>CABFWO010000243.1:153490-180207 GCA_902155825.1 Timema genevievae | reverse complement strand
CCCCCCCCCACCCATATGCATTTCTTACTTGTTTATATATTACTAACTCATACTTCTGAAAGATTAGTATGGTAATAGTATCGATGAGAAATAATAACAGTAAATAGGAACAATACTCATTTGAAAAGGGTTATTTAAACTACTATGGCGCAGACAACGCTCACATCACTCATACTTACATCGTAAATTAATTCAAACGTGAAAAAGAAATAAAAAATTAACTCAAAAGCCTAGATTAACACCTTCATATCTTTTGCGCTCGCAAATTTTTTAATTAAATCAAAATAATTCAAGTCCTAGGCAATACCATTTTCTATAGACAAAATTGCAAGATTTGACAGTCTATCCTGGCACATGGTTGAACTTTAATAAGTTTTAATTTACTGAAACTTCGTTCTACTTTAGCGACAGTGACAGGTATGGTTAGCAAAATTCAAAGTGCTGTCCACACGTTCGAGAATATATCCTGCCAACCATTTTGTTTAATAAGTTGAACTTTTATTGCTTCTGCTGATTCAAGCTCTTTCTACAACCGATTCAAGCTTAAAAGTTCCTCAACCAATTCACTACCAGTTATGTCACATTTTTCCTCATCGGTTGAACTTATTTCTAATTCTGCACAGCCTATTTCCAATTTCGACTTTTCAAGAATTGTTTTGATGTTTTATAAAAAGGACCATGTAAAATCTGTTCACCGTAGGAATTGTTTTCTGAAAGTCCTTTTTCCCTACCAGAAAGCTATTATATAGTAGGATTTTGGTAGGAATAAAGACCTTTCAGAGAGTAATTCCTACCGTGAATGGAGTATATCATTAAACTTGAATAGTTTTGTAAATCGAGTGACTAACGCATTCTCGATTGCATCGATCATAGGGTAAAAGACGTCCACTATAAACAATTCTTCAGGATCTATTGGTGCCTAATCTACGGCCTCATACTCGAATAATATATTCTTTCTTCGGGATCGGACTGGCTAAAAATTAGGATCCATCCCAGCCTGAGAAGCAATTTCCTTAGCTGTTATCAGAGCAGACGAATAACCACGATACTCTTTCACAAATTCCGAACAATTTTTCAGCATTTGTGAAGCGTTTGGTAAATTCATAGTTTCAGACTGCATACATAGCCTTACTTACAATGTTTATTTGAAACGAAATATCATACCAAGCTACCATTGTAACTATGAACTCAAACTGTTCCATGTTCTGAATCAGGGACAAATCTTCTGATGCTGCAACTGAGTCATTCGTTTCTTCGTGATGATCTAAAAGGGCGTCACGAATTGAAGAGTAGTGATAACGAACTGCAGCGAGGCTAGAAACTCTCTACTATCCCAACGAGTTTCGCAAACTTTTTTCAGCGATAGTCCTTCTACGTGTTTAGATATCACTTACCATCGCTTTGTTGATCCAGAGAAGCTGGGTTGTTAGGCATACAATTTATTTTGGCGGGTAGGATTAAGTGGTATTTAGGTGCTTGGGTTTTATTTTTTGCGTATACGATCTGTCATTGCATTTTCGGCGCCCCCCCCCCTCTGTTTCCACCCAAGAACCCACTTGGTTTCTGGCGTTTAAAAATGTCTGCATACAATTAAAGCGCCTTAAGTCTAATATTTTTATAATTTATAACTTAGTAGAATATTTCTTGAGCAGATACATTCTCAAATATATATTATTAGCACCGCGTCTTACTACCCGTTCGGGCTATACGCTAATGTGTAATGGTAGGGTGATTGTGAGATGAAATGGAGGACCTACAGTTTAACGTGGAATACGAACCACGGTGGAGGCCTGGCACTCCACATATTCACAAGTTGTGATTAATACAAGTCCTGTGAAGGAAGTGTTTGGCAATCAGATAAATCTGTGCCGGGACCGAGGATTGAACCCCGGACCCCCAGCACAGAAGTCTGACACCTTACCCCTAGACCGACAGGTCACGATACGTTCTTGAATACCTGTCAAGAACATAGCGGCATTGGTACATACATATTTTCTCGTCATTTTAAAAAGTAGAATTGAAATTCCGTGATGTTCATTAAAAGTATTCAAGAATAGTTGATATCACCATGTGTAGAAAATTAAAATTAAACGTATCTAATGAAGCACCATTTTCAATATATTGGTTGAAAACGTTTTTGTTATAAAACTTTAAAAAAATATATAATGAAGCGATTACTGTGGACAATGATTCCCAGAGTTCCACCAAACATTCCCGAAAATGTTCAAAAAACTAATATGTAGACCTCAACACACCAATATCATATGATCAAGTCAATCCTAATACTATAATTTAAAATATCATAGTTTTGTTGTAGCTATGGAAGTATAGGTGGCAAAAAAATCACACATAAAAAATTAACATTCACGGAAGTAGAAGGGGTGGGGTCTTACACGTGTACAAATATTTATTGGCTGATAAGCAAGCTTGCATGTTATATTAAGCCATTAAAGAACAAAATTATATTTAGCACTATACCATCGTAAAAACCAGCTTGTATTTCATACCAAGGTGACCTGGTGGTCTAGGGGTAAGGTGTTGGACTTCTGTGCTGGCGGTCCGGGGTTCATTCCTCGGTCCCAGCACAGATTTATCTGATTGCCGATCCCTTCCTTCACCTCTGACAAGACGTGTATTAAACACAACTTGTGAATGTGAGGAATGCCAGGCCTCTACCGTGGTTCGGATCCCACGTTAAACTGTAGGTCCTCCATTTCATCTCACAATCACCCTACCATTGCACATTAGCGTAAATGCGTATAACCCGAACGGGTAGTAAGACGCGGTGCTGCTAATAATAATAATAATAATAATAATAATAATAATAATAATATTTCATACCATCATAAAAACAAGCTTGTACTTTGCGTAATACCATAGTAAAAACAAGCTTCTGTTTAGCGTTATAACATCATAAAACAAGCTTGTATTTAGCATTATACTATCATAAAACAAGCTTGAATTTAGCGTTGTACAATCATTAAAACAAGCTTGTATTTAGCCTTAGACCATCATAAAAATAAGCTTGTATTTAGAATTATACAATCATATAACACTCTTGTATTTAACTTATACCATCATAAAAACAAGCTTGTGTGTAGCGTTATACCATGATAAAACAAGCTGGTATTCAGAGATATAACATTATAGAAACAAGCTTGTATTTACCGTAATACCATCATAAAATCAAGCTTGTGTTTAGCGTTAAGGCATCATAAAACGAGCTTATATTTAGAGTTATAACATTATAGAAACAAGCTTGTATTTACCGTAATACCATTATAAAATCAAGCTAGTGTTTAGCGTTATACCTCATAGAACAAGCTTATATTTAGAGTTATAACATAGAAACAAGCTTGTATTTAGCGTTATACCATCATAAACACAAGCTTTTGTTTAGCGTTATACCATCATAAAACAAGCTTGTATTTAGAGTTATAACATTATAGAAACAAGCTTGTATTTAGCGTAATACCATCATAAAAACAAGCTTCTATATAGCGTTATTACATCATAAAAACAGATAGCATGTAACATATTACTATTATAATAAACGAGCTTCATTGTTATATTTTAACATTGTAAAACGATCCTGATTTAAAGCAATGCCATTATAAACAGCTCGCGTTTAACTTAATACCATTATTAAATTAAGCTTGAATACACCATCTTACCGTCATAAAAACAAGCTAGCATACAATATTAGTTACTAACAAACAGGATTGTATGTATCGTTTCAACATTACAGAAACCATCATGTAAATAAATGTAATTTCAATTTAAAGGTCTCAAAGCAAATCTCTGAAAACTGTTTAATTATTCTAGAGTGGGTTCTAATTCGTAAATATTATTTCTTTTCCTCGCATTTTGATTGCTTTTTTTTATCTCTTTGTGTGTTTTTAATGAAGTCAGTGGCTGGTGTTTGTTTTTGTAAAGAGATGCGAAAAGCTTTTTGGTATTCGGTATTTGTTTAATTTCGTTTGGATATTTATTTTTTAGGGATCTGTAGACCACGCTGGGCAATTGGTTAATTGAAAAGATACATGAATATTTGGTTTTGAATGTATATTTTATTGTTTTATCTATAGAAGTAGTCGGTTTTAGCGGTAAAATGTGTGTATTTTGTAATTTCATTTTTAATGGTGTGAGATAAAAGCATAAAAACAATGATGTTTTGATTATTTTTGGTAACTTTACTACGCATTTAATTCTTTAATGGACTAAAAGGGTTATTAATTTTTAATGAACACTCGAATAAGCAAAACATTTTTACATAAAAATACATTGTAAAACCCTTTGTGATAGTATTTATGGTCAGAGTGTTTTATAAATAAAATCTGAAGGTTCATCAAGTGACAATTTGACGTTCATATAGTCATACATTAAATTCTGTTATATGTATGTAGAGCTAATTTTTAATAAATTGCATCATTCTTAAAACCCTTAATATCAATAAAGTTATATTTGATCATTGTTGGCGAATGTAATTATAATGTCTCCCAAAAGGTTCTTCTAATGTAAACCATTGTAAATTGGTTTATTTTAATTAAATTCCCAATAACCCTCATAGTATAGAGAATCTACTCCAATAAATCAACTAAGCTCAGTACAGAATAAATGATGTCTGTTTTAAATCGAAAACACCTAATCAAAAAATAATAGGGGATGATAACAAAAATAACCAAGACTGTACCACGTCCCAATTTAGGATTTGATATAGCCCGGTGTTTGGAATAGTTTAGTTAATATATTAATAACACTTACCTACTTTATTGAGAACGCTAAAGTTCATTGCCACACTTATAAAAGTAAGCCATCATCCATTTCTTGAGCTAGTTCTGTCCAGTCCACCTCACTACACCCTAGCTTTATCTTGAACTAGTTATATCCAGTCCACCCCAATACACCCTAGCTTTATCTTGAGCTAGTTCTATCCAGTACATCTTATTACACACTATTCCTATCTTAAGCTAGTTCCATCCAGTCCACCTCATTACACCCTCACCCTATATTAAACTAGTTCTATTCAGTCTATCTCATTACACACTATCACTGTATTGAGCCAGTTATGTCCAGTCCATCTCATTTCACACTATTTCTATCTTGAACTAGTTCTATCCAGTCCACTTCATTACACCCTATCTCTATCTTGAGCTAGTTTTATACAGTACATTTTACCACACCCTATCCCTATCTTGAGCTAGTCCTACCCAGTCCACCTTATTATACCCTATTCTTATCTTGAGCTAGTTCTATCCAGTCCACCTCGTTACACCATATCTTTATCTTGAGCTAGTTCTATCCAGTCCACCTCATTACACGATATCTCTTTCATGTCTCTTCTGAGGTTATACTTCTACCTGCATCTAGATCCTCTCTAAGATCTCTCTTCCCTTTGGGTTTGCTAGTCAAAACCTTGAACGTGGTTCTAGTTTCTGCCACTAGCGCTGCATGTCTTGCCCACCGTAACTTTTGAGATCTAACCACCCTAACTATGCCTGGTTATAAGTACAGGGTATTTAACAAGGAGTCAAATCGGAACGAGAACATATAACCGAAATTAATAGCTATTTTTAAGTAGCTATAACAGGAACAGAAACCCTGAAAATAAATTTATCATTGACCAGAACCGGAATAATTGGAATATTTATGTATTTTTATGTTCATAAAGGTTCATATCAGCTCTTAAAGGTTCATATCAGCTCTTAAAGGTTCAAAATTGTTATAATTATTCTTTATAATAACATTTTATTTTTAAATACTCTAATCTCCCTTTTATTGGATTTCTTGTCTATGTAATTTGTATTATTTAAATAAATAACTTTTATTTTGTTGTAAATTGTTTTATATAGGTTTCCAACTACCAATTTTATAGTGGTAGTATGACTGTTAAGTAAAAAATTTAAGCAACATGAACCATAATCGAAACCTTAATAAGAACCGAAAAGAACAAGAACATTTATTTTTCTCTAACCAGAACCGGAATATTAAAACTTTTGTTTGGAGAACCGTATTAAAAACCAGAATCGATAAATATTTCAGTTCGACTCTTTGATATTTAACTCATTATTTTGTAGCCTCCTTCATTCGCCATTATCATCATTCCTTTTTGGAACACATATGTTCCTAAGTGTTTTGATTTAGATCCCTATAAATTTCTTCTCGTATTTATTTGTTATTTTTAATAGCAACACTTCTATAAAACTTGCTCTCGATGCTAAAGACTTATTCATTTATCTTCTGAGAAAACCCTTGATGACGTTGCCTATATTTGACGTCACGGTAGGGCAATATAGAATTGCACACGTTAATGCATTTACGTTTTATTCTGCGAGTTTTAAAGATATTACATTGGAACAAAAACCATATATTCTTAAATACTTCTAAAAATAGTCATACAGTGTCACAAAAGTATTTTATTTATTTTGAAATTTTTTTAAACGTATTTTTTTTATTAATCTTCTATATTTGGCTTGGTCACGAAATGTCATGTAGGAGTCTTCTTACCGGGATGTAAATTAAAAAAGTCCGTCCTTGGTAACATAATTCTACCTAGAATAGGAAACAATAAAAAAAAGTTAGCACGTTGATGTGCTAACGCCGGCCCAAGGGATAAATAGTTAAAATATGTTGCGTTGTAAACCAGGCTTTTAAAACAACAAAACATTCTTTTTTTATATATATATAAAACCATTCCCAAATAAACATTTCAAAATTTAGTAAAGGATGTCCAAAAATAATTGGCATTGTTTGCCTCCTCACATTCATGCGAACAAGTGTTTTCAACCATGAAACTTCTTATTATTATTATTATTAGCACCGCGTCTTACTACCCGTTTGGGTTATACGCACTTTACGCTAATGTGTAATGGTAGGGTGATTGTGAGATGAAATGGAGGACCTACAGTTTAACGTAGGATCCGAACCACGGTGGAGGCCCGGCATTCCTCACATTTACAAGTTGTGATTAATACACGTCTTGTCAGAGGTGAAGGAAAGGTTTGGCAATCAGATAAATCTGTGTCGGGACCGAGGATTGAAGCCCGGACCCCCAGCACGGAAGTCTCACACCTTACCACTAGACTACCAGGTCACCACGAAACTTAGTAAAAGTGATCTTATAAACCGACTTATTGATGAGCATGTGTATTCTCTTTTGAGAATCTCCTCACATTTTCACTTATCTAACATCATCCATATAAATATTCTGAACGAACTTAAAAACATACTAAGACACTAAGGTACTTACATTCTCACTGTATTTAAACTTATGCTAGTATATTATGTGTATTTATAGTTTTTTAATGAATTTTAAAAATAAACAAACATCTATTGACCGCCAATATTAAAATAAAAAAGAATATTTGACCCTCCTGTAGGTTTGTACAACCCTGTCTTAGACTATGCGACCACCAAAGCGTATTTAAACCGTTATCAACTATAATAAAACATGAAATTATTAATAATAAAATAACGAAGAGCACGTAAAAAAAAAAAGTAAATACATTCATAATCCACAAAACTACACACACACCCGACAGTATTAATAAGTTTCTCAATAGCTATTTATGTTTTTATTTGTTTCGTGATAAAGCCCACTTCTTCACCTTGTTATCTTTACAACTTACCTGAGCAATATCTCAACGAGCAACAGTTTGGAGCATGTCACATAAATAAGAAAAAACCACGGCTGAGGCTTTATGATCAATAACATTGTTGAACGGAGTCTAAGGGGGGGGGGGCTACTTCGGTAACCGAGAAGTTGCCGCTCAGACGTTCAGCTATAAAGCAATATTTAGTTCTACGATGTGTTATTTCAAAATATGGTTCATACTAAAATACATTTGTAGGATTCCAACAGGGTTATTTTTACCTAATAAACCTATAATTTAAGTTTTATTAATATAAAAAAAAAGTTTGAAAATGCGACATTAGCTCATTTTCATCGACTCTTTAAAGTTATTTGGACTAGACTCGTTGAAAAGGGGCTCTAGATATATAGCCTTCCTCTTAACATATACAGTTATTTTTTTATAGGCTCACAACAGAAAATTTTAAGACATTAGAGAGCTATCAGTGAGCTTTCCTCTATACCTTTAGATAAGAATTTTCCTTTTTCTCTTTCCCCTCTTTCTTATTGACAAGACAAAGGACGGGTTGGTGATGGCCGAAATCGAATATAAACTTAGATAGAATAGAAAAGTAGTTCCTGAAAACGAGACAATTGTATTTTATGCCATGTGGCCTGACAGCAATTGATACTTTCTCGCTGACAAAGGCGGCCGCCTTAAGAGCTCACACCCACCTCGGTGGCATAGTTAGCGAACGCGCTAGTTTAATGTTGAGCTAGACGGCCGAGGACGGGGAGATCGAGGTTCCAATCTCGCTCAGGTGAATTGGGGCTCAATTGCAGGGGTGTATTTTAAAATAAATATTTATTTTATTTTATGATACGTTTAGCACCAGGTCTTACTACCCGTCCTGGATGTACTTTTACGTACTAATTACTCTAATGTGTTTGGGATGAAGAAGGTTTTATTGAAAAGAAATGTACCCACATTTGAGTAGAGGGAGAGTGTAAATCCTTCCATCCTCAGTACACTCGACCGGGATTACTACCCCAATCCCTCTGTCATCGGCAGTCCAGTCTATTGCGAGACTGGCGCCTTAGTCCGCTGGACCACTGAAGCGAGTCATTGATTACTTTTCTCTTAACATTGGAGGAATAGAGGTTCTTCTTGAAAATATTAATCTTGTTTGTTTAATTTATGTATTTCAATGTATTCCATGCCAGTGAGCATGTGGTCTTAGAGTCAAGCTCATTTAGTCTGTTTTGCCCCGGTGACGCTAAGGTCAGGGCTCTAATCCCGTTGGGCGTACTGGAAAAAAGGAGGGGAGGGGGTGTTCTAAATGTTTTCCCTCCTCTACCTACATGCAAAAGTTCGTACATTTCCTCTAAATTCTACGTTCTTCATCCATACCCCACTATCATAATTAATATACTATATGTGTACTACCCGAATATATACTAAGACGCCGTGGAAAAATAAAAGTGGTGTTTAAGCGACAAAGTGTTTTATATTATTATTATTGTTATTATTATTATTATTATTATTATTACTATTATTATTATTATTATTATTATTATTATTATTATTATTATTAGCACCGCGTCTTACTACCCGTTCGGGTTGAACGCACTTACGCTAATGTGTAAATGGTAGGGTGATTGTGAGATGAAATGGAAGAACTACAGTTTAACGTGGGATCCGAACCACGGTGGAGGCCTGGCATTCCACACATTCACAAGTTGTGATTAATACACATCTTGTCAGAGGTGAAGGAAGGGTTTGGCAATCAGATAAATCTGTGCCGGGACCGAGGATTGAACCGATACCTTACCCCTAGACCGCCAGGTCACAATAAGTTTTCATAATTCTACATGTTGCATTCTTTTTACCCTTTCACTTTTGTTAAATAAATATTTTAAACGTGAACACAATTGCCACTAAAGTTTCAAGGTTGAAATTATGAATGGACAAACGTATAGCTTTTGGGTTCAGCTGCTTTTGTCTATTTATTACCAGGTGTAGTTAACGTGCAGTGTCTAAACACAACATTATTTAAGTTCACAACTTACACATTAACTCACTTTGAACAGTCTGTTTAGAATAGGTATATCAAACTTTCGGCCCGCGAGCCGCATGTGGCCCTACCCATGATTATGTGCAGCCCTTATGATGATGTACTTACGTACAATTATGCTAGTTTTTTTTGTCAGAGTTGTAGAAATTACACGGTATGGGAATGTCGAATATGGTAATACTTAATTGTATCCAATTCAAAACTTTACTCAGGTGGAAAGTTAAAAAAAAAGTATATAGAAACAGCCAAAAAATTATGGAAGAAACAAATAGAGTAAACTTAGATTTTATATCCCTCTATAATGTCGACTATCTTCTATCGTAATGCATTGACGTGTTTAAATGCTCTACTTCTAAATGCACGCGGAGTATTATCAGCTCAAGTCAAATTTTTCGAATCCTGACAGACTCATTATACACCTTGATCGTTCTCAATACTCGTGTGTTATTTATTCATGGGCACAAACTTTTTTTTAGCACTACGTCTTACTATTCTTTAAGATGGGGTGCTAGTGAGCGTGAGCTTAGGGCAGTATTTTCGAAGTTTTTATAACATAAACATTTATTTGGCCAAAATAAATAAAATATTTTTTCTATAGATACTTATAGTTTAGTTTTCCGCACATGCTCATATCAGTAGTTCTTGAATATCTTTCAAAGGTGTCCTGGAATTTAGTGACAACTTTTTATCTTTATTTAAAAAGTTTGTCACCAAATGCCGCTATGCTCATGACAGATATTCAAGAATTCTTGAGATTAGCATGGGCAGAAAGCTAAACTCTATGTTTCTATAGAAGAAATATTTGATCTATTTTTGCCAAAAAATGTTTATGCTATAAAAACTGCAAAATTAATGAACTAAACTGGCGCTTATTAGCACCCCACCTTAAGGCTATACGCTTAGTATGTACTAATTACATGAAGTGTTAGGGATCTGGAAGGTTGAATTTAGATTAAGTGTATCCACATTTGCGTTGAGTGAGAGTGGAACACCATTTAAGGAAAAGCTCTCTCAGTTCACCCAATATCTCCGTCTAGTCTATTAATAGGTGCAGATAGACTGGCAAGTAATCTCTCGCGAGATGCTGTCAGACAGTACTATCACAAATGTAAGCAGCTCGGCGAGTAGATTTCTGATGACTTGCGCAAGTTGTTCCGCGAGACCCACGCTTCCCTCCCTGTCTAAACACACTCCTCACCACTTCCTCAAGTTCTCACGGAATATTCAAATCATTTCGATATTTTCTGCGAGACGTGCGCGAGTTAATTGTCTCTCTCGATGATGTCCACCTTCAAAAAGGGGAGTGATAGTGAAATAAAATTTATAATTGCTCTTTATGAGGAAATTAAAGTTTTGTGCGAAGTTTACAATACAGAGACAGGTTTAAAAAAAAAGCAAGACGCCTTACAATTTACAAGCCGTAGCAAACAAGTTTTCCACCAACCCAGTGGAAATATTTAGAAAGCTGCACAATATACGTAGTCAATTTAATCAAGAATCGAAGAAGAATAAGTTGAAAAAAAGAGGTACCGAAGCCATTCCGTAACCCAACATTGTCTTTCCTTCCGTTTCTTTCTAATGATAGAATAGGTTTGTTCTAGGACACAGACAAGTAAGAAACAGACTCTCAAACTTACGAAGGTTTCGCTTCCCTCCTTTTGCCAGCTTGAGTCCTTCAACACTGGGCTTCGCTAGTGTCACTGCTAGCTGATGATAGGACTAACCGCAGCGATCCTAGTGTTGAAGGACTCAAGCTGCCAAAAGAAGCGCAACCATTTTAACTTGTTTAGTGTCTGGGTATATTATTTGTCTGTGGTCTAGTATTAATAATGCAGCAGCATATTTGAGACGTCTGACGGGAGGCATCATTCCAAAATGACTGAAACAAATCTTGCACGAGCAATATTCTCCTCTTAAGTGTAAACATCTTTGTGAGAACTCTCACAAGTCAACTCGCCAAAAAATTCGCCCGACAGATATCAAAGAAATGTATTGCTGCTAGTGTAAACAGATCTGGAAAGCACTCCCGCGAGAAATGTCGCAATTAACTTGCCAGTGTAACTGTAGCCTAGACCATGTGGCCACCGAAGCAGGTACTAGACTCAAATATTGTATTTTAATCGGATGGCTGGTAGGTACGTCTCCTACCAGCGTTTACGATGAATATACTAATATTACACATGAAATTAATTCTAACGACGTAGCCTACTTGGTGACTTCAAAGATATTTCGCAAAGCAGGTTGTATCTTAATTTGACGCACCTAAGCCGTCTAAGCACTATCGCACTTGGACACCAATCAAGCTATAAATAGAATGTACGAAATATAAAGAGAGGAAATAAAATTAGCAGTTCACACTGCAAGGCCTTTTACTTATCTGCTGATAACCCTTCCCCTCTTCCTCTGACGATTTCACACACTCAACCATTTACACCCTGGAAACATTGACGTGCTTTTTAAAATCGTTTCTTTCTTCTTTCCTATTCTAGATAGACACATGGACATTTTTAATCTACTTCTTGCGGGAAGTTTTCTATAGGCGATGTCAATGAATAAGCCAAATAGCTTAAGTTTAGATGATTTATAAAAAAAATATCAAGTTAAAAATAATTTTTTGACACTATAGGAATATTTTTTTAGAATCGTTTAAGAATTCGTGGCTTTGTATTTCAATGTTATATCTTTAAAACTCGTCGAATAAAACGTAAATTCATGAACATCGGAAATCCTATCGTGACCTGTCATTACGTCATTAGGTAGGAAACGTCCTTAATTAGTATAAGAATAAGCTACAACTTCACTAATATCCATTCTGTATTAATTTATTTTCACAACTGAACTGATGCATGACTACCAACTTTACTAAAAGGGTTATGCTCGTGTGGTGTCTACAGTACGACCGTACTAAAGTACGTCCATTGCACTGGACGTCAATAGTACGCTCATGTGGCCCCAGCTTAACTGTACAAGTTTGTTTAGTTTATTGGTGTTTTGTGGTACCGCGTTTGTAGTTATGAGTTAATAACGTTGTTTTATTTAAGTTTACTAAAACCTTTCCGTGAATAACCACTGGGTGGGCCTTTTGAACTATTAGTATTCAGGGAGCCGTGTGTGTGTGTGTGTATGTATGTGTGTGTGTGTATGTATGTGTGTGTGTGTGTGTGTGTGTGTGTGTGTGTGTGCAGATCATATAGACACAAAAGGAGGCTCATTTGCGACGAGTCAAGAGACAAATGACATCGTAGAGGAAGAGGTAGAATAAAGGTGGAGAAGAGAAGATATAATAGGAAGTAGCCGACAGTAAAAGGGAATTTCTCCCGGTTGTCGTTTGTTACGCAACATTTGAGTGTGTATGGCAAGGCCCTCACTTCATTGTCATGAAAGTTTGCATGCAATATTCAAAAGGGAAGGGGTGGGGCGAGGATAGGGGAGAACGCATCCCGTGAAACTAGCTCGGTTCGTTTTGATACCCCAAGGGCAATGTTTTCCGGGTCTCTGTACGCTTATATGACTAGTGGGACGTTCATACATGAGCCACGATATTCTTACTCCCCTACGTTTTCCCTTTTCAGCCAGAAGTTGGCAATGCTTTCCTCTCCTTTGAGGGCTGGGAAAAGGTTTATGACAGAATACGATCTTAAATGCACGTTTATTTTCCTGTAGAAAGATAAAAAGTCATATAGTATTATTTTGTTCTCTCGCTACTTATAAAACATAGGTGTTCATTATTTTTATTATATAAAAAAAAGAAGTGCATTCCTCTTGAACTATTAACATAAGTTTTTACCACTGAGTAGTGGGTTTTACTGTGACTCGGTACTCGTAGATTTAATCCAAAACCGTGGTAATTTGATAGCTTTTCCATTCTCTTGCTGGCAAATTCCGTCTTTGTTGCTATTTGTTACCCTCCTATAGTTATATAAGCAGCCTTATCTTAAGGAGTCTGCCTAAGTTGCTGAGATGTTTGCAATTAAGTTAAATATTGACAAAGCCTTTAACTAAACATGAGTTTGGTGTCTGTTGTAAAGAACATAAAACTATTCTCTATGACCCTATATATAGACTCGAAAAAATAGACAAAAAGTTGAGATTTTCCGTTCTGAAAAGTACAAAAATCAACATAATTTTATTGATCACATAAACAGACACCTAAGTTCCCAGGAAACGAAAGGTGACTGGTATATGAGCGTAGAGTGTATCTTTGAGAATCGAATCATGTAGTTTAATCAGGGTTGACCTTACAAATTGTATTGGCGTTTGTATTTTCCTCCTTCCCTGTTTGTTCTCCCACTGCCGGACATATCCACCCATGAGTGTTATAAACCCACCTGCTTTTTGGTGTTTAGGATTTTCATCTCGATTATTCTAGAATCTTAAAAAACAAAGCTTAAGAGCTCGTGTCACCCCACGAATAACACCTAACTTAGGTAGGTAATACAGCTAGAACCAGACGTCTTAAGAGCCCGTCTCACCCCACAGATAACACCTGACTTAGGTAGGTAATACAGCTAGAACCAGCCGTCTTAAGAGCCCATCTCACTCCACAGATAACACCTAGCTTAGGTAGGTAATACATGCTAGAACCAGACGTCTTAAGAGCCCGTCTCACCCCACAGATAACACCTAACTTAGGTAGGTAATACAGCTAGAACCAGACGTCTTTGTATGGTTTTCGGTATTCTGGAGACCGCTGACAGGCAGTAAGATGCGAAGAAAGAGAGGAAAAATTAATCGTTTAAAAATGTGATAAAGACGATCAATCGAAGGAAGAGAAAGACGGGGGAATAATAGAGGAGTAACCTCCCTCCCTTCTTTCATTACTGATACTTTTATGAGCAAATTACGCGAATATAAATAACCATCGCGTCGCCCAGCACAAATAAAAGAGAAAAACTCTCCTATTTAAGCAATTTAATATAAGCAATTATTAATTAAAGCTATAAAAAAGAAATATCCAAGACTTTAATTTCCCTCGTGATTTTTTTCTTTCATAGAGATAACAAATAACTATCTTATTAAAATGTTTAATTAGAGATTATTACATGTCTAACATGATATTGTTATCGTTCATATACAGCAATTTTTCTCAATTAATTCTTCATAAAAAATCATAGCAATGACCTTTTATATAATAAAGTTAAACGTGATGTACATTCAGCCTCCCCTTAAAAGTTGCTTTACCTTTTTGGGGTAAACGAAGGCTGATTAGAAATTAAATATAAACTAATCACTTTTGCAACTTTCTAACCATCTTACTATTTTATAATAATGGAAATTGATAAAAAATAAAGAGGAAAAATAAACTGATACGTATACATTTAATGAAGAGAGCCCGCCTAAGAAAAGGGGAAAAACTTGGGAAGAATTCAATGCACACAGGTGACATTTTCCTTTCTTCTATCTTAGTAGAAATAGTTAAACACATATTTAGGCACAAAATTGAGTAATACTTTGACATTGTCGCCTTTCTAAAACAAATATTACACAAGTTGTGTTAAAATTTATATTTAAATTTGGATGTGACTATTTCGACGATAGAAGAAAATAGTTGTTACCTTTGTGCATTAGATTCTTCCCACATTTTCCTTCTTCCCTGGGTGGGCTTTTTTTTAAATTTACACTTATTAGCTAATTTATTTTTCCTCTTTCTTTATTTTTATCAATTCCCATTATTATACAATTATTTAGCTATTGGGCCACCGCATTGTTAAAAGTAACTGTCTAATTAGAAAGGTTCATTGCGTACATTTAATATATACTATCTGAAGCTCTCAAAGACGAGCTAGATTCTCATTTGTCGGGACAAAACGGTTCAAGTAAAATAAAGACATAATTAATTAGTTTTAGCTAACGTTTTATTTAGCTTTCCTTCGCAGCTTTTATTGTTCTCTTACCAAGCTAATAACTCAAAATAACCAACAGGAGTTTTAATTATAACAAGCCCCTATCTCCACATTTACCCACGACACACGATAGCGCTGGTTGCACGTGTGACGTTCAGGCCACCGGGGGTTCTGGAATTGAGATCCAGTGTCTAGCGTGTGTGGTCCCGTCCATTGATTAGAGCGGGTTCGTATCATATGAGTCTTAGGCTTGGTTCACACTATAATAGGATTCTGATAGAATGAACGATTTAGACCAGGGATGGGGAAATCTGCGGCCTTATCGTATATTCTGTCAATTAAGTAACGTCATCGTTTATAAATTATACATTCTCAAACTCAAATTGTGTTCCTAAAATATAATAAAACGAAGTGTTTTATTAACTTTTGAGATTCTTAGTTTGTAGAAATACATTCTTGAATAATTATCTAATAGATATTATAATCCTAAACACGAGCTGATATATATTTTCTTAGCATGGCGTCTGCTTGTACAATACATTTCTACAATTGAATTTTAAAATGAGCTTAGAAAACCAACTCAAGGAAAAAAGTTTTGGTATAATATTTAATAATTTATAGATTATTAAAAAAACTGTTCCGTTATAATATTGTTTTAAAATTTATAATATATACTCTTTTCTTTAAACTGTTTCGTATAATATCTTATAATTTATATATTATTTTAAAAACTGTTCCGGTAATATATTTTATAATTTATATATTATCTAAAAAAACTGCTTTGGTATAGTATTTTATAATTTATATATTCTTAAAAAACTTTCGGTTTAGTATTTTATAATTTATTTAGTATTTTTTTAAAAAACTTCCGGTATTATACTTTATAATTTATATATTCTATTTTTTTCTGAAAAAGGTGTTCCTCAATGAATAACTTATACAATAAAATATATTAAAAATTGAAATATGTCCTCGTTGAATGAAAAGTAAAAAAGGATAGTAAAAAATCGTTTGCTCTTTTATGGAATCCTAAACAGACACTAACCTATATTTAGATAAAAGTACGTATTTTTTGGCAAACTGGACTTTACATGAAATGTACGGTGTCAGGAGGAATCTGTGAAGTGACACGTGGCCTTCCAATTTCAAAAGGTTCCCCACCCCTGGTTTAAAACATAAAAAACATTATTTTGAGGTAAACTTTAATAAAATTTTATTATTATGTATGTGAACATACATACATGCTGTCAGACCACAATTGAACCATACTGACCCAGTGGCGACTGTCATTTGGCGAAGATAGTGACAACTTTAGCGGATAGCGGGTGTCATGTAGTCAGCATATAAACCTTCTGATCGCAGTTTTCTGGACCGGAGCTACTACTTTTTTTAAATTCAAACAGCTCCTCATGTGTCCTCACGAGGCTGAGTCTAACTCGTAAATCCACTGAATCACAGAAAAATCTAGAGGTTCCGGGGATCGAACCATTTTACTATAGACCTTTTATTAGAAACATTTCATAGGTATGGTTAGTATATATCAAAAGTGACAGCTACAGGTGACACGAATTGACCCACGAATATATTAAAATAATTTTAGTAAGGTTTATTTATGGTCAAATACGGTTTTTTTCCTAACAGAATCCTCAGAATCCTTGTAGAGAATACAAACATTTTTTTTTTACGCTCAGCATTGATATAATTTTATCATACTTTAGTTTTTTATGATAATTTATGATATTTATGAAAATTTACCGCTACAGATATCATAACTAAAGGAATTAAATTTGCACGAAGATTACTGGAGAATTTATCACAAGGGCTAAGACATTTTCTTTTAAGACTAAACAAATTGCATTTTGTTACAATAAATTCAAAATACAACTTGTTGAGTTTAAAGAGAAGATGATCTTTAACATCATGAGGGTGTGGATATTAATGCTGGTATCTCAATCAACCTAACATCAACGTAATGTAACGTTCAATTAATGTTCACTTGACAAAAAGATACAATATTATGTGATCATGATTCACTTATGTTAAAAAAAACACAATGTAAACACATTAGCAAAACCACCATTTATAATGTAATTTTTAAAATTGGACTTTGGGATAGCCTCAGATGTGGAGAAGGCATGTGATAGCATGGATAGAAATAAAGTCCAGAGAGCGGTGTAGGAAGCCAAAGTGAAAAGAGAATTTGTAATGAAAGTGAAAAGCATGTATGCGGATAACAGTAGTCGTATTAAGACGAAGAGTGGGAGAAAGAAGTAGTTCAAAATAAAAAATGGAGTGAAGCAGATGAGTGGCCAATCACCACTATTATAATGTTAGTGAAAATGGTCATGAACAAAGTGTCAGAAAAATTCTGGGAGGAAATAATTTAAGATGATGTTTGCTAATGACTTGATGTAATGGGGGGAGAAGGACGAGGAAGTATAGGAACAGCTACAGGACTTGAATGAGGAAACGAAAGAGTGTGGAGTGAAATTTAGTATGGGGAAGTGTGAAGTGATGGTAATGACAAGGAAGAGGATAAGGCCTAATAAAGCTATATAGTTAGATGGAGTAGAGCTGAGAAAGGTACAAAATGTAAAATATATTGGAAGTGTGATTGAGGTGAACGGTGGAAGTATAGAGGATCTAAGAAGAAGAGGACAGCAGGGAGAGTTGTTCTATAGGTGTGTAA
Organism: Timema genevievae; assembly: GCA_902155825.1. Lineage (NCBI taxonomy): Eukaryota > Metazoa > Arthropoda > Insecta > Phasmatodea > Timematidae > Timema > Timema genevievae. The sequence goes on along the minus strand of CABFWO010000243.1, from coordinate 162,030 downwards.
GAGACCTACTATGGAGAAGAGAAGTGTCCTTGAAGTGTAAGGAAGTGTTGTATAGAACTTTCTTTGTACCCATTGTCACTAATGCAGCAGAAACATGAACATTAGAAAGGAAAGACCATGGGAATGAAGTTTGTGAGGAGCATGTTAGCTGTGACGAGGAGAAAAAAGATTAGGAATGAAGTTATCCAGGAAAGAGTGGGAGTACAGTGATAGATAGTAGAGGAAGCAAGACTGAAATGGTATGGGCAAGTAATGAGGATGGAAAAGGAGAGGATGCCAAAGAAAATAATGGAAATTAAATATGTAGGAAAAAGACCGAAAGAGAGGCCAAGAAAGAGATGGGAGGAGAAGAAGATAACATAAGGTTTGCAAGTGAAAGGAGACGGGAAGCAATTAAAGAAGAAAGAATGTTGGAAGGATAAAGGAAGATGGAGGCATTTTACAAAAGTGACCAGGCCATGCGCTATAAACAGCTGATATTGACGATATCCTTATATAAGTCTTACAAAATTACAAAGAGTAAAACAAAATTATAAAACCATACTATTTCTGTTTAGGAGCACATAACTCATCAAGTTTCTACATAATATGGAGATCTAAGGCTTTCACTCTGACTATTATGTTTGAAAGTTGCGATTTTTACCGCATAATACAAAGGAAGCATTGTAATTGTCAAATTTTTCAACCTCAAGAGTCAAGTAAGTCTTTAAATTTTATAAGCCTCCAAAATAAAAAGTTTGGTTTTTTTTAAAACCCTACAACTGGGGCTACAGCCGATATGTTTGAGTGGATCTCGTCCAAATTTGATATTAACTTGTTATATGGTCGTACATCAAGGGGAAACCATGTTACTAATTCTAGCTCTAAAATTAAGGGTAGAGTTTACTCATAAATTATATTTTTAAATAAGAAATATTTTAACATTAGCCGTAACGGTTTTGCTCAAAATGTTTACTTGGGAGTTTTGCACGTGATCAATAACGTTCCATACTGTTTTTCAGAGAAAACTCATTTAAGGATTGTTTACAAAGTATTTTTGAAAATTTTAAATTGTTCGAAAATGTCACTAACGATTTGGTTGAAAATTGATATTTCGGGATGGTTTTATATACTAAAAAGCATGGCTTAAGCCTATTGGTACCATTGAATAACAAAATCATAACCCAATTAACTTAAAAAGAAACTTTAATAATTATGAGTTACATACCCTGGACTCATCACAAGATATTGTTAGTATAATCGTTATAGTGTGTAATGAGATGGGCTGGATAGAACTAGTTCAAGATAGTGATAATGTGTAATGAGCTGGACTGGATAGAACTTGATCAAGATGGTGATAGTGTGTAATGAGATGGACTGGACATAACTGGCTCAATACAGTGATAGTGTGTAATGAGCTGGACTGGATAGAACTAGTTCAAGATAGTGATAATGTGTAATGAGCTGGACTGGATAGAACTAGTTCAAGATAGTGATAGTGTGTAATGAGATGAACTGGATATAACTAGCTCAATATAGTGATAGTATGTAATGAGCTGGACTGGATGGAATTAGTTCAAGATAGAAATAGTGTGCAATGAGATGGACTGGACATAACTGGCTCAATACAGTGATAGTGTGTAATGAGATAGACTGAATAGAACTAGTTTAATATAGGGTGAGGGTGTAATGAGGTGGACTGGATAGAACTAGCTAAATATAGGGTGAGGGTGTAATGAGGTGAACTGGATAGAACTAGCTAAATATAGGGTGAGGGTGTAATGAGGTGGAATGTATAGAACTAGCTCAAGATAGGGATAGATGGCCTACTTTTGTAAGCGTGGCAATTAACTTTCGCGTTCCTAGTGCCATAGGGTAAGTAAGTATTCACACACCAAATCATGTTTCACTTAGCTCTCACGTTTGACAGATGATGTCAATTTGGACAACCGTGAGAATCTCTTGTCACTTGATACATAAAATAAAAGCTTCAGCTTTTAGATATCTAAAAATACAATTTTTCAAGGGAGCTTATTATTTTCCTCATCTTTATAGAAATATAGAATTATATGTAAAAGCTAATATTTGACGGAAGAACGTATGGATCAAAAGAAAGGGGTTGGCCATTTAGGACGTGGGGGAATGTTGTAGATGAATGTATGAAAAAGAGACCTTTAATAATAAAAGAACATGCATGATTCGGTGTGCGGATGTTTTTGAAGCGAAAGGAGTATGCAAGGATAAAGAAGTGTGGCGAAAGTTAATGAAGATGGATTAAGTATAGAGGTGTTTTTTGAGCTATATGTGAAGTTTTTTGCCTACCCTGTAAGGGAACGATGGGAATTGGTATTTATGTATTTAAAAGCAAACCCTTAACAGGTTACTCTCATACCTTCAAAGAGGTAGAAGTTATAGACACGGAATGGTACTGTTCAATTTTCCCTTTGATTGATATTCTATACCTATGTATATGTAATAACATTGTTTGAATAGTAGAATAATATTTTATTTTTGTATAAAGTTATATTAATTTATTTTATAAAAAGGCCTTTCCCATTAAAATTTAACTTTACCTCATATTAACTGACCACATAGGAACTCGGGCTTAATCCCAGAGCACATAAATATTCTTCTCAAAATATTGTGTCGTATAGTATGTCAAAAAATAAGATATAGGTATTAGTTAAAATATAAAGTAGAGAGAAAACTACACCATATGGTTTTCTTGTGTCAAAACTTACTAACCTGCTCTCTTTTAATTGGCTGTAAAAATAAAACTTGTGGTTTTGTTTGGTTGGGTAGAGAAGGTGGATGAGTCAGTGACATAAGTCTGGTTTTTATAGTTGTACTCTTAGTAGCTGACAATACAGGGCTCTCAGCGAGTTGGATAGAAGCTGTCCAACGAGACAAGATTTGTGGCTCTCAAACAGAAACGAAGAACCCTTTTAACAACTTCTTCGTTTTATTAATAGCTTTCTCTCTCTCTCTCTCTCCCTTTCTTGGGTTGTAATAAATATAAAAATAAATATCTTACGAAGGTGTGTCTCATAACATGAAAAAACCATATATATAATTATATATATATATATATATATATATATATAGACAAACAGGTGGCCATAAAGTCTGGAATATGCGAATACACAGATACACAAATATATGGGCTTATACATGTTTTTAATACACAAAAACATAAAAATACATAAAAAGTGTTAGGACATTGAGTGGGATTACAATACATATTGTTGTTTTCCATCTATGTTTGGTTTTGATATTTTTTTCCTTTACCTGTGGGACCAGACATTAAGTCCATCCTGTATACCTATATTGATATATTTTAGATACATTATAAATGTTCTAATATTAACTCGTAAATTTATATAAATATAATTTAGATATCGATTTAGTTCACTGTGGCTTTTTTTTTTATTGGCTAAGACCTTTTTAAGAAAGACGAAATCACTTGTAATAAAATAAATATTAGTCTGTACAACTAGAAAGCGTAGTCAAAAGGTGAAGAAGGCTTGTTCTTTCCATGAAGAATGGCTTACTTTATCTCTTATTTATTTTATTCTTGAACTCAAGTCCAAGAGAAAAGATAAAAATATGAGTGTTTTTGGGCAACTTTTAGTTGCTGGAGTAGGCCTACCTAACTATTTTTAAGGGATTTTCCGGCTCATAGAAGGCAGCAAGAGGGGTCATTATCACCCCAAAGTAAAAGGGGGGATACGTAGACTAAGATATTATAGCCTCATAGTGTCTGGTATATCAGTGACAGGAAGGTCGACGTTCGAATCCTGTGCTGAGATTTTAGTTCATTAACAGATCCCGCTTTCTTCCTTATCTTTGACCCATTAGTGTAATTAATAATACTTAGCATCGCGTCTTACTACCCATTCGGGTTATACGCTTTAGTACTAATTACGCTAATAGGCTAGGAATTGAGAAGGTCAAATATAGAGGAAGTGAACCAAAATTTGCGTTGAGAGACGGTGGAAAACCAATCCCCAGTTCACCCGAGCGAGATTTGAACCTTGATCTCCCCGTCCTCGGTAGTCTAGCTCAACACGAAACTAGCGCGTTATCTAACTACGCCACCGAGGTGGGTCCCCGTTAGTGTAAATATGTGGTTAGCCTGGATGGGTAGTAAGACGCGGTGATAAAATTAATAATTTAAGAACATATCATTCGTCCAGGTCTCTTATAAAAAATATCCTCTGCATTATTTTTATATTATCATTGCGTCTTACTAACCGTTCGAGTTATACACACACACACACACACACACACACAAAACTACTCTTTTTGTAGTAAACCCTAGCGTTAGTTCTGAGTTTTGTGATTTTTGTTCAAATCTACATATCAATTATTTTATTTTCTTAATTTATAGACTTCACCCACTTTTTATGACATCGTGAACCTCGCGTCCATAAATCCACAGCCAAACTTAGATTATATTTTATATATATTACGGCTTCGCTACTAAACATTTGCTAAAATAATCCTTGAGGTAAAGTATTTTAAGAAAAAACAAGTTTGTTAGAACTTAAGAAATGGCTGTTTTCTGAACTTGCGGTTATTTCTTTGAATATTTTTGACATTTAAAATCTATGGGTATGGTTAGGGAATCATTTTTTAAAGAAATCGCTTTACATTTTATGTATATACCTATCCTATATATTATTTCTGTTGTCAGCATCCCTTTTTCTCAACTAATACAAAGTCTACAGCAATGAATAAGGTATCAGTGGATAGGATTTTTTACCGACCTCTAACAGTTTACGTTAAAACACACTGTTTGTATAAAATTTAAGTTAAAAGAAAAATCTAAATTCAAGATGATTGCATTCTCACATCAAATATTGTATACAAAGAGTTATTGTAAATTGTAAATACGTTTACATTAATAAACTCTCTTTGCTATTTTGTGTATACACTTCGCTGAGTATTTAATTTTCAACAACCCAACAACAAAAGACTAAATTTTTTTGTTGGGGGGGTGGGTGAGGTTGAATGTGCAAAAGTTTCGCAAGGGCTTTCTGGTTTATATATAAAATACATAAGACGAGTTACGTTGATATATAAAAGCGTATTTTACCTACTTGACCGCCTTTGTGGTCTAGTGGTCAGAGTTTCTGGTTACAGATCCAAAGGTCCCAGGCTCTATTCCCGGCACTTATAGAGTGATCTGTGAAGCATTGATTCTCGTGAGAACAAATGAAAATATACTTGACTAAAGAAATAGCAGCTCCGTTCTAGAAAACTGAGATCAGTGGCTTGAGGGCTAGTTGTGCTGACCACATGACACCAAATATCCGCAAATTCTGGAAATATCTTCACCAGCATACGGCAGTCACTCAACAGGAATATCGTGCCTATGGGACGACTCCATGGATTTTTTTTATACACCACTTACGGCATCATGGACCACAGGTTGTGAACCCCTATCGTATATTTTGTGTACTCTCTCAGATTATTAAGAAGTAGGTGTTCGTTAAAAGGTGGAAGAGTCTTTGTTTTAAGGTCAAAGGGCACAACATGCATATCAGCGCAACCACCTATGAGTGCGTCATCGACCTCTGAATCTGTCAGCTTTTTTCTGTACCAGTGAACCACTTTCACGGCCATCCGGGTTTCATATGAACTAAAGTGGGCCAAGTTTGAATTGTTGACATCTCCGTATAACGTAGATTAAGGCGATTGGCCCTTTTCACTTGGCGTGGAAATGCAGAGCCGTGGGAACAAACGGATATCTTGAAGAATTTCTATTGTTTTGCGATTTTCTTTTCGGAAACAGTTCAAGAATAGAAGCATGTTGATTATTTTATACTTTTTATACACACACCTCCTCTATTATTTTAACAGTGATCAAATATCAATCTTTTTACATTTTTCAATAGAAAACTGCCTGATGCATAGCAAAAAATAAGAAAATATAACCATTAATAAACATTGATACATTATCTTAGAAGAGGTGTTGAAAATATTACTCTAAAAATTTCACCCGTCCTCAAGAAAACTGATATTTCCAAACGCATGATTTTTCCACAAGACCTGTCCGGTAGCTAGCCCCATCTACTGTTTCCATGATCCATCTGTTATTGTTGTCGCGGAAGGATACTTTGGTCGGTTGTGAAGCCACACCACACCTTTCACCCTCCCGCTTACCATCCCACAAAATAGTTTTTAGACTTGCACTCGACAGGGCCAACCAAGGGCCTTAAGGAGTCGGTTTGAAACGTAACAAATGTGTACTAAGAGGGTTGCATCTTAAGAGTGAGCCTCATATGCCAATCAACTCTGTGATACAGTCTGCTAGAAATCGTAAATTTACACCAACACTATTACGCGTGTATCATTTATGATTAAACATTAATAGAGATAAAGAGTTAATAGAAGTTTCTAATACTGAACATTGTTGAAATATTAAATTATATTTGGATAAAAACTGCATTGAAAAGATCGTTTATTGACAATTTTAGAATGTCTTCACAGATAAGCACTGTGCAAAAATCTTCATTCTGTCATAATAGGGACATACTGTAGTTATTAACAAGAAACTTTGTCGCTTTGTCCCCCATCGTCACCGCGGGAAAATGTCGAGTAATTATTCAAATAAGAATGCACTGCGCGCATTTCTGGCGAATCGTAGGTCTTTTATTTTCCCTTTTACTCCCATACCTCGCACGAGCCGGGAGCTGAGTTGGGCATGCTCTTAATTTGACGCACCTAAACACTCTAAGCACTAACATATTTATACACCATTATACAAATTATAAATAAAGAAAGAAAATGAGTAGTTCATCCTGTGATGTCTCTGGTTTGCTTGTTGATAACACTTCCCCTCTTCCACCGACGAGTCTACACGCTCATGCAACTATTTGTGCCTGGACAAGATTTATCTTTCATTTCAAAATTACCTTTTTTTTTTCAATTCTAGGTAGACATAAAATAATCCCACGGTTTTTTTTTAATCTACATTCTGGCATGAAGATTCCTACTGACCATTTTAGTAAATAAACCAAATACCCTGAGAGCCAAAAGTCGTGATTATTTCAAAACGATGAGTTTACAAAAACATTATTTCAAGATAAAATAAAATAGTAACAATTACGACCATTTTTATAATTATTTAACAATATTTAGTTTTTGTTTCAATCTTATATCTTTAAAAAACCACCAATTAAAACTTAAAACACATAAGCATGGGATATCCTATCTTGACTGGCCGTGACGTCATAGTTATCATTATTTATTGGCAGCTTTTATTTATAATAAAGAATGGAAAATCAACAATGCATAACCATTTGGAATATAGTCTAATAGTTAAAGTACCGGTGTATAAAGTGTCAAATAAAAGAATTAAATTTTCAAGGAAAATATTTGATCTCAAAATAACCTCTTTTTTTTTCATTTAAATAGGGTCCGACAACTTAGCCTAGTTGGTATCGTGTCTGCCTGCTTAGTTAAGGATATTTGGTTCAATTCCTGGCATGACAAAAAAAAAATTAGGGAAAGAAATTAAAGTTTCCCCGTTCCTTGAGAATAAACTAATGCCCGGGGTGCTGACTGGTATGTCTGTCCTAAACGAAAGATGTTGAAAGCTGCACGTAGCCATCAATGCACGTAAAATATTTCAACAAAAGAAACTGGCACACAACAATAAGCAGAAATGATTATAAAACCAGACGGTAGAGAAAAAAAACCACATTAAATACTGTGAAAATATAGTTTAACATAATTTTATAGACACCGTAATTTTGTACCTACTAATATGCGTTGTCACATTTAAAAATTCATTTCAAATTATTATTTTTAATAAGATTAAATATTAAAAAGGTTCATCTAAAGAAGCGTGCCCCTTTATTGTGGCACCGTTCATCATTTTATCACATCCATATTCCCAAAACCAACACACGGAGATAAAAGGAAGAATAAATAAAAAAACACCCACATAAACAAAGAGATAAAGACTCGAGGTTGATGAAAAAGAGGCAGTACAATGCTACAAAGAAAAGGGAACAAGAAGTAAACCTGTACAATATAACTCGGTTAGATTAAGAGACGGTTCAAACTAAGCTTTATGAAACAAGATTTATTGTTGGATACACTTTCACTTAAAAGAAGCAAAAGAACCATGAATGGAGATGGATTCTACTTACTATTCAACGTTAAAATGAATTTGTTTCTTCTGCGCACGCGTGAACAATAGATTACTCTTTGAATAAAAAACACAGGACGTGATCTTAGTAAAGTCTCCTTACTTCCAAAACCTCGTACGCCCTTCGTCCACCAATAAAATCAACGCGACGCGAATAATCCGTGGGTGACTGGTCTGATTTTTGTTCACACTAGAAACCTATTTTTGATCATTCGCGAGAATGTTGTCGTCTGATGAAGACTACGTTGTAGGTTACATTTACTTTAAAGCTCGAGAATTATAATCTGGTATTGATTAATTTTCTTACCTGTCTCTCCATTTGCTTTCGAAACTTTTTCCCAAGCAATGTCATCCACACCCCACTTCAAATACGCTTCAAGAGTGAGAAGGGGAGGGGGGG
>CABFWO010000243.1:134909-145946 GCA_902155825.1 Timema genevievae | reverse complement strand
CCCACCCCCCCCCCCCCCAAAAAAAATTGTTGGGTTGTTGAAATTAAATACTCAGTGAGGTGTATACACAAAATAGCAAAGATAGTTTATTTTTGGTAATTGTTAGATTTTTCTTTTAACTTAAATTTTAAACAAACAATTTGTTTTAACGTAAACTGAGTATGCTATGTCAGAATTCGGTAAAAAATTCTATCCACTGATACCTTATTCATCGCTGTAGACTTTGTATAAGTTGAGAAAAAGGGATGTTTACAACAGAAATAATATATAGGATTGTTAGATAAAACGCCATATATTTTACTTGATATTTTGAAGAGCCACTATCCTAGATAGTGTATTTGTTTTATTTGAATATAGAATACACTTAAATTTGTTTCGGATTGGCTTAACAAAATCCAACTTACAGTCCAATTATCATTGAATTTTCATCTAGGAAATTTACTAGATCTACTTTAACGTATTCATACGTCATGTCTTGTTATCTACAGCTGTCACTTTTGATTGATAAATTATAACTAAACGTGTGCGAAAGTGAAATTAAGTCGAAGATTAGGTTATTGTTGTTAACACATGATACCTCTTTTAGTTTTTAATATCTATTAATTGCATCTAGATGAGAAAGTTTTAGAGAAAAAACAAAGCACATAATATTATTTTATGTTGACATATCTGAATTTATCTCTGCTTAAGTATCATTTAATCACTTGTCGGTGTTAAATTACTGTTAGGTGGCTGTTTTAAAAATAGTTTTATGTAGACATAATTATGTCATATATAGTGAAATATCTCAACCATGTTAATAATATATCAAAGTTTTCTTTTTCCTTTGAAATGTTTCAAATATTCGAAAGTTATATTGGAGGTCAAAGTTGAAGCGAAGAATATTTGACCTTGGACTAGGACATGTCAAAGCTTCACACAGCCCTATAATATATATATTTTTAAAATTTTATTTGGCACCACAACTTGCTACTATGTACTAACTACACGAATGTGCTAGGAATTAGGAAGGTTTAATTTAGAGGAAGTGTACCTACATTTGCGTGGGATAAACCTCTATCTCCCCATCTTCAGCAGTCTAGTCAATTACGAGAGTAGTGCTTTAGACCAGAGGTCTCCAAACTACGGCCCGCTGGCCACATCCAGCCCATTCCAAGATTTTATCAAAAAACAAATTAATTGTTTCTCTTCGTTATTTATTAACCACACAGTTTATTTGACATGCCTAATTTCTGTCGGCACTCGTGCTTCCCCCCATGACACAGAGCCAGAGTGCTGTCGGAATTGCAAACCCTCATTTTCAGTCGCAGGCGCCATTCCGTATACCGACAACAGACCGGATTGACTGTGACGATTTTTAGGTAGTTCCAAGCCTCCCGGCAGAGGGTTATCAAAGGAAAGTTCCGAAAGATGTTACCTAATTTAAAAACAAGTAATTATATTGACTAATTATTATTAATATAATTTATTACATATAAATTGATTCATTTCTCACAGAGAAGAATCAACGTCAATCACTTTTATCAAACACTGACTGGCCTTGGAAAGTGGAATTTTTTTTATAGACGTGACTGGCCATATGACTTGAATCTAAATTTGCATGTTTAAACAAATTTGATTTATGATCTATTTGCGTATGTCAAGGCATTCAGGGCAAAAATGTGTAAAATATATTATGTAGCCCGCATAGCAAAAAGTTTGGAGATCCCTGCTTTAGACCATGTGACTATCTAAGCAGGTAAATTATGTTAATAATTTATTAACATTTAACAAATATTGACAGAAACAAAATATTTGTCTTTTTTAAAAGAATCTTTCAATGTAAATTGGACTGCATGCCAACACTTCCTTTGGTAACACAGAACTGACTATTACAGAAATAATTGTTCATTTCTCTTTAGTGGCTTTACAGCTCTCATTTAAGAATGAGAAAATGGAGTGAAGACTAAAGAGTGTTAAAAAGTTTATTGCCTCTCTTTTGTGGAGAGACCCACTAAAGTTATGGACTCAAGTGTTTTAGTGGTCACAGTTAATAACGTTTTTACAACAAAAAAAAAGGAATGCTAGATAGAGATTTGAAAATAACTCGAACGCATCTTGGACATATAATAATTGCAATAGTTTATAGCCTGTGTTTTGAACATTCATAAATAAAACAGAAGAAATGGAATAATATTAGAATTACCTTGCGGTAAAAGCTGAAATGTTTTATTTATTTTTTTACCATAAATACCTTTGTTCAAATGATAATCAAAACATATGGTAAAATATGATACAATGCATGAGTTTGGAGCCATCACATTTATTTTCAAAAGTAAAATTACTCGTGTTTGTGAAGTTGTCTGATGGATCCGTTCTTTTGTATTTCTTTATTTAAATCCTATATTTAACACCATTGTTTCTAATAGAGATGAGAATTTTCCGGTAAATATCCAAGAGGAAATTTTTTATGGTAGGATCTTCAACAGGAAAATTGTCCAGAAAATGCCTGGTAAATTTTTCGTGATTAACATTCTACTAAATAGGCGAATGTGCTGGTTTGGGTGAAGTTAAATCTAGATACTATTACAAATAATACATAGAGACATAAGATAGTGTGTTGGTGAAGGGAAATGTTTTAACAGTTTTTATTGCAAAACTTTTTTTGACCAAAATAAATAAAATATTGTTACAGTACAAAGATATTAATTTTCTTCACTTGATGACCTCAAAATTTGTTGAATACCTGTCAAGGATGGTACAAAAATAATTAAGCTAATTAATAATTTAAAAAATAATAAGCTACCATTTTCATTTACGTAACATTTATATGATTTCCTGAAAAAAATCGCATACAAAATATATATATATATGCCTATGCCCACGTGTCTGCAGAGCCAAAAATAGTACAACAAAAACAAAAAACAATTATTATTTTTCTTCACACCCTGTAATCCAAGTAGCTTCCTCATACAGTTTCGGGTTAAAACTACGACAGTAGTCTCTCTTTTAGTTATGATAATTACGTGATAGGTTAAGTTGTGGTCTTTGAGGGCCAAGTTTCTTTATTTCAAGCCTTTTTTTGCTAGTCTAATGTCTTGCTTGCTATGTCCTTGATAGTGTCCATTGTTGTTTGGAATCTTCTTAATATAAATTACACAAAAGAAGCACTCAGAATCAATATTAATTAAAAACAAAAATACGCACTACAGTTATTATTGGCGTAACACATTCTGTGAATAGAAACAACTTTTTTTTATCGTACAAGTACAATTCAATGCGCACCTTTTAGAGACATTAGTGTGGTGCTCCAGCACATTATCCTCGGGTGCCGACTAACTGTGCCCGGGAATAGCCATTGTTCGGCGACCCTCGATTAGTTTCGTGCACGCTCGGCCTAACTTAAATACACAGAGTTTTGGGTGTAGGAGCTCTGCACCCCAGATCTTAGTAAAGACCTTTGTCTGCCTCTGGAACAAAGAGAACCGCTCGCTAATAATAAAATGCCATTATTAAACACTAAATAAGTTACTTTTATGAAACTAAAACATAAAATGAAGTTATATATATTTTGGGATTAATTTTTTTTAGTTTTGGGGGGCGGGGGGCATGTGCCCATGCACCCATTGGCTAGAGCCACCCCTGAATGCTGCTATGCTCATAATAGATCTTCAACAACTGTTGATATCAGCGTGAGAAGAAAATTAAACTCTGTATAGAAGCAATGTTTGATTTATTTTGGCAAAAAAAAGTTTTTATATAAAAATTGCAAAAACACTCATCTCTTCTCCAGGGATGTGTAGTTGGAGTCGGTAAAAATATACTTACTTCGACTCCAGTGGGCTTCAAAATGAAAAGTTATATTATTGTAACAATATGTCAAGTAATGCTTTCTTTTTATCACCACGTCTTAATACTCGTTCGGGTTTATACGCTTTTGTTTTAATTACGCTAATGGTTTTAGGGATAAGGTAGGTTATAGCCGTAGGAAGTGTACTCGCATTTGCATGGAAAACCATTTTGAAAAAACCATCCTCAGTACACCCTACCGAGATCCGAACCTCGATCTCACAGTCATCGTCAGTCTAGCCTACTCCAAGAGTAGCGCGTTAGACCACGCCAAGTGTGTTAACCTTTGTTTTATTATTTAGAAACAAAATTTGAGTGTTTTATTATTTAGAAACAAAATTTGTAATTTGCATTAACAAAATGTATTTGCATATAAGTTCACAATGTCAAAGAAGCTTACCATAAAGTAATCTGTATTGGAGCATTTTAATGGGTACATTTGTTATTACTAATTAATATAGTATACCCATTTATGAAGGAGCTACACGGAGCCGACCCGCACCGCACCGCATTTTCTAACAATTTTTATATTCTTTATATACTGAGTTCTACTACAAAATAAGTTTGTATTTTTATTTTTACTTGCATAGGTTATCACCTATTTTCATAAAATTAAGTTAGCTATTAATTAGGAAGAATAAAGTTTTAAGTTAGCTAATAATTAAGAGAAGAATGTTTGTTGTTCAATAAGTTGCTGTATATAATATTGTTTATTTTTTACATAATGTTGGGAACAATGACTACAGCGTCACACATGACACGGCTGTGAAAGAAATGCCTAGTTTTACAAATGTTGACACAGTGACTGCCAATCACTGTGAATAATCAATGGTATAAATCACTGCTCTTTTAAAATCAAGATCATTGTGATCACTGATATCATAAGATCACTGTTCAGCCCATCCCTACAGTTCTTAGGGGTTAGCATGAAAACAAATTTCGGAAGCTCTCGAATATTTATTTCCTGTGTTAAGTGGCTACACGGTCCGCACCGCACCGCAAAAGTGCGGAGCAATGCTCTCTCGACGATTCGTCCACGCCGGTGCGGTACGGACTCGTGTAGCCACTTGCATTTAAAAACATGGATAGCATTCCACCGGAAATATGCGGTGCGGTGCGGCTCTGTAGCCGGTCCTTTAGTCGAAAGCTCTACGTACTGACTCCACAACCCTTTTTTTTTCTCGCTTCCTCTACACTCTCACTTAATGATATATATTTTCCCAACAATATGAAACTATTTTTGGAAGCAACTTTAATAATAAATTGTTGAAAAATGTTTTTTATAATATAAAACAACTATTCACTAACTTATTTTAAAATCACTTGTCCAGACCATCATGTAGTAAGCCTCTCTTACCACTCGACCCCGTGGATGAGCGTATGTGTGTATGTGTATAGAAAGGAAAACTAGTGTTTGAACGGTCGGACGGTGTTGATAACATGCTCTGTCATGTGAGTTGGTCTCATGACGCGTTGTTGCCGCTCGCGTTTCAAAAACAAGGGGTTACTTACTACATTCCCTAGCACAAGACGGGACGACGGGTATGGTACGGTTTTTGTGGAAAGGACGGTCTGGAAAAAAAATAGCTTTTTTTTTTCACTACAAGTGATAGGATACAGTGCCTTTCAGATGTATCTTCATACCAATAGGATTCAGGGAGCCTGTCTAAAGGCTATTCTTGCCAGTAGTATTCTAGTATCAAAAAATGCCTGTTGAAAGGCTCTTCCTGACGGTAGGATTCTAGTATCAAAAAATGCCTGTTGAAAGGCGCTTGTTGCCAGTAGGATTCTAGTATCATAAATGCTTGTCTAAAGGCTCTTCCTGCCAGTAGGATTCTAGTATCAAGAATAACCTGTTGAAACGCTCTTCCTGACAGTAGGATTCTAGTATCAAAAAAATGCCTGTTGAAAGGCGTTTGTTGCCAGTAGGATTCTAGTATCAAGAATTGCCTGTTGAAAGGCTCTTCCTGCCAGTAGGATTCTAGTATCAAGAATTACCTGTTGAAAGGCTCTTCCTCCTAGTAGGATAATGTTATGAAAAAATGCATTTCAGGTGGCCTTGCTTACCAAATCTACTACCGCGTATTGAATAGGGGTGAAAGGCAACGTAAGTAATGCCCATTTTAAAAATATTTAAGTAGCGAAAACACATTTTGAGCAAAAATAAATAAAGAAAATTTCTTCAGTAGATTTATTAAGTTTAATTTTCTACACATTGTAGTATCAACAGTTAACCACTTAGGTGGCCACATGTTCTATGGCACTACTCTTTGAGTAGACTAGACCACTGATGACGAGATATCGTGGTTCGATTTCAGTCTAGTGCATTGAGGATAGTTTTTTTCCTAAATGGTTTCCATTATATTATATAGTCCTACGATAATATAAGTTCGAGCTCCAAGTCAGGCTAATAAGATATTAATATTAATTATAAATAAAAATAAAAATTGATTAATTGGGTAGAAAATTATTCTTTTAAATATATTTTTATTGTAGAAAGGTATAATAAATAAAATAAAATTTTTATTACTAGGGCAATTACTCCTCCTAGTTTATTTGGGATTGCGTATTCAAAGAGAAAATATCATTCTGGTTGAATGTGGCAAGGCGTTAGAAGGGGGTTTTCAGGTATAAAACTATCAGGATCTCATAAAATACAAGGTTCTACTAAAGTTAAAACTATTAGTACTATTGATAAAACAATAAATCCTATGATGTCTTTAAAGGTAAAATAGAGGTGAAATGGGATTTAATCAATATCTTTATTAATTCCTAATGGTTTATTTAATCCTGTTTGATGATAAAATAGAAGGTGAATTAATACTGTGTATATATAGATATATATACAGTATATATATAGATAAATATATACACAGTACATATAAATATATACAGTATTTATTCACCTCTTTTTCATAATCAAACAGGATCAAATAAACCATTAGGAATTAATAAATATATTGATAATACCCCATTTCACCCCTATTATATATATATGTATATATATAGGCTATATATACAGGCTATATATATACATACACATACACAAACACACACACACACACTATAGTTATCAGAATGTTCTTCCAATTTGAAAATTGGATGTATGTTCTATTCAATTTATAAGACTAATAAAGTACAGTCTGATTTCCATAGAAAGTCCGTTATTTTAAAGCTGTAAACACAAGCTGTCACAATGCGGATGTAGTATCCCTCAGGTTTGGTAACTCGAGGTATGGAACTAATAGGCTCGTGTCAACTACACATCCTTGATAGGAACCTATGGACTCGAAGAAATAATCAGATGTTGTTGAGGAAGACTTATGTTCTTACACTTTCATTAAATAATAACAAAAGTATATTACAGGTTCTTGGTTCACATGAAGAGTAATTCAGCCTGTGTTTCTACACACATTCAGTGTAACAGTTATTACAGAAGAGCCTCGATTCCCAGATATCAGGGGTTTATATACCGCCCCTATTTATCTGCGGAAGTTTCTAGCTACGCAGTACAAATGGTGCAACCAACATTTCGTGGAGGAGCTTGTGATTGGAATGATTTCCACTGTTTTCTCACTTTGGACTAAAAGACTCACAACTCTGACTAAGGAAATGTGTATAAAGTAATTATATCCCGAAGTTCCCCGAATGACTATAGTCTGTATGACTTAAGCTTTATTTTAAATATGTTTTGCGTCACTATTACAATAAGTGTAACATTAACATATTAAATACCTTTATTAACCTGGTGGTATTATGATTATTGCGCTAGGGGTTTGTAATAATTAACTGACCCCCTTGCTATATGACACGGAGATAAATTATTACAATTGTATTTACATTCTTGGTTCATTTAATTAATATTGTAAATAGAGACAATACATAAGGAAGTGTTATTAAAGGTTTTTGATAAATTTCTAGATGCACTTTATTTTTTAGCACCGTGATTTACTACCCAATTGGGTTATACGTTTGTGTAATGTACTAGTTACGCTAATGGTTCTAGGGATTGGGAAGGCTATATTTATAGGAAGAATACCTACATTTGCGTGGATGGAGATTGGAAAACCAATATGGGTAAACAACCATTAGTAAACCCGACCGAGATTCAAACCTCGAACTCCCCGTTATCGGCAGTCTATCCTACTGCGAGAGTAGCGTGTTAGACCATGCGGCCACTGAAGTAGGTCACTTTTTAATCAATAAATCAAATAAGATTTATTTCTAGAATGCAGCATTTTAGTGATTCTCAATCAATGTCGGTAGTCGAAAGTGTGCTTATAAAAATAATAGTATACTATCCTAGACATTGAGGATAGATAATACTTTCTGGTTGGATAGGTAGTAGGTGGGACTACCCCCTCCCCTCAATAGTCCACCCCACTCCCTGGATACTTGCTTGACATGTGGCAACCATATCCAAATACTTAATTACCGTTTGGGTCAATTTTTTCCCACTAAATTTGTGTATATTTTTTTCAGTACTGGTGATCCCTTTTAAAAAATGACGTTTTTGACAGTCAGGAAGCGTGGAAGTCCCTGATGTCCACTCTAATCAGGAGTTCCCTGACGCTAATGATCGCAGTGCGTTAAGAGTGTGTAAAATACACCAATAAAAAAGGACTAGAAAACCACCCTGGACGTTAGATATGGCAACAATGTTGTAATGTTGGCTGTCCTGCCCACACGAGGCGAGTTTGGGCGGCTCTCCACCAACAGACCAACCAACCAACCACCCACACACACACTCACTCTCTCTCACAAACACACAATAGGCACACACTAGGTTGACACTCTGCAAGAACAAGTCATTCGTTTAGCTTCATTAGCGCCTTCCCAGCGTGACTAAGTGGCTTGAACGCTCGGAAAACATGACCAGGGTGGTCCCAGCTTCAATCCCAGACTGTGCGGACGAAAATATGACTGTCAAATCACCCGCATTGGTGGTTGAATGGCCAAAGACAGGGGCTTTCAACCAGCAGGCCATAATTATAAGACCCACCCCACCGTCTCATGAAAGGTAGAGTATAAAATTATTTCAGGCGAAAATATTGCAAATACAGATTTTACTTCACATAATTAAATAATTAAATAGATAAATACGTATTTTAAGTTATTTTATAAACGATTTTTACTTCACACGTGAAGAAAAATATTACATTGTTATACACATTTACCTCGAACCCGCAAAATATAACTACTCTAGTAGACAAAGGAGAGAGTACTATTTAGGGTGCGCTCGAAGGTAGTCGGGAGTGTTCGGACATAGTCGGAGGTGTTCGGACATAATCGGAAGTGTTCGGACATAGTTGGGAGTGTTTGAACACTGTCGGAAGTGTTCAGACATAGTCGGGAGTGTTCGAACATAGTCGGGAGTGTTCGGACATAGTCGGAAGTGTTCGGACATAATCGGAAGTGTTCGGACATAATCGGAAGTGCTAGGACATAGTTGGGAGTGTTTGAACACTGTCGGAAGTGTTCAGACATAGTCGGGAGTGTTCGAACATAGTCGGGAGTGTTCGAACATTGTCGGAAGTATTCGGACAGAGTTGGGAGTGTTCGGACCTAGTCGGGAGTGTTCGAACATTGTCGGGAGTTTTTGGACATTGTCGGAAGTTTTCGGACATAGTCGGGAGTTTTCGGACATATTCGAGAGTTTTTGGACATAGTCGAGAGTGTTCACGTTCGCTCGCCGTCGCTGAGACATTCGGGACGCCAAAAGAAAAAGAAAATATTAAGGGCCAGTTTCATAGATTGAGGTGTCGTCTTGTATTTAGTGTAGCACCGTACTTGAGGCGTACTCAATCTAACTATAAAACTGGCCTTAAGTCTTAAACCTAATAGTGTCGGTACAGTATTGCGGCCCTCGAGCCAACAGGAGAAAGGAACTTTGGTCCTGGGACCTTCAAATGTTGAAGACCCCTGTACTCTAAGGCTAGGGCAACACTGGATCCGTACTCGGCCGTATCTTTGCTTTGCTGTATACGGCCGAACACGGTCAAAGAGACAAACCACTATTAACTAGTGTGAATGTTCATAGTAGTGACAGGCTATACTGCCGTCTGTTGAGCACAGTGATAACTATATTTGTGGTAGTTTCATGTATAAGTTCAACTTGGCACTTTAAGAGATAAGATTTTTGAAATAGGCTTACACTTTTAATAATATTAATCTTTTACACGCAAAATGCACTCGTAACTATTTTTTTTAACACTAAAACATGTTTGGATGAAGACTGATATTCTCAAACTATATATGTTGGGATAATTAGACACATACACATAGCTCTAATTGGACGTCATTTTACCCTACAATAATTTATATTTACAAATTGATAACATATTATTTGTTATATGGAATTTATATTACTTTCGTTAATTTTTTTTTATATATGAAATTAATACATATAGAAATGTAATAGTTAAGAATTTTTGAGCGATAAGAACCGTAGCACAACTTACTTCGTAGGGAAAGTGAAGCCATCGGTCCTATGTATTTTATGGAATGTACAAGAACTCTTGAAGGAATGTTAGAACACCTTTCCTGACAAAATTGGTATGTCCCTTCACACTCACTCATAGAAATTCAGTGTGTGAGTCAACGAGGAGCAAACACAATTTCTGAACTCCCTTAGTACACGGAATTTCTACCAGATGGTACAGGCAGAACTAACCACTCGAAGAAGGGCTGAATATATATACATATATATGTCCAGCTTCGGCTGGATAGAAATCACATCAATCCAACCTTCGGGTTGTTGATTGAAGAAGAATATATTTAATATATATCTATATCAATCCTTTAGCAATTGCTTGAAATTGGTAGGCCCTATATCCACTGAAGATGTTCATAATTGTATTCCAGATGCTTTTTTGAGATTTTTACGATTCTTGAATATCTCGAATATCATAGGATTCAAGGAATCAAACATTCGAGCGTCTTATTTCTAACATGTATATATAAAATGTTTAAATGCGTACATTTGTACAACCATTGATAGATAACCTATCATAGAAAACCACATTTCATTGATATTTTAGTCTGCCCTTAAGAACGATATCTTCTGGACGAGAATGTATCCAATAGTATGTGTGTGTCGATGTGACCTAAACCAACACACTCCTCCAGCTGTCTGACTTTCAGACACAGTCTCACACACACACACACACACACACACACACACACACACACACACACACACACACACAC
>CABFWO010000243.1:110172-125357 GCA_902155825.1 Timema genevievae | reverse complement strand
TATATATATATATATATATATATATATATATTGGAGCTCTTTGAATGATGAAATTTATTCTTGTGTTTTTTGATGGACTGAGATGTTCCTATTTGTTAAATGTTTCTGTAACAGTCTTTATTATTACGTTTCACAAGCCTTACTAGTTTTTAATTAACGTCTCTATCCAAACCTAATATAATAGACCACTTTATATACTGTCAAAAATTTAAATATCTACTTAAATTTTGGGGGATTACCCCCAATAACCAGAAGAGTTTTAATTGTATTAATTTTAAAACAAGGGTAGTTAATAAATTTGGGAGGGTTTAGGAGATGTTTCAAAGAGTATAGAATAATACACGTTTTGATTCATTAAAAAAATGAACTATTTACAATAGAATTAAAGCGAACACCCCAAACAATCAGAAAATAAATGAAAATTTAAAAATGGTTTCCAAAAATAAAGGACTCCAAATTTCACATTCTATTTGAAAAATAAAGCAATGTTTGGTATATAATAGAACTATGGCAGATAATTGCAGGGACCAATATGTATCTATAGCAGTTCATAATTTAATTTATGCTGTTTGTTGAACTGTGATGCTCTTTTTGTTTAAAATTCTTTTAGTTACTTTTCTAAGTATCGCTTTTAGGCAAAACTAGCACCTTTTTAGATTATATTCCTCATTTGACATTATATATTAGTCAACCTGCCTATTTTACACCTTTCGTCACATAATTTAAGTTAATAAAACATTATTATTTAAAAATAATTTGAGATTTGGCTGTTTTTTTGTTTGATTAATTTTAAATTTAAAAATAAAACAAGGCTTCTTATTGATTCCCGTATGAAGTACGGGCACACCGGATAGTTTTTGGATTAAAGATAAATTATTTGCGGTGCAACGTACAATTTATTTTTTTATTTGGTACTGTCCTTGGCTTAGTTTCAATCTCTTTAAAAATATGCCAAAAGCGAGTATTTGAATTGACATACATCACTACTCTCTAAATTGGTATAATTTCTTTGAGATATATAATCGCAAAACATTTAAGAACAAACACGTTCATTTTTGGTCACATTTTTACCAAAAAAAAGTAGCCGATTCGGTGATTGTATGTTCAGTTAAAGGTCCACACACTCGCAGTGGACTAGATTGTCTGACGTTGGGAAGATCACGGATTGAATTCCAAGCGTGTATTTTGAAGGGGAATTTTCCTAAATGGTTTCCTACTCATCTTCCACGTGGATGCAGGTACATTTCCTCCCAATTCTACCTTACTCCTATCCTATTAATGTAATATGAAGATAGCCCGGACGGCTGGTAAGGCGCAGTTCATAAAATATAATAAAAATATTTAATTTAATAATAAAGCGATACATCAGTGTAGATTGTCACATTCCAAATCACTCACAATTCATAGCGATAATCTACACTTTACTTTCGCCTTATAAACTCCATCAATACTGGAGAAACTTTTTTTTCGGGTGTAGTCAGATGTATTTATAATTAAAATTTTGATAGTGTTTTGTTTGCCTCTCAAAATTTAACTGAATAGTTTTTCATTTTATTTATTTATTCAAGGTATTTAAGTTGCACTTTCAGAACCGACAGATTAACTTAAATCTAGAGCAGAGACACAACATCCAGCCCCCTCTCATTAATTCATCACTGTGAAAGGGGAAATCCACACATTTCACTGACGATAAAAAATTTTGGCCATGATAGGACTCGATCCTGGGACCGCTAACTCAGTATACAGACATGCTACCGACTTAGCTAAGGTGTCGGATAGCTTAATAGATTTTTAAAGCACCGTGTCTTATTACCCACTCGAATTATGCGCTTATATACTTATTAACCACTCGAATTATACGCGTATATACTAATTACCCACTCGAATTATACGCGTATATACTAATTACCCACTCGAATTATACGCGTATATACTAATTACCCACTCGAATTATACGCCTATATACTTATTAACCACTCGAATTATACGCGTATATACTAATTACCCATTCGAATTATACGCGTATATACTAATTACTCACTCGAATTATACGCGTATATACTTATTACCCACTCAAATTATACGCGTATATACTAATTACCCACTCGAATTATACGCGTATATACTAATTACCCACTCGAATTATACGCGTATATACTAATTACCAACTCGAATTATACGCGTATATACTTATTACCCACTCGAATTATACGCGTATATACTTATTACCCACTCGAACTATACGCGTATATACTAATTACCCACTCGAATTATACGCGTATATACTTATTACCCACTCGAATTATACGCGTATATACTTATTACCCACTCGAATTATACGCTTACAGGCTATACTAATTACGCTAGTGGGTTAGGAATGAGGACGGTTGAATTTAGAGGAAGTGCTCCCTCATTTGCATGGATAGAACTTGAGAAACCATTTAGGAAAAGCCACCCTCAGTACAACCGACTGGGATTGAGCCACGATCTCCCCGTCATTGGCAGTCTTGTGAGAATAGCGCCTTAGAACATGCGACCACCGAAGCGGGTAAGTGAATAGTTAATTTAATCGGAGTAGTGTTCACGTGCTCCCAGAATTTCAATTTGATACCATTTAATGAAATGACCAGCAAAGACTTCAAAAGTTGATGGGATATTTAAGAGTTGTTTATTTTTTTTTCACCGATTCTGATCAAACTTTATATATAGCTTAAGCTTTGAATAAACTCGTTAATCCCTTAATAGATTTCTTCATCATTTTAGTTCTGATGTCCAACAACCTTGGCGTAGACTTAAATGTTACACAATATTTAAACAAATTAAAATTATATTTTCTTCTAATTCATACGTTTTAACAGAAGAGTTATTATCTTTGTAGTCTATGGTGTGGAAATGAATGTATTTATAGGAAGTGCACCCGCATTCTCTTGCAGGGGGTTTTGGGAAAACTACCGTGATAAATAACATGCAAAAGAAAAAAATATTTACCATCACCTTCTGACCTGATTTATTATATCAACATACGACTTACAAACTATTTTAACTCTAAAGCCAACACAACACCCATTTCGCTAGCTATCCATTTATAACTTTAAAACAGGAAACCATAATTTCATCAATAATATATTTTTAAGGCCATGCCAGGAATGGTCCCTCATTTCGGAAGACCGACGCGCTAACGTCGAAGCCGAAGAGTTTAAACAATAGAGACTATTTAATAATTCTTAACACACAAATATTTAAACTTCGTCACTTTCAATTGTAGCATTTACAGCCTATGCGTAATACACAGCATATAATGCGCAAATCCTGTACTTTAGCTAGCCCTTCTGTTTATTCATGATGCACAGCATTTGGTATGGACAGCATCCAATGATATTGCAAGAAGAGGATCTATCCGATTAAAACGCTAGAACACGCAACCGACAGGAAACAACTTCTGCATATGAAGTAGTGACGTATTTCCGATCCGTTGGTAAAAGAACCTTTTTTGCATATATATATTTATTATGTATATATAATGCATGTATTTATATACATGTACATTGTATAGTATGAAAATAGGATTATTCTTATTATTATTATCTCCGCGTCTTACTACCCGTTCGGGTTATACGCACTTACGCTAATGTGTAATGGTAGGGTGATTGTAAGATGAAATGGAGGACCTACAGTTTAACGTGGAATCCGAACCATGGTGGATGCCTGGCATTACACACATTCACAAGTTGTGATAAATACATACGTCTCTTCAGAGATGAAGGAAAGGTTTGGCAATCAGATAAATCTGTGCCGGGACCGAGGATTGAACCCTGGACCCCCATCACAGAAATCTGATGCCTCATCACTAGACCGCCAGGTTACCATGAAAATAGGAATATCTCTCTCATCCAAAGAGCATAACCATAAACTTCAATATTTAAAAACCTCCATAAAAATTTTTTCTTTCCTTATAAATCAGAAACTTTTGGTTTAAAGATAAAAATATTTTATTTTATATACTATTTATCTTTAATACCAATAATTTTTTTTTTTTACAAATTTAGGTTATTTCAAATCTCAAATAGTTGCGAAAATATAATCAAAATCTGAAATTTATACTTATGTAAAGTACCCTGAAAGTTATTTTTATGGGTAAATGAACTCTACCATTTTGTTTGTATTGTTTACACTGCCTGGATACGAAGTTTATTAAAAATATTTAAGATTGGATTTTGAGAAAAATCGATTATTTCTTCCCTTAGTAAACAATCGGTAATTTAAGGATTAGTTAACTTATTCCAAAAAACCCTTTTAGGAACCTTATGAAATCCATGGATACAAAGTTTTAGCCCGATCAGTAGAATGGTTTAGGCTCTAGGCTGATATATATATATATATATACTAGCTTTTGCCCGCGGCTTCGCTCGCGTTAATGTAGATTGTATCAATAAATTCAGGTTGTTGAATGACACAGGAAATATGACAATAAAAACGATGAACATATTGAGGTTGTTAGTCAATAGAGGGAGAGATAAAGGAAAAAACAAACTATACAATATAAATCAGGATTAAGTGTAGGAGTAGAAAAGAAGTAGCGGAGTGTGTGTCAGTAGAGTAATAGGTTATGCCTTGCCACGAATTGGAAGATCCTACTCCATCTTAAATTTTACTTACAGTTAATTAAAATCCCTTATTTACTCCGCTTGTTCTTGACCGTTGCAATCATGGGCACAGAATAGATCATTATTTTAGGACGCTCCTATATACTATGTTGTATGTCCTTCCATTTGGCACAAATACATACAAATTCTGGGCATTGGACACACGCGAACAGGCTACATATAGCTGGCCATGGGAAAAACATGGCATTTCCAAATGCACCCCTGCTACCTGCAATGTTTGCCCTTGCGCTTTGTTAATAGTAATAGCAAAACTAAGTTTGATTGGAAACTGGAGTCTTTTGAATTGAAATGGTAGGTCAGTGGGGATTATTGGGATTCGAGGTATGATTACACTTTCCCCTTTTCCCACACCTGTTAAAATGGTGGCACAGATTATATTTTGCCCTAATTGTGTAATTGAAGCCTCGTCCCATTACATAAACGGGGTGCATCTAAATTTCGCATAAGCATAACTGGTACACATAATTTCAATTGTAGTTTATGCGAGGGTACACCCGATAGCTCCAGAGAATTTAAAAACTCAGCGGGATATGAAGTGCTCTGTTCTGTGTCCATGATTGTATCTATTGACAAATACTCCTTTATTTCTCCCTGCACCTCTTTCAAAATGTCAGTGTTGATTTTGTTAACGATTTCATATTTTGGTGCAAGAATTGCTCTTGCACACAACCAATGATCACAATTTAAATTTAGTTGTAAGTCTGGGTAAACTTTAGCAATGAGCTCCACATCATTTTCCACCAAATTACAGAATTCCCCTGTAAGTAAAATACAGCCTTCAGCATCCGTGTCCAAACGTCCATCGCCAATTTTCAATAGTGTCTCTGCGTAATGTCCTGAATCTACGTCATTATAAAGGTGGACTCTCATATTCGTTGTTAGGCTGAATTTTTTCACTTTTGCCCACAATCTTGATGACTTGAGACAGGCTTTGATTTCATCTGCATGTGTGCCCCTCTGGATCACCGGTAGAGTTTGTCGGAAGTCACCAGCCAGTAAAACTACCATTCCTCCTCTCTCGCAAGTCCTGAAGATTTTGGTTTAACGCCTCTATAGCTTTTTTGTGGGACATCGTACTTTCGTCCCACACTAAAAGTTTACATTGTCGTAGCATCATACCTCGAGAGCTATTTTTGCTGAAATGAATAATACCAAACTTCTTACGACAATTTTGTCATTTACCATAACGGGGTGAACAGACAGAGCTTAATTAGCTGAATATAATCATTTTTAATCATTTTAAGATAGATGTGCCTAAAATAACTCGGGAACAGATTTTTATTCGGGGTATCAGATTTTCTTCTGGGATACCGCAGGTCCCTTTTTCTGTACTCCAGGCATCATGTTGCAATTAATTTATTCATATCAGTAGGCCGAGTTGTTAAGCTGGACGACCGTCTAACAGTTATTTTTTTCTATCCGTCAGGAACAGTACTTTTTTTCTGGATGAAAGGTACCCTATGTCCTTTTCTGTACCCATGACAACGTGTATGCGAAATTTCATGATGATCGGTCGAGTAGTTTAGGCGTGAAAGCGTAACAAACAATAACAAACAAACAAACAAACAAACACACATTCACATTTTTTCTGGATGAAAGGTACCCTATGTCCTTTTCTGTACCCATGACAACGTGTATGCGAAATTTCATGATGATCGGTCGAGTAGTTTAGGCGTGAAAGCGTAACAAACAATAACAAACAAACAAACAAACAAACTCACCTCAATTTTTTTTCTGGATGAAAGGTACCCTATGTCCTTTTCTGTACCCATGACAACGTGTATGCGAAATTTCATGATGATCGGTCGAGTAGTTTAGGCGTGAAAGCGTAACAAACAAACAAACAAACAAACTCACATTCGCATTTATAATAGTTAGGATATATATATATATATATACATGTATGTATATTCATACACATATACTGCACACCAGGGATTCTCAACCGGTGTGCCACGGCACTTTAGGGGTGCCGCGAGTTCAGCCAGGAATGCCGCAAGAGTTTGAGGGGATAATATATTAAGAATATATAACTGGCGAATAAATAATTTTACCACAGAATAATGAGAGTAAAGAAACAGAAAAAAGTTTTGTCTTTTAGTGTTTCTTCGAATTGGAAGTGCCACGGCATACGATGTGAGAAAATAATTGTTTCCCTTTTGATGACTACATATTATTAATTTTTAGTGTTTTCACATTGTGGTTGGTTAGTGGGCTAGTTTATTGATTTCCAAAGCTATTTTACTCTAGAACTGTATTTATGTATTTCGCTCATAGTTTTTACTATTTATATTTTAAATTTATTAGCCCAGTGGGTACAAATATTTGTTTTAATTTAAAATAGTTACAAAATTAAAACACTGTTAATTGTTTACTCTGCTACTCTGATATATTATACTTTGGAAAAGAAAAATTAGAAAAAGGGAATGACGGAAACTCATACGAAAATTCTTACAAAAGTGCCACGAGAGTATAATCTCCTTTACAAGGGTGCTACGAGAGTCTAATCTCCTTTAAAAGAGTCCCACGAGATTCTAATCTCCTTTAAAAGAGTGCTCCAAGATTCTAATCTCCTTTAAAAGAGTGCCACGAGATTCTAATCTCCTTTACAAGGGTGCTGCTAGCTTAGAGAGGTTGAGAATCCCTGCCGTATACACTTACCCTATGGAATTAGTAACTTTAAAGTTCTTTGCCGCACTTATAAAAATATGCGACCCATCTCTATCTTGCCCACTTCGGTGGATGCATGGTTTAAGGTGCTTCTCTCGCAGTATACTAGACTGCCTATGACGGGGAGATATAGGTTCAAATCTTAGTCAGGTGTACTGAGGGGGATCTTTCCGAAAAATGTTTTTCCACTCACCTTCCACTCAAATGCGGGTACACTTCCTCAAAATATACCTTCATATTCCCTAAAACCATTAGCGCACTTAGTACATAAGTATGTGGCCCGAACTGTTGATAAGACGCGATGCTAAAAAAATCTTTTCTTGAACTAGTTCTAAACGGTCTGTTCAGAAAGTGCACGTTAAATAACCTCAAATAAAATAAAATAAATAGAAAGGGATTTAAAAAAATACCCTTCCTGTGAAAAACTTGATTTTAAAATCTGATTCTAAAATAGTATTTTTATAGGAATAAGCTTTTAAACAATACAAACTTTTTTTTGCAGCCATCAATGATAAACATATTTTTTAAATCACCGCGTCTTACTTACTGATCAGGCTATACACATATATGATAGTTACTCTAGTGGGGTAGGGATGAGGAAAGGTGCATTTTAGAGGTAGCATAACCGCATTTGCGTGGAAGAAGAGTGGGAAACCATTTAGGAAATAACTACCTTCAGTAGACCCAACCAGGATTCAAACCCCGATCTCATTATGGATATTAATGACATATCTCAAGTGTGATAGTTGCATATCACATATCTTGACATATGAACTTATGAAATGTTTTGTTAACTGTAATAAATAATAAAAGTTTCTTATAATCTCGATCGGTCTACACATAGTCCCACACTTGATGACTTGAAACATAAAATATTTGTGGGACACTTAACCTCTCATCCACGTTAAAATACCCTTGATGGTGGCCAAGCAGTCCAAGGCGTGCATTGTACTCCATCACCGCCTTAACCTTGAATCATAAGATCCGGGTTTGAACTCCTTTTCAAGTGTACTTGAGATGAGGGTGCATTCCAGCTAAACCTTCCTGATCCTTACGTTTAGGATAAAGTTGTAAATTGCTCTTATCACCCACATCAGTAGACACGCGAGCTATGGCGCCCACCTTACGTGGTCTGGTTTCAGGGTGAGGGAGAGGTCGGTACTCAGATCCCGACTGGGTGTACTGAGGGTATTTTTTTTCCTTCCTAAATTAGTTTTCTCCCTCCATTTACACAAATTCTATTACATTTATTAAATATAGTAACTTCTCATCACTACCTCATTAGTGTAAATATATGGATAGTTCGGACAGGTAGTAAGACGTGGAGCACGGTACTTTTCTACCTTCCTCATCTCTACCTCATTAGTGTAAATATGTGGATATCCTGGACGGGTAGTAAGACGTGTAGCACGGTACTATTCTACCTTCCTCATCTCTACCACATTAGTGTAAATATGTCAATAGCTAGGATGGGTGGTAAGACGTGAAACACAAAAAAAAAATTGCATTAAACTTTTTATTTTAATTCTTGGGTTATTTGGGTAGAGGGAGTTTGACACCCTACGTCACACATTATCTTGAAGTCTATTTTATAAGTAATTGAGTGTACCATACATTCTGTAAACATCCATCATTTACTATCTCAAAGGACTTCAAAAAATACACACAAAAACTCTTGTCAGTAATCGATGTAATCAATGTTTCATTTGTCTGCCTTTCATTCTGACGTTCTTTCTTTCTGTGACTCCAAAACTATTTGAAAATGTAGTGTAGGACTATAAGGGACGTTCTCCGTCTCTTTCAGAACTCCCGTCAATAAATTCAGGGGGAAGGACAGAGACGGACGACTGATGGTCATTACTGCTGAATATTTTAAGCTTTTGTGACTTGGGACTACGGAGTAGAGGGTATTATAGAGGGGCCACCAAACCAAACACATATATACTGTTTTAAAAACTTTCTCTGAATCAAATGGGTGGTAAATAGACACGTGTCTTCAAAAGTAGACACATTAATATTCGCTAATGATCAAACAGAACTAGAACTTGCATAAATATGGTTTACGTTTTCTTTAACGTCCGGTGTATTACGAGTATATTTGTTGAATTGGGCGTTGCCAGCTCCTAATTATAAGGGGGTTAGGGGGGGGGGCAGAACTAGTTGTGCCTTCAGAAATTTATTATAAATTAAATCCAATCAAAAAATGTATGTTAAC
The DNA here is from genome assembly GCA_902155825.1 of Timema genevievae. Taxonomy (NCBI): domain Eukaryota; kingdom Metazoa; phylum Arthropoda; class Insecta; order Phasmatodea; family Timematidae; genus Timema; species Timema genevievae. The sequence goes on along the minus strand of CABFWO010000243.1, from coordinate 115,808 downwards.
CTTTTTTTAAAACTAATTTTTATTTTTTTAAAGAGAATTTACTGTAATTAATTTTTGTTATGATATTTAGTACACACATACATTTTTATATATAATATAAATTATATATGGCGTGGCTAAATGTTGTAGACGAATGTGTGAAAAAGAGAAACATTAAACATTTTAAGAATAAAACAGCATGTATGACTCGGTGTATGGATGTTGTTGAAGCAAAGGAAGTATTCAAGGTTAGGGAAGTGTTGAGAAAGTTAGTGAGGATGGATTAAGTAAGAAATTATAGATTTTTGAGCATAATCACAGTTTCTTGCCTACCCCGTGAGGGAACGGCGTGATTAGGTATGTATGTATAAATATGTCTAGTAAACTATATTTAAAAACATACGATATCCAAACAAAGTATATTATTAGGGGTTAAATACTATTTGTCTTTAATTATATTCACAATGTGTATTTAAATAAATATATAATTTAATTCTTATTATATTATAAAATAACAAACGTAATCAGTAATGTTTAAAATATATTTTTTTTTTAATTTATAAAACGTACCTATGTGTATGTTAGCATAACGTATCGGTATTTTTAGCTTATATTTTTATTTCGCGAATAGTATATCAAAGGTGTTATAAACTAGTACATTCTTATACGGAATTTTAGGGGTACTTTAAATATATGTAACGGTATACCTTTTGAAAGTCGTAAGCCTAATATATTTAAACTACTTTTTCTAAGGCTTTCATTGAAATTATTTACGAGCTTACGGAGGGGATTTGGAGGTGGAGGGGAGAATGGTGGTGTGAATAAATTCCGCCCTTTAACCCTTCCCCCTCCCCCCCCCCATTTCTCATTCCCACTACGTACGCCATTGGACATAATTACCCCATTTTCATATTAAATAATGTAACAAATAAAATGATAATGGCTTTTATTATATTAGTTTTCTTTTTTTTATCGTATGGCATAAATGACTAGAAGGGACATAGCATCCAGTTCAGGCGCCTAATATTTAGACTTTTAGCCTCTCTGGTGGCACAGAACGTTGTCCAGGTTACACCATATGAGGTTTTCTACACGTCATACCATCAATGATATGATGTGATGATAGTTATAATGGAGGTGTTGGTCAGTGGGAATCTAGAACCTAACTTAAGCCTAATTTACCAAACCCTGGCAACCGATGGGATAATTCCCCTCAAGGCAAAAGTACTCAAGGTACCAGCCGGGAATTGAACCCAGGATCCCTAGGCTGGTAACCAGGTCCACTGACCACTACACTATGGGACCAGTTCTATTATTATGCATTGGTGACCTGGTGGTCTAGAGGTAAGGTGTCAGACCTCTGTGCTGAGGGTCCGGGGTTCAATCCTCGGTCCCGACACAAGATTTATCTTATTGCCAAACCTTTCCTTCACCTCTGACAAGATGTGTATTAATCACAACTTGTGAATGTGAGGAATGCCAGGCTTCCACCGTGGTTCGGATCCCACGTTAAACTGTAGGTCCTCCATTTCATCTCACAATCACTCTACCATTGCACATTAGTGTGTATAGCCCGAACGGCCAGTAATACGTGGTGCTAATAATATTGATAATAATAATCTATTATTATTATTATAACAAAAATTCCCAATTATCCGATCTTTGGCTATCCGACATTTACACTTTATGAGAGAGTGCTCATGCATACTTGAATAAAATAATAGTTTTGTGAGATACTGCATTGCTTGTAGAATAATTACCAATTAACCTTATTTCATATATACATATACTGTACTCTTCCATTTAATATGTTCTTGTTTTTTCCCACTCCCATCTCCACAGCCCCTCCCTTCACCCCTGTTTCTGTATTATCCGATATTTCAGTTATCCGACCACCGGTCAGTCCCGTTCAGGTCAAGTAATTAGGACTATTGTATATAGCTTTGAAAGTTAACTGTCATTTTTCTGATTAAAACACTTCAATGTTTCTTAAACGGTGTTAAGGGTGTTACATTTAGTGCAATTAATTGGGGGGGGGCATGCCCCCCTTCCCCCATGTTGCCACGTTTGTAGTTTTCTGATCATGTGGACACGTTAGGATTGATTGTATCTGATTAAATAATTCTTAAACTAAATTTTTGGTTAGGTCATAACACTTTCATCTGTCACATTTGAATGACATTATCAATATCAATTAAATATTAATATTATGGTAAAATTCTTTTAATGTTTACAGCAAAAATAATGAACCCGTTTCACCCCACCGATAATACCTGACCTAGATGGGTAATACAGCTAGAACCAGACGTCTTAAGAGCCCGTATCACCCCACAGATAACACTTAACTTAGGCAGGTAATACAGCTTGAACCAGACGTCTTAAGAGCCCGTCTCACCCCACAGATAACACCTAGCCTAGGTATGTAATACAGCTTGAACCAAGCATCGCATCACATATTTATTTAAAAACGTGGAATTGAGACAAGCGAAACCGTTTTGTTATTTTTTTTTAATATTCAACAACAAAATTGTAAAATAAAAGTTTAAGAAGAAAAAAAAACAACATTTAAACTATTCCAATTTCACTGTTATCAAACGCAGAATGAAGGAAACCACGACCTACGATACGTTCTCTTGTTCGATCGTAATGTTGTTTCTAATTCCCTGGTTAATCGGCCATGAGATGGGCTCTTAAACTCGGGTTTCCAGTTTCAATCATCAGTGGTTGACTGTCTCCCCCAAACTCCCACCCACAATCCATTAAATCCCCCCTCCCATTCCTACTCCGACCGCAATCGTTGCCAAGTCCAGTGCAGTCCCAATCAAACCGTCGTATCATTTCTAGGTCCTGTCATTTCCCCCTTCTGTCGTTTTATGATGTTGATCTAGCAAGTCACGGATTAGTTGATTTTGACCCAGACAGTTTAAGGTGGGAGTGTAAGGAACACGCGTTAAGTTCTTGAATACGTAATGAACACTTCATTAAATGAAAAACTTTCTAGCGCCGTTGCCTACTTGAAGATTTCAAAACTATTATGCGAAGCGTTTATCATCTTGAAGTCTGTTCAGCGTAGGAGTTGTTTTCTGAAAGGCCTTTTTCCCTACCAGAAATCTATTATATAGTAGGATATTGGTAGGAAAAAAGACCTTTCAGAGAGTAATTCCTACCGTGAATGAAGTTTAACTTGACGCACCTAAGCACTTTAAGCGCTATCACACTTAAGACACCATTGTACGAGATAAAAAGAGAGAGAAGAAAATAAACAGTTCACACTGCGAGGCTTATTGTTTATATACTGATAAGAGTTCCCCTCTTCCTATGACGAGTTTACATAGTCACTTATACTATTTGCAGCTTGAAAAAACATCGATTTTTTTTAAAAAACTTTTTTTGTTTATTAATAGATAGACATCTGCTTTCACGGACTTTTTTAATCCACATCTTGGCAGGAGGACTCCTACAGGATATTTTCGTGACAAAGCCAAATAGTCTTAGTTGTTGATGATTTATAAAAAAAATACGTTTATAAAAAAACTTCAGGATGAAAATAATAATTCAGCATTATAATGTAGGAATATTTTTAGAATTATTTAAGAATTTATTGTTTTTGTTTCAATGTTTTATCTTTAAACTCTTTGAATAAAACTTAAATTCATTATTTTGGGAAATCCTATTTGGTCTTGCCGTGACGTTACAGGTAGGCAACTTCCTTAAATTAAGAAAAAAAGTTGTCATTAAATTTCAAGACACTCTTTACAAATAATCAAAAAATGGTGAGGTCACCATGTAAACACAGTTACATTTTCTTTTCCTACTTGAGAAATATTTTATATATTTTAGCCAAAAAAAAGTTTTGATATAAAAGTTAGTAAAAATACTGTCATTTACTTGCGTTCCCCCACACTTCTGGTGGCACTCTAGCAGTAGACTGTGAATACCAGTGATGGGGTTCAAACCCCAGACAGTTGTACCGAGAGTATTTTCTCCGCAAATTCGGATAAATTCCTTCTGATTTCTACCTTCCTGATCCCCAATCTATGTAGTATACGGTCCATTTCATAAGAAGAGCTTTTTAGAAAACACACAAATACAAAAAAAAAGTGTCCAAAATTGATAGCATTTGACAGCATTTATCAAAATATTATACAGCTGAAGATCACACAATTTGACATACGAATATGTGAAATAGTCTCTTACACTGTGACTTTTTTTTAATCTTGAAGTAGCTTTTTTTTTCTATTTTTTAATCAGCAACTTAGGCTATTGTGTTTATTCAAGGAAATGTCCTTTAGGAGTCTTCCTTCAAAGATTTAGTTTAAAATAGTCCATTGAAGCTTATATATATCTAGAATAAGAAACAAGGAAAGGGTTATTTTGAAATGCATGTAAATGCTGTTCAGACGCAAAAAGTATAGTGAGTGTTTATACTCGTCTTTGGAAGAGAGGAAGTAGATAAATAAGAAGCCTAACAGGGTGACTACTAATTTTCTTCTCTATCCTTCTATCGCGTACATTGGCGTCTAAGTGTGATAGTGCTTAGATGTGCTTATGTGAATCAAGTTAAGGGGCTGCTTAGTTAACAAGAACCAATCAGATGTGCTTAGGTTAAATATCGACAAGACCTTTAACAGTACACGATTTGTACTATTTACTGTAATGAACATAAAACTATTTTATATGACCTTATACATATTTAGACTTGTAAACGAAGTTAATAATTTGAAATTTTAGCCATATTATATATTTCATGCTAACTTTAGCAGGATTTATGAGTTTTAGGGACAATCTGGAGCTGAGATATGAACTGAACTCAGGATAATAAGGCTGTATATTAACCCAGTCAGGATCCAAAACAAGGACGCCGGGATGGATACAAACGCGTATGGTTAGAAATGCTTCACTTTGAAAAGTCTAAAAATTCTTGATCATTAAGAGCTAAATGCCTGGAAAAAGAAGGTTAACTGCCATAGGTACGTAGAATGGATCTTTGTTAATTGAATGATGTCATTTAATAGAGAGGTCACTACACAAATTGTATTGTAATTTGTATTTTCCTCCTCCCCTGTTTATCCTCTTCCTGCCGGACACCACCACCCGGTAACGCTCTTAAGGTGGGGTACTAGTGAGCACCAGTTTAGTGCCTTAATTTTGCAGTTTTTATAACATAAACTTTTTTTTTTGCAAAAATAGATCAAATATTTCTTCTATAGAAACATAAGAGTTTAGCTTTTCACTCATGCTAATCTCAAGAGTTCTTGAATATCTCTCATGAACATAGCGGCATTTGGTGACAAACTTTTTAAATGCAGAGAAAAGGTTGTCACTAAATTCCATGACACCCTTGGCAGATATTCAAGAACTGTTGAGATTAGCATGTGCGGAAAACTAAACTCTATGTTTCTATAGAAGAAATATTTGATTTATTTTGGCCGAAAAATGTTTATGTTATAAAAACTTCGAAAATACTGCCCTAAACTCACGCTCACTAGCACCCCATCTTAAGTCCCAATTGTTTTCTGGAGTTTATGAATTTCTATTCGACTTTTCTAGAGACTTAAGATGTAACCCGCTTCTCAGAATAGCTTCGCTTTCACCAAGTAGTTAACGTCGTTAAAACGAGGTGTACACCAGCTCAGCCACTTTAATTTTTTGTTTTC
>CABFWO010000243.1:85102-107320 GCA_902155825.1 Timema genevievae | reverse complement strand
AGCATTAACATTTTTGGCCAAATTAAATCAAATATTTCTTCTATAGAAACATAGAGTTTAGTTTTCTGCACGTGCTAATCTCAACAGTCCTTGAATATCTGTCAGATGTGTCCTGGAATTTAATGACAACTTTTTCTCTTAATTTAAAAAGTTTGTCACCAAATGCCACCATGCTCATGCCAGATATTCAAAAACTGTTGAGATTATCACGTGCAGAAAACTAAACTCTATGTTTCTATAGAAGAAAAAATTGATTTATTTTGTTCAAAAAATGATTATGCTATAAAAACTGCAAAATTAGCGCACTAAATTCGTGATCACTAGCACCCAACCTTAAACCATTTCTTATAAATTAATATGGCGAGTAATTTAATTGCCAACCGTCTCTTTTCACGGATAAAATTACAGTGGCAGCTCGTTAATCCGGACAGAAATGTTATTTTCATACACATGATTCAAGTGATCTATAATTTGTTAGTGTGAAACTAGATGGTGAGATGTTGTAACATAGGCCTATATGGTTTTAATGCATTTTAACTATAATTTCTGGATTATCCAGACCTTCGTTAAACCGGAAGACATCCGGTCTCATTTAGGCTGAATAGATGAAGTTCCACTGTAATACCTATAAAACACTATTAATGAATTAGAATGTATTTAATGTTGAACGCAAAAAAAAAAGTTTTAGAACAAATATTGTTATCACCTGAATAAGTTTTGAAATATTAAAAGCTGACTTTAGCATGATCATTATATTTATTTCATTTTGCACCGCGTTTTACTACCTTTTCGAGTATATATTAATTACATTAATGGTTTTAGGGATTAAGGACGTTATATTTATAGGAAGTGTACTCGCATTTGTGTGGAAGGAGAGTGGAAAATAATTTTGAAAAAACCCACCATCGGTACATCCGACCAAGATTCGAACCTCGATCTCCTGGTCATCAGCAATCTAGTCTACTGCAAGAGTAGCACGTGACCATGCGGCCACAGAAACGGGTAGTATTCATTATTAGGGCCTAATACCTAGTTGAGTGTAAGAAAAGGTGCTGGCCTTAACTTCACCCAATAAAGATGATATTATTATTATAACTATACTTTTCGTTTATTAATATTTAAATACGATTCATTATTGATTTATTAATATATCTGTCCTATATTTTTAATCCAAATTTTTCCTTATGAACAATTCACTAGCATTATTGTGACCATCATCAAAACATTAATGAAGTCCATTTAAACAAAAATACACTAGCACTCTACCCAACTTCCTCTATTAAGCGTAGTGCATTGACCGGAATTCCTGATTCCCCTGTGTGTGTACCTAATATTTACAATGGCTCACACACACACTAACACATACACACACACACATGTATAAGGTGTGTTCAACCCAGCAACTGGTAAATACACCCAAATTAAATTGTCCGTAGCTTCCTTTAATGCCTTCACATTTCTGTCACTCATACTTTCATACACACACACACACACACACACACACACACACACTTTATTTCATTGTTTGCACGACACTTAACACATTGAAAGTTACTCATACAAACATACCTAATCACGCCGTTCCCTTACGGGATAGGCAAGAAACTGTGCAAATAGTTCAAAAAACAATAACTCCGTAATTAATCCATCCTCACTAACTTTCTCCACACTTCCCTATCCTTAAATACCCCCTTCTCTTCAACATTATCCATACACAATCATACATGCTGTTGTATTTCTACATCTCTTAACGTTTCTCTTCTTTACACATTCGTCTACAACATCTAGCCACGTCTTACATAGTCTACCTCTTCCTTTTGAACCATACACTCTACATACTCTTATTCGTATATCTTTTACACAAATTAGTGCATATTTCACCTCAAGTGAAAATAAGGCTGTTTGTGAAACAGTAACAAGGATGTTGGATTTCTCATTCAAACGGTAGAACAAAGATCTACAGTCATAGAATATTGTTTGAAATCTTCACAATAGTTTTAAAACAAATATTCCTTAAGGGGTTTCTATTTAATGGCATTGTTTTGGGAAACCTTAAGGGTGATATACAAGAATAAGTTTGAGGGGGGTTATGTAAGAACGAGGCTTAAGGACGCTGCGTACCTATGACGTCATGGTAAATCTAGATAAGATTTCCCATGTTAATGTATGATATATGTTTTAATCGCTGAGTTTTAAAGATAAAACACTGAATGTATAGACATATTATTTCGTTTCACAAATATTACGAGTTTTTAGAAAATGTTTATTTTAAGATAAAGGTGAGATAAAGTCTGTTTGGTGCACCGTACCGATTTTTTTTTAATCATCCACAGCAAGAAAATGTCCTGTAGCAGTCCTCCTGCCAGTATGTTGGTTAAGAAAGTCCTGGGAAACAAATGTCTATTTAGAATATGAAACCAGAAAAAATGTAACCTATAAATGCAAGACAATGTTGTCCAGGAGCAAATAGTAGATTAGGTGTTTATACTCGTCAGTGGAAGAGTGTAAGTACTATCGGTAGGTAAATTAGAGGCCTCATAGGGTGAACTCATTTTCTTCCCTCTCTTTCTATTTCGTATATTGACGCAAGCCAAAATCCCAAAGTAGGCAACGTAGTTAATTGGTAATTAATAAGAACAGTAATAAGAACAAAGCTAGCTCTACAGTAAGTACTCACCAACATTCTGACGTCATTTATTGGTTAAATGATAACAGCTTTATCCCAACAAATAAGATTTAGTCTCTAAGACCTCACCAATACTACATAAGCACATATTTAATCATTTAAATACCATTTAATATAAATAACAATTATTCCTTAATTCCTTGCACTCTCCACCTGTCATCTGGCATTGTCTACCTACACACACTTGATATGAGATTTTTCTGGTAAGTTTTCAATCTAAAAATTTTCGAGAAATTTTTCAAAAGTGTGACCAAATTGTTTAGCAAATAATAAATCCAAACAAATATAAGCAACTAGAGACTAAAATTTTTTTATTAACTTACGAGATGATTAAAACCTGGGAAAAGTCAATGTATTCTCTAAGTCTTTGATTATAAAATATTGAAGTATTAACATATCTGGCAGCCCACTTCCATGCTCAAATGGTCTAAGGTGTCACTCTAGTGTTAGACTGTTCTGCTGATGACGGGGATATCGGGGTGTGAATTCGGGTCAGTTCTACTGGGGCTGGTTTTCCTAAATGGTTTCCCACTCTCCTTCCATACAAATGCAGTTAGACTACCTCAAAAATACTTCCTTCCTCGTTCTTACCCCATTAGAGTAATTATATATGCGTCCAACCCGAACAGGTACTAAGACGCGGTGATATCTGGTCTAAAGCAGACGCGACGTTAGTGACACATTCAACCACCGAACGTTGTAGTCGATATGTGAATCCTAAGAAGAGAATTAGAATCGGTTTTATTAGTTTTTTCGAACTCATTTGATATTTCTGGCGTTAATTTGGGTGTTTGGGAAACGTGATAAAAGGCCAGTGTTTTTGCAGTTTTTATAGAAACACATTTTTTGGTCTGAATAAATAAAATATTTCTTCTCTACAAACATATAGCTTAGTTTTCTTCACATGGAGATATCAAAAGTGGTTGAATATCTGTCATGAGCATGGTGGCATTATCTAAAAACCTTGTTAATTGAAGAAAAAAAGTTTTTATGAAATTCCAGGACACCGTTGACAGATATTCAGCAACTGTTGATATCTTCATGGGAAGAAAATTAAACTCTATGTTTCTACTGGATAAATATTTGATTTACTTAGACCAAAAATGGGTTGCTATAAAAAAACTTCAAAAATCACTGATTTTTTCCTCCCGTTCCCTACATCCCCACCTCAACATTCCGAGGAAAAATTAAACTTTCACTATTTCGATTGCATCTGTTACTTTTAAATAGCTATATTTAATAACTAATTGAAAATTCTACAAAACAGAAACACGTTGGATAATGCACTGACCTGCAGCCAGAACAANCCTACACGTGACTTAACGGTAATATTTCCCATCTTAATGTATTTTACGATTTATTCGGTGGGTTTTAAACAAATAACATTGAAAAAAAATACTATAAATTCATAGATATAGAAATTGTCCTACATTGCCACAAATTATGTTTTTGAACTTTTAAAGTTTTTTATCCACTAAAATGTCCTGTAGAAATTTTCCTGTCAGGAGGTAGATTAGAAAAGTCCATGGTAGCATATATATATATATATATATATATATATATGTGTGTGTGTGTGTGTGTGTGTGTGTGTGTATGTATATATATATAATCTAAACCAGAAAAATGTATATATATATATATATAATCTAAACCAGAAAAATGTAATTTTGAAATGCAAGACTGTTCAGGCAAGAATAGTAGAGCGAGTGTTTATACTCGTTATTGTAAGAGGAAAAGTGTTATCAGTAGGTAGAAAAGAGGCTTCGCAAGGTGAAGTACTCATTATCTTCCTATTTCGTACATTGGTATCTAGGTGTGATAATACTTAGGGCTGTATTAAAGAACTTGACTTAGTGGATTCTTAGTGGACACTAGCGTGGGCTTGCTTGATCGTAGGTTAAAAGGTGGAGCAATAGTGTGCTCGGGACCACACTATCGGTACACTAAGCATTCATAAAGACCACCCTTAGATAGAGTGCTTAGGTACGTAGAGATAAGATGCAACCAACTTATAGCTTCGAGATCTCCAAGTTGGCAACGACGGGTGATAAACTGAAAGACAAAAGGCTTGGCTGGTATAAGGGGCGATAAGTGGATAAAATGTCCCTCTGATTACTGAACATATCTCGCTTATTAGACACATTTTTCACCGCCCTATACGAATGCACGTGCTTCACCCCAGATTGCGTCACTTTTGAGCAAGCTCACTGATCCTGTAATGGCTGAATGATGCCTCGTTTGTGATGGTCAACCCGCCAATCAGCAGAGAACAACAAAACAAACACGTAGTGAGCAAGTTTCCTATAGAGCCCGTGACTAGAGTGGACTCGTATAAAGTTGGGAGTAGTTCAAAGGTATCTAGTTCACTCAAATGATTAGTTTATTCATACAGTTCAATAGTTTTTAAACCACAGCTTGTAGTAGTACAATCGTTCTTGAACTACAACTTTTAAGCTTAACGTTCGTGAACTTAAGCCTGGTCTTCAGTAGATCGTGAACTAAATCTATTTGTTCAGTCGTTCGTGAATTAAAGCGTGTAGTTTAATCGTTTGCGAACTATAGTCTGCAATTCATTAGGTCATGAAATTCAGCTTGCATTTCATTCTTTCATGAGCTACATCCTGCAGATCAGTCGTTCGTGAACTGCAGCCTGCATTTCAGTCTTTCGTGATCTATAGCCTGCAGATCAGTCATTCGTCAACTGCAGCCAGCAGTTCTGTCTTTCGTGAACTACATCCTGCAGATAAATCGTTCGTGAACTGCAGCTTGCATTTCAGTCTTTCGTGAGCTATAGCCTGCAGATCAGTCGTTCATGAGCTGCAGCCTGCAGATCAGTCGTTCGTGAGCTCTTTTGTGAACTACAGCTGACATATAGTGGAGAGACTTTTCTGAGAAAGGTAAATGAAACAATGAACTTTACATCCAGATTTTATGATTGTACTCTCAATAAGATATATGTTAGTTATTTTCCTCTAATTTATACCTTCTTTATCGTTACAACATTATCATAATAAGCATATATTATGCGCACATATTATGCGCATTTCTTTTAGAAAAAACTCCAGTGACCAAGGTAATGCTTTCATGTATTAGCAATACTTACTGCTACCTTAGCTTAGTATTAACGTAGGACCCTTTTTTAAAAATTGTAATAATATATTTTTTTTGATGCTGTAATATATTACCATATTCCCTTTTTTTTAAATCTCTTATAAACATTAAAAGTGGTATATTTAATATTATTTGATCGAGAGAGAGAAATGAATCTGGACCCTTCACTTGGATATGTCAATAACGTCCCATTTGCTCAGGCTGTTGGAATAATATTGACGTTTAAATTTGAAGTTTGTTGGTTTAAACTCCTCTCGTGCTGTCATTTATCTCTATTAATCTAATATGTACGGCTTCAAGTTCGTAACTTTATCAGAAAAGTTTGACTACAATCTGCTCTTCACGCACATTCAATTAAATTATAACTCGCACGAGTACTCGTGATAGGGCCGTTAAATATCACAAAAATTTGGAGTTGTTCTTATTCTGTGCGTTTCATAGTATGTGTCATTAAAAATCTCTATGTCCTGCTTCGGTGGCTGCATGGTCTAAGGCGTCACTCTTGTGTTAAAATATACTGCTGGTGAAAAGGATATTGGGATTCGAATCTCGGTCGGGTGTACTGAGTTGATTTTTCCGAAATGGTTTTCCACTCTCCCTCCATGCAAATGCGGGTATATTTCCAATAAGACGCGATGCTAAAAAAATACATCTCTATGTTATCAAAACTTTTGTTTTCATAATTTGTTTGATAATTTTCCTAAAAATGATCTTAAGAAACATTAATTTAATGCCGTATTCGGATAATATATAGTCAATAGTTTTTACTAAAGATATTAAACTAATTTCCTTTTTTTTAGCAGATTTTCCCCAATTTTGAAGCCTTCCAACTATCCACAAATGGAACACGTCTACAAATTTCCTGGAATTCTTTATTTTAATCACATCTTGATAATCAAACGTCAGGAAGGTGTCCTGATTTGTACATTCCTCGGCCTTGCTCAAGCACACACACACACACACACACACACACACACACACACAAACCAAAACATATGGCAGCCCTTGCCCATATTGAGTTGTCTAAATATGTCGCCACATCTAAGACCTGAGCAGTCTGCGTTACCAACTCACCGAATGATGAAGTCCCTAACAAGTTCTGCCACATTCCTGGACATCTCTCTGTGAGTAATTCTAGTAAGGAGTTGTGAACAAACTGCTCTTCTCTGTAGCAAGATGGGGCTACAGGAGCAAGACGACCACTCTCCTCCCGCCCCTCTTCCATCGTTGGTTGTAGGAGCTCATTTAATATGCAGCAGCAGCCCGGAGGGTGTTGGTTGCTGGTATTCTTGGCTCACTCACTCGTTTCTTGAAGGTAGAACCGGGCGCGGGGAGAAATTAGAAGGTTTCAGAGAAGAAACGTTCCAAGTGGACTAGTTCGTGAATTGTGTCTCTTTCTATATCATTCCTTCAGTCATCTTTAGGGTTGTGATACATCCCAAATAGTCTGTATTGTTCCTAATTTAGGATGTTTCAAAGTGTTCTGCCAGGAATAGTCATCAGAGAGTTATATCAAAGTCTATATTTTGTAGGGTTTCTAAAATTTAATCATCTATTGTGCCTTAATCCCGAGATTTATATTAAAATCACAAATTATCTGTTAGTATTGATTTAATTTTGAAATATTGAATTTGTTCTCGTTTAGAGTTAAGAGCTTTGAGGCTTTGAGTTTCTGATAAATGACTAATCCACTTTTATTGTGTATGGTTAGAATCATGTTTGGGGTATATCTCATGGGTTACTTCCTCCCGTTGTGAGAAAACATTTGGACTACAAAAGACTCGAAGTTCACTATAAGTGCATACCCAAAAATTATTTTGAAACTATCTCTAAAAGTTTTCTATCTCTTTTTGGAACATGGGAAAACTATCCTTGTAATGATCAAGGTTTGTAACTAGGCTTTTGGGCTTTAATGAGCTTAGGTAAAAAAGTAATATTGCTTTTAGTTTTTTAATGAATTCCTATGTAAAGTTTTCTCTAGAGAGTATGTAATTACATTTTAAACACTATAGATTATTTAGAAACAATCACACCTACCAGCTTCGATGGCCGCATTATAGACTATACTGCTGATGACAGAAAGGTTGGGGTTCAATCCTGGTCGGGTGTACTGAGGGTGGTTTTCTCTTAAGGTTTTTCCACTATACCTCCACGCAAATATGGGTACATATCCTCTAAACTCGTCCTTCCTAATCCTTAACACACATTATAATAACTAGTACATAGGCTAAGCGTATAACCCGAACGGGTAGTAAGACGCTATGCTAAAAAAAAAAATTGGCTCGCTTATCACAGGGAGTTAAGCAAATTAAAATCAAGATATAATTATTATATATGAAACAAAGTTGGACAATCTGGTCAAAGTCAGTTCTAAAACTGTTATATTAAACGTCTATGGTCAAGTGAACTGAATTTATATAATAACTAGCATATCTTTCAACATTAAATCCTCCAAAGAAAGCAGCATTACAATGCATGGTTACCTATAGCCAGACTGGTATAGGGATAGCATTTCCGTCAGCTTAAAAATATTCTAGATCTATAATGTTATACAATATACACACGAATCCAAATGTTATATAGTAAGCACTCTTGACAGTTGGTGTCAATTTTTATATATTTTGGAAGCTGAATTCGGTGACTTACTGTCGGTGTTGGCAAACGTTTATATTTAATATGTTTATAAGGATCCTTCTATTGTATAATTACAATCAATCTTAATATATACTAAGACCAGACATAAGTCTCATTCATCTTCTTCGCCAAAATGTAATCAACAGGATTGTAAATTAGGAAATGTTTATTTAACTGAACTATGTTCCAGTGAACTTTCCGGAAGATGTTTTTTTTTCAAATGATAGCTAACGTGCTTCAATTAATGTCTTGACTTTGAATTAAAATACAAGTTGATTAAAATTAAAATAAAAAGATAAAAAGAATTTTCCATTGGATGACCTCTATATATCCTGTAGAGGCGGATCACCTTTTACACAGTTGTTATGATTTGCTCCATTGCCTTTAGGTAATTGAAGAATAATTACCTACCTTGTGTATACGCCATCTTGTGCCTCAGATTGTTTTGTGGCCACACGTTCGAAATCAGTCATTATCTCCTTGGAAAATTCTACACATTAAATGATCTAAGTTTTTTTTAATTACTTTTTTTTATTACATGTAATGTTTTGTATATTTTTAAGAACCCTGAACATTGTGGGTAAATGAAAAGAACTTCTCTCAACATGACTTTGGATTTAAAATGTTTTCTTTATTTCTTTGTGTACTCTTTGGTTGAGCTAAAGTGCTGGATCAACACACCAGCCAGTTTCTGTAAAGTAAACACAAGAGGGTGGGTGATAATTCGTTCCTTGACTCAGTTTTCCATGAGACATGTCTCGTAAGAAATGAGAAGAAATGGTTTGACTTAGAAAATAGGGTGAGGAGGTAGACTTTAGGGTACAAGATGCTGAAGGGAGAGGGGAGAGTCTCTCCGAGGGGAAGATGGTTTCAGACTAAACAGCCCTTGTTGCGAGCATATAGACTACACGACTCAGCAATGTCGACACCATACACGAGGTTTAAGGATAACTAGTTCGACTCTTTGGCATACAGACTCACACATTCTTTTGGACAGGAGGGTTGGAGGAAAGGAAAACATCTGTTCAGCAAACGTTCACTCAACATATAATGTAATTGCCCCCGTTTTTAAAGTAATTTAGCTGAAGAGAAGTCTTTCGTTTAATTTCATTATTTTAGTTCCCATAATGATGAAATTGTTACTGGACCATAAAATTAATAGCAGAGTTTCTTTAGAGGGAGATAATAGTAATTATTATTTATAAATATCATTAATTCTTCTACGGAATATATGTTATGCTACTATTTTACGAGAGAAGTATCATTTAATTTTGCGCAATCACTGTTTAACTACACTTCGTAATTTAATTTGCATAAATATATATTCTTAAATGTTTCAACTAACAGCGGATATAATTATAAAATACAGTACTTTCCATTTAATTAAATTGTGATCCTCTTAGGTGGCTGCATGGTCTAAGGTGCTACTATCACTGTATATTAGACTGCCAATGACGGGGAAATCGAGGTTCGATTCTTGGTCGGATGCACTGAGATTTTTTCCAAAATGGTATTCCACTTTCCCTCCACGCCAAATGCGGATACACTTCATCTAAATGTAACCTTCTTAATCCCTAAAACCATAAAAAAAATATTGTGATACATCATTCACTATTTTTAAATAATAGACAAACATAAATAAGGAGTGTAAAGTTGGCTAACTTGGTTTTGGGTCAACTCTCATTTTATTTTAAACAACAACTTATTTGAATAAATATTGAAAAATAGCACAACCAAGCAGTAATGGTAATTTAATGATACCTATAAATGATTAAAAATACACGGAGGTCTTTCAACTCTGTTCATACAATTAATAATAATTAATTAAGTGAGATTTTTCTATCGTTAATCGATTTGAGAATAGGAGCTAAGGTGGGATGGAAAGAAACGCGTATCCAGATCCATATTTTTCTCAATTTTTATTGAAAAAGATTTTGGTTGAAATAAATGTAATATCTCTTTAATAGATAAGGTCAGCTTAATTTATTACACATGGTGATAACAGTTTTTGAATATCTGTCATACCTGCTTATGTGGCTGCATGGTCTATGATGTCAATTTTATGTTAGATTAGACTGCTGATGATGGGGAGATTAGGGTCCAAATCACGGTGGGGTGTACTGAGGATTTTTTAAAATGGTTTTTCACTTTACCTCCACGCAAATGCTGATACACTTCCTCTTAATTCAACCCTCCTCACCCCTAGCCCATTAGTGTAGCTAGTACATATACGTATAACCTAAACAGGTGGTAGGACGCGGCGTATATATATATATATATATATATATATATATATATATATATATAAAAATGCTCATGACAGATATTTAAGAATTGTGGGAATGACTAGATGTAAGAAATCATACTAAGTGTATATACTGAAGTAGTATTTTGTTTTAAGAAGTAAATCTGTTTTTTCTTTGTCATAAAAATTGAAAAGATATGTAATTTATAACGTCTATTCGACCGTAAATCTGACTTTTATAGAGCTTTCGAGCAATTATTATTTTGGTAATATTCATAATTTTAGTAAGGAGTTTATCAAATTTTGAAATTAGGAAGGATTGAATTCATATTAAAATTAATCAACTTGTTTTCCATGAATGAAATGAAATATAACGGAAACAAGAAACATTAAGTTGATAGATATGAATATAAATAGAAGATTGGATGATACAAAATTAATAAAATATTAAAAAATTCATAAAAATTATCATACATAATAAATTGAAACAATAGTAGGCTTATGTATGGATTTGTGATTGACAATTAAATTACGTGTAAAGTTATGTAAGAAATAAGGATCAACAATTTAAGTAATTATAAAAATTGTATTTTATAAAAAGTTAGTAAAATTGAAACAATACATTGATCATCTGATACTAATACTAATTCTGATACTAGTTTAAACTACAATGTTTGGTAAACTAAAAGTGGTTGAATGAACAACTAGATGAATGAGTATAAAATTTGAGGTATTAATCAGTAGAACATGATAGTAAAAAATTAAATAAACTTTTAAAATTGATCTTTCTTATCTGTTGTTCTAAGCCCTTCTCCTGTTTTCGTAGGTTGGCGAAAATGTCAGATAAATATCTTGACGAATAGTTTCTATGGTAAAGCATCATATTCAGATCTTAATTTTGAGGAAGGTGTTGGTCCATACATAGTGTAATATGCTATAATACAAAGAGTGTTCCTCCTGAAGCTTTGAAGGTGCTGCTCACTTTTGCATCTTTGTGCAACTATGAGGTTGAATTTTCGGCTATGGTAGGAATCAAAACAGTGGTTCGAAACTAACTACAGATTGTTGAGCTCCATGCACCCGGAAATGACTCGCATCGACGCAAACATCAATGGCCTCAATAGAAACCGGAAACTTGCTCTCCCTTCTCACACGTCTCATCAAGATATATATATATATTTGTAAAATTGTATTCTATAATGTCCTTTAAAAGCTAGGAGAGACGAGAAAGTTTGTCATTCTAAGAACTGGGTTTCGTTTCTAAAATGTGTGTGAACCATTTGCTAAGAGAGGCTTTTAAGTTGAACACTCACCTGTATCCTCATAACAATTTTGGTTCAAATCCCCATTGGGTTTAAATACAGCCTTCCCGCATCGTGGAAGCCACTGAGCTCCAGTCGAAACGTAGTTTATTATGATCAGGCACTGCGTCAATAACCAGTGGGGGAAAAAAAATCTCTGAGGGCCATCCAGAGATGAGGCTAGTATTTGCCAGCTGTCACCCAAGGGTGTAGCTTGGAGAGCGTAGCAGAAGGCTCCAGAGCCAATGGACCGGAACTCTGTTTCATTGTCATCTCTTTTTTTTTTAACTCTTGAATCCAGCTGAACTACACTACCAGCAGCACCTGGGACTTCCACTCTTGACACTATAATATCCTCTTTGGCAATACTTTCTTTGTTTCCCCCAGCAGGAGTTCAACCTAATGAAAAGTATGTCCCAAAATGTTAAAGATACCGTTTCATATGCTGTTTCTTTTATTTCTTTTCGTAATTCCCGGTACCCGTTCTCTGTTCAAGATGACATCTAATCACACAAATTAATATAAGCCCATTTTTGTGTCCCTAATAGCCCCAGCATGCTTTAGTCCGAATTTTTTACATAGAACTTTCTGAAAAGCCTTTTTCCCTGCCATACGTAATGGGATTCAAGTGGGTAAAAAAGGCGCTTCAGATAGTTATTTAGAAGAAAATATTGTTCTACTGTGTTAAACATAAACTCAAATGGCAAGCTAGCACGTTAACCCATCGTGCATCATTATAGCAATGACAGCTCTCAACTGTAGCTTTTAGATTATCATCGTCATTACCTAAAGCCCATGCAGGCCTTGAATCTGAACCCACATCTCTCGGTATTCTGTGATCTTCTTCATGTCAGTATATGAAATGCATCCCATCTTACTGATCGTGTTCTTTAAGTAGGACATCCTCGATCTTCCCAACAGCTTTCCTTAACATCTTGCCTTCAAAAATGTTCTGGATAAAGTTGTCATGTCTCAATATGTGCCTAAGAAGCTTAGTTCTCCTCTTTCCTATTGTCTTCAGTAAGACCCCTTTCTTGTTTATTTCCTCTAGAATTTGTTCATTACTCTTCCTGTCGTTCTAGTTTTTACTCGTTAAACTTCTCCAAAACCACATTTCTGTGGCTTCAATAAAGTCTTGTTTTTTACTGTTTCCTTTAAGTCCAGGTTTCGCATCCATATGTCAACACACTCCAAATTATAAAATTGAAAATCGGAAATTCAATTTTCCTAGAGGGCCATATCCATATAACCACGTAGCGCTGTACAAGAGGGGGTAAGGGGGAGCTCTAATGTCAACAAGGTGTTTCATGGGGGGGAGGGTGAGTACATCACATCAAATCTTAAACTTAAATTCTAATTTTGAAAAAAATAATATTATTGTCATGTTTTCACCGTTAGTTAACAACTAAAGCTTCCCTATGAAATAGTGACATTCACTTTTGTTGTGAATAGTTAGGTACGTAACACAAATTGGAAGAGGGAGGGTTCAGGTTAAGTGTCTACTTGGTTCTAGAGGGTGGGGGGAGGGGGATCATAAAAAGTAAGGAAAAAAACCTTGACGTGATTTATGGATGACTCCTAAAGGTAGAACTATATATTTATACTCTAATTTTAAACCATAATGAAATATTTTTACCTTTGAAAATGTTTGGGCAAGCATTTGGGAATAGTTTTTAGTTTTTTTTAAAAAAATATTAATATTGTCTTGGCACAAGCCTAGGAATAATTGTCAAAAGTATCGCTTCACGTTTTAAATATACATACAAAGTATTTTTTTGTCCATATACTTTAAGAATAGAGTCATAGTTGTTCGTCTATTCAATTATGTTAATAACCCGCTTTGGTCGCCACATGGTCATTATGAACGGCCTGTAAGCACTGCACGGCGAAGCACCGGTCATATCGCTTTGCATAGATTACATTGGAATGCAACCCACTTGGTGCTCTCGGCTCAATTCGGCACTGCTCGGCACACCGACGGAATAGCCTGAATGCTTTCCTGAGAATTAAATCCGTTCACATTGAACGGTTAGTACGTCTGTAACCACGAGGAGGTAAATTTGTTGTGAGATTTTCAAAAATACAGATTTCATCTCATCTGGTAAGAAATTATGGAATTCAACACATTCCATACACCTGTGCTTACAACAAATGTTTTTTCACTCTCCCCTGCATAAACTGCACCCACTACCATTAGCTCCTCTTTAGACGAACTCTCCAATGCAACTCGGATTCGCAAAGAGGTTCTACAAACTTTTTGGCTGGTTCGGTGTCATGCCGTGCCGTGCCAGCCGTTAAAATGTGTTCCCTCCTTAAGGTGAGGTGGAAAGGGAAGCGAGAAAAGGCAAGTAATTTTGCAGTTTTTAAAGCAAATAATTTCTTTGTCTAAAATAAATAAAATATTGCTCCATTAGCAACGTTTAGTTTAATTTTCTACACGTGGTGATATTAACAGTTGTTGAATATCTGTCAAAGGTGTCCTGGAATTTAATGACAACTTTTTCTCTTCATTTAAAAAGTTTGTCATCAAATGCCGCTATGTTCATGACAGATATTCAACAAATGTTGATATCACCGTGTGAAGAAAATTAAACTATATGTTTCTACTGGAGAAATATTTGATTTATTTTGGACAAAAATAAATATTTTTGTATACAAACTGCAGAAATCACCGGCTTTTTCTCGGAGCCAACGTTAAGGCGTCACTATTGCAATAGACCAGACTACTGATGAATGAGAGATCAGGGTTCTAATCCCGTTCAGGTTTACTGTGTGTGATTTTACTAAATGAGTTTCCACTCTCCCTCCACCCAAATGCTGGTAAACATCCTTTAAATGGAACTTTCTCAATCCCTAATACATTAGACAAATTAGTATATAAGCATATAACCTGAACGGGAAGTAAGACACAGTACTAATAAATATCACGCCAATGGTGAGTACACGGATTAAGGCGTCAGTATCATCAAGTCTGGTTAGCCAAGAAAGGAGAGTTGGTGGTTCGAATCCCAGCTTGATGGACTGGGTTGTTTTCCCCTAAATTGTTTATCAATTTACCCAACGTTAAAAGTGACTGAGGAACCATTTTGTAAAAATGAACATCTTCACTATACCTAACAAGGATTTTAACCTCGATCTTCCCTTCACCAGCAATCCAATCTAACGCAAGAGTGACGCGTTAAAACATGCAACCACCGATGCGGGTCTCTCCATGATAGTTCTTGTTTAGAATTAATATTAAACATTAAATAAAATAGCGCATGAACTTTTGTTTCAACCTACATAATTTTCTATTCTCGGCTTTGATAAAAATAAATTAATAAACAAAAAGATGGCTGCGTGAAAACGTTGTATTTGATCGCGTGCTTCCATTGTTTCTGTTGTCATATATTTAAACACGTGTTGACGTGCTCTGTATGGTTGTGAGTACATCTAGTAATCCCATAGTCGGGCCCACGGCTTGTGCATAATAGCGCTACATCACGCTAGAAGAACAAAAACAAAAAAAACAACGTCCTTCTCTACAGGACTCGTTATCGATAGCAGCCATGTTACTTCGATACCAAACCCCCGCACACAAAAATAATCTCTCGCGTGATGCTTTTAATTTCTGAAACCATTCATATCACGATTAGGGATTTAAGGTAATTTACATTTAAGAAAAAAAAAATCGATCCAAGCAGCGATACCTTATTTTTGTCGTGCTTTGTGCCAAACTACCCGTCCAGGATATCTACATATTTACACTAATGTGGTAGAGATGAGGAAGGTAGAATAGTACCTTGCTTCCACGTCTTACTACCTGTCCGGGATATCCACATATTTACACTAATGGGGTAGAGATGAGGAAGGTAGAATAGTACCGTGCTCCACAGTCAATTACCTGTCCGGGCTATTAAAATATTATCCAACTAACAATATAGTCATACACATGGTTGTTCAACCAGCCCTGCCACCATAAATGAAACAAGCCATCAGTTGGTTGGATAACAAAATGATCCTAAAACCAAAATATTAACCTACAAATCAATTAAAAAGCTATGACACATCCTCAAATGGATGAGGTTGTAAATGTTCTATATTTAAAATGCTGTCCCGCTGAATGAGATGGATCTAAATTGAAATATAAAAGGAGGGTTTAAGGGTCAGTGACATCTGTTTTTTTTTATTCAATAGGATATCAAGTGCTCGCTGAGCTGTCTCTATCTCTATTGTCTTGATTAAAAGTGCCCATAAAAGTGTTTTGTCTTCATTGTTACATTTTTGGCCATGCCTAGCTCGTTCTCTTGTTTACAATCATTTAATATTACACCCAACTCCTTTTAGAAAATTTGATGTGTGTTTAAGTGATGTCACTTTTATATTTCATTTTCATTTAGCTTAGATATTTAACGTGAACTTTCTAAACCGAATTATTATATCAGCACATGAGAGTTTCTATGAGCATGAGCTAAAGGGCCGACGATTTTTGCTGAGAAATGTATTTTCCAGGTTTATTTTACATGCCACAATCAACTTGGGACCTACGGCTTTATTTCCCCTCCAAAGGAAGTTGTGTTGCGGATTTTTATCGCTCAAGAAAGTTTCGTCGACACCAGCTGAGTTTGCACCAATGAACATTGGGTCCTGAGATGAACACTTTACCCCAATACCACCGAAATCAACAACTTTTATATTAAACTCTATTTTGACATAACAATATCTGCTTTGGTGGCCGCATGGTTTAAGGCATCACTCTAGCTGTAGAATAGACTACTGATGACTGGGAGATTGAAGTTCAAATCTAGGTAAGGTGTATAGAGGGTGATTATCTCTAAATGGTTTTCCACCCTTCCTTCACGAAAATTCAGGTACACTTTCCTTAATTATAGCCTTCTTCATCTCTAAAACCATTGGCATTATTATTAAATAAGCGTATAACCAAACAGGTATTAAGATGTGGTGCTAAAAAACTATATTTACAATATTTATCCTAAATAAAAGTATTGCCTTAATTATCTTATGAAATTCTCGTGGAGCACGGTACTATTCTACCTTCCTCATCTCTACCCATTAGTGTAAATATGTGGATATCCCGGACAGGTAGTAAGACGTGGAGCAAGGTACTATTCTACCTTCCTCATCTCTACCCCATTAGTGTAAATATGTGGATATTCCGGACAGGTAGTAAGACGTGGAGCACGGTACTATTCTACCTTCCTCATCTCTACCACATTAGTGTAAATATGTGGATATCCCGGACAGGTAGTAAGACGTGGAGCACGGTACTATTCTACCTTCCTCATCTCTACCACATTAGTGTAAATATGTGGATATCCCGGACAGGTAGTAAGACGTGGAGCACGGTACTATTCTACCTTCCTCATCTCTACCACATTAGTGTAAATATGTGGATATCCCGGACAGGTAGTAAGACGTGGAGCACGGTACTATTCTACCTTCCTCATCTCTACCACATTAGTGTAAATATGTGGATATCCCGGACAGGTAGTAAGACGTGGAGCACGGTACTATTCTACCTTCCTCATCTCTACCACATTAGTGTAAATATGTGGATATCCCGGACAGGTAGTAAGACGTGGAGCACGGTACTATTCTACCTTCCTCATCTCTACCACATTAGTGTAAATATGTGGATATCCCGGACAGGTAGTAAGACGTGGAGCACGGTACTATTCTACCTTCCTCATCTCTACCACATTAGTGTAAATATGTGGATATCCCGGACAGGTAGTAAGACGTGGAGCACGGTACTATTCTACCTTCCTCATCTCTACCACATTAGTGTAAATACGTGGATATCCCGGACAGGTAGTAAGACGTGGAGCATGGTACTATTCTACCTTCCTCATCACTACCCCATTAGTGTAAATATGTGGATATCCTGGATGGGTAGTAAGACGGGGAGCACAGTACTATTCTACCTTTCTTATCCTTATTGCATTATTGTAAATAAACGAATAACCAAAAGGATACTAATATTCATTGCACCAAAATAACAAAAACACATATTTAAAGAAAAGAAAAAGCTCGGTTACACGGACGCAATTTTAACCAAGAATTTCCGTCATCGTTGAACCTGATTATTCCAGACGAGACTAACGCCTTAGTCCGTGTACTCATCGATACGGTTTCATAGTGACCTTCCACTCACGTTAGCTTGCTCGGTTTGATATTTTAGTTGGCCTGATGTGATTACAATGTCCGTTCGATATGACTCGTCAAAGAGAAGAACCCCCTAAACATGTCCTTGAATTACAAGTGAGTCTCTCAGCGCCACTGGTCTAGTGACGTGGGAAACTAAAAGACTGTCCGTCTGTATATGTCTCCTTTCGGAGTGCCACACAGCACCGTTACCAATCCAAGCCAGAAGTCGCTGGCTAGCTGGTCCGACCTTGTTGCCCTGTGTACCACGATCACTGGCTGGCACAGTCCAGTACCCACAACTAGTGCTGTGGAATTACTATTAATAACACTTTACTTTCTTCTTCATTCAAATAATAATAATTATTATTAGCACCACGTCTTACTACTCATTCGGGTTATACGCGCTGACGCTAATGTGTAATGGTAGGGTGATCTATAATTTAACGTGGGATCCGAACTATGGTGGAGGCTTGGCATTCCACACATTCACAAGTTGTGATTAATACACGTCTTGTCAGAGGTGAAGGAAGGGTTGGGCAATCAGATAAATCTGTGCCGGGACTGAGGATTGAAACCCGGACCCCCAGCACAGAAGTTTGATACCTTACCCCTAGACCGCAAGGTCACCACCAGTTAACAACCCGTATGTTGGTTTGCTGTGAGTGTTGTCCATCCAGAGCTTGGAATATACTCACCCCTTAGGCTAGTTAGTGCTAACTCCGCCATCTAGTAGAAATTCCATGTCCCAGGGAGGTGCAGAAATTGCTGTAGTTTCCCCATTTATTTCCACAATTAACTTGTATGAGCGAACATGAAAAGGACTATCAAGTTTGTCAGGAAAGGTATTTTCAATTACCCTCCAGGGATCTCTTACATACCACAATCGACATGGGACTGACGGATTTACTTCCCCTCCAAAGTAAGTTGTGCTACGGATTTATATAGCTTAAGAAAAATCCGTCAGCCTCTGCCCGTTTTGAACCCACGAACATCGGGCTTTGAGGCGAGCACTTTACTTTAAGACCACCAAGGTCTACATTACTTTACTAGTTATAGATATTTTACTTTCAATATTTTCCAATACTTTTTTTTACTTGATACTTGTGTTATGACATGCTTTTCCACTAGTAGAATCTCGGTGGTCTTGGAGTTAATTGTTCGCCTCACGACATGATAATCGTGGGTTCAAACCTGGCCGAGGTCGACAGATTTTAATAAGCGATGAAAATCTGTAGCACAGTTATTTTTCAGAGGGGAAATAAAGCCGTCAGTCTCATGTCAATTGTGGCACGTAAAGGAACTTTGAAAGATATGTGAAAATACATTTCCCTTCAAAATTGGAAGGATTTTTCTCGCTTGCTCGTAGAAATCCAGTGCGGAAAGCAACAGGAAACCACCGCAATTTCAGGACTTCCCTAGTGCATGTGCTCTCTCCCAGATGGTATGATCAACACTAGCCGGGCTGAGGACATGTCCGTCTCCAAAGTGCTTGGAACCACATCAGGAAATAATAGTGCAGTGTAGTATTTTGGTAGGACAAAAAGCCTTATAGAACGGTAGAAGGAAGTCCATGCTGGAAGAACTTTTGTCCTACCAAAATACTACTTTAGGGTCATCTATAAGCCAAGTAACGTTTTTGGGAGGGGCTATGAAGAGCTCTAAAAGTCTGCATGGAATACATGGAGGAAGAGTGGAAAACCATTTATGAAAAACCACCCCCAGTTCACCCGACCGAGATTCGAACCTCGATCTTCCCGTCCTCGGTGGTCGAGCTCAACACGACTAGCGCGTTAGCCAACTACGCCACCGAGGCGGGTCAGTTTTAATAAAAAAAAAGTTTTTGGCAAAATAAACTTATTTCTTCAGTATACACATAAGAGTTTAGTTTTCTTCACACGGTAATCTTAATAAATCTTGGATATCTGTCAATTGTGTCCAAGAATTTAACTACAACTTTTTCTCTCAATTTAAAAAGTATCTTATTAAATGCCTATATGCCCAGGACAGATATTAAAAATTACTGTTGAGATTACTAAGGGTAGAAAATTAAACTTACTTTTTCTATTGGAGTTGATTCATTTTGTCGAAAAAAAAATTGTTTGCTATGAAAACTGCAAAAACACAACTTTTTTCGCATCATTCTCCACCCCAGACTTTAGGGTAGTATTGGTATAAAATATTCACTTAACAATGGAATACCTTTTTGCGCTCATAATTGAATACAATTTATTACAAAGTTTTATTTTAAAATGCTCCATGACAACTTATACCAGCACATAATTTAATCCTCTTTAACGATTCATTCAACATTATTATAAAGGGTTGACACAGGGATTACCGGATTAGTTAGTCACATGACATATAGAGCTGTGCACCAATTTGATGACATTTAATCGTAATCACAGTTTATTGACGCTTGCCACAAGCGTCGATTATTTCAACACGATTATTTTAGAATGTGAGCCGATAATTCTGAATATTTCATATTACTTTCCATTTGCATACGTGACTCTGACACTAATATGGAGTTTTTAGTATTGTGATGTTCTAGAGGCGTATTCCTGATTATATTCTTTGGTATATCGCGTGCTTCCCGTACTTGAGTTATACTTCTAGAATTCCTTAACTATTCGAAACCCAACCCACAGGAATTGAACTCGGGCACTCTGTCTCAAAGAGGTCCATACACACCTGAAATGTAATATCGCGAGGGTTTTTTGATCAAGATGAAGCGTGGATTATTAGTATGATTCGCAATTCAATAACTAGAGAAATGAAACTTGTAGTAAACAAGCAGCTTAAATGAACTTTACAATATGGTTGATATTAATTTATTTGCTAGAGGCGATAAAGCATTAGTAAAACTCTTTTTATCAAATAATGATAGTTCTGACAACTTATTTAAGAGAAACAACTAGTAAAAGACAATATGGCGGGACCTTCTTCATCGTCTGCACTATTTTTCTGTAGTGTTTACAGTACAAAGGATCTTAATTATGTTATTCCCAAGTAGCCATCTGGTAATTTAAAATTAATTACTCTACAACATTGACGCTATGTTATATAGTTGATTATATACTGAAACACAAAAAAAAGACTGTTTATGTAATGATCTAATGAATTTGACTACCGAATGTTAAAACATTGTTTCAGCACAAATATCAACCAATTTTGTACACGGTTAAGTTACATCCTTCCCATATTTATTAAGTCAAAACCGTAAATAATCATGTATGCGCTAAATAAAGTTGCCTTAAATAAATACACTTTTTCTCAAAATTGTTTGACATGTTCAACATGAATTAAATAAAAGTAAAGTAAAATACTGATGAAACTATTCAAACAATCGTCAAGATCAGTTTGGTTATGTTTCTCTTGGGAGAAGCAAAAAGAGTAATATTTTTCCGGTGTTAGGATTGGTTGACTACAGAAAGTTTGTTTTAATTATGAGAAATTATACTACTATAAAGCCACATGGCTCACTCACTCTCTCACTCACTCACTCACATTAATGTTTACCCACTTCCAGTTGAGCTAGAAACTTTAAATTTGGCAAACTTATAGCTTCTAGCTTGTAACCGACAGGAAAATTCCAAAAAATTCATTTTTAGCCCCCGAAAAAAATTCAAAACGGCGGAGCAACTTTAAAGTCAGTGCGAACCTTTCTTTGGAGGTCACTTGTGGCTAAACGGTAAGACCTATCAAAAAAAGGATTGCACCAGCAACTACAGATTTGGGGAGATACACAAGTTTGGTCCTATTACTTTTTGTCGTATCTCCATCGGTTATACCTTAGATAGAGCATTTTTTTTTATTTTAGGAAATTCTGCACATTTTCCACACATTTTTGAACTTCAAAACAACGCTGGAATGACATTAGTTTACATCCACTTGCAAAGCAAACTCACTGGTTGTTTGGGGTGGAGCCTCCAACGAGCAAAGCGAGTTAGTATGTACAACCTAAAACTAACTAGAATGATAACTATATCGAAAACGACTGATTTTTACTCATGAATACAAACATGTTTTATCAACGTTTCAGACTGTTCGAATAAGATAAACTCGAGTGCAAAACAAGAAATGTTGGGGGGGGG
>CABFWO010000243.1:65094-84835 GCA_902155825.1 Timema genevievae | reverse complement strand
TATTATTTACACTAATGAGGTGAGAACGAGAAATGTAGAAATTAGATGAAATGTACCTTTATTTGCGTATAAGGAAAAGAGGAAAACATTTAGGAAAAACACCATTATTGCACTTCATGTATACGCAAATATCAAACCCCCCCCCCCTCCATCTCCTCATCAGTGGTACGGCAAACCAGACTAGACAAGACTTATGCCTGATAAGCTCCTGTATCCAGTGCGGGAATATTTTATAAATCACCGTACTAAGAGCATTCATCATAGCAGGCCCAACTCAGCTTCCGGCTCGTGCGATGCATGTGAGTAAAAGGGAAAAGAAAACACCTACGATATGACAGAAATGTGTGCAGTGCATTCGTATTTGAATGATTACTCAAAATTCTCCGCGGTGAGGATGAGGGACAAAGTGACAAAGTTTCTTGTTAATAACTACAGTACATCCCTATTATGAGAGAATGAAGATTTGTGTACAGTGCTCCCCTGTGAACCCATCTAAAATGGTCAAAAAACGGCCTTTTCAATGCAGTTTTTATCCTAATATCATTTAATATTACAACAATGTTCAGTATTAGAAATTTCTATTAACTTTTTATCTCCATTAATGTTAAATTATAACTGACTCACGTGCAATAGTGTTGGTGTAAATTTACGATTTCTAACCGACTGTATCACAAAGTTGATTGGCATGTAATGCACGCTCTTAATTGTGTGATCAATACCTAATTATTTTTCTTTCGTGCGATCCGCTTCGCAAAATAGCTCCGAATTCACTTAGTAGGCAAAGTCTTTTAAATATACCCTAAATAGCACGAAATCAAATACAAGATTCTAAGAATGCCGTCACTTGTGTAAATAACGGCCACCTGGTCGTTACATTACCAACTGAACAGACTTCTTTCCCCCTCTATCTCTGTTTTATTGGTTTCTTCCTTCTGACGGCGTAAGTCCCAGTCAAAGAGCGGCATACAATGTGCGTGTTAGACATAATGCAGACATTAATCAAACCAGTGGGAACAAATAAACAACTCTCCAACTATTTCAAGAGGAATGAAACTATCAGATTCAGGATTACTACTACAATCTTAACCTTAAGCCTAGTAAGCACTTGGAAACATTTTCCCCGAAACATTGTTTGCCAACATGTTGCTCTTGTTTCGGAAGCAGTTGGGGAACATTTTTTTCGTGTTTCCTTTGTGTAGTAGTATAACCAATCAGGATTTGAACCCCGTGCTCCATGTCACCAGTGGTCTTGTCTATTGCTAGAGTGACACCTTAAGATCATTCGACTCCCGAAGCCGGTACAACACGATATTAAAAGACTTTATGACCAAAAGAAGAAGTCCTCCATACCTCAAATCCTTCGTTAAGATTTTTTTTTTAAACACACGTGCCATGCGACTTGAAATGAAAAAAAAAAAGTATCTAGGGACCATGTGGAATAGCTGACATATCTGCCCCTTAGTCGTGGGTGTAAAATTACCCCTTCTTCCAGTCTTCTCTCTTTTCCCCTATACATCCCAACCCACATTCTACCCCTCCCCCCACTGTTTCCCCCTCATTCTTCATCCCAGAGGAGTTCACCCTACCACAGGAAGAGAAAAGGAAGGGGGGAATAGAGGGGAATATTGAATCTTCCTCGCTAGCCTAGCCTTAACCTTCTGGCTCTGTCTACAATGAGACACACACAAAACTCGTCCTTAACAAATAGACTAATTTTGTGCTCACAAACCCGCCAAAGGGTGTACAAAATAGATACTACATGAATAAAGACAGAGAACTACAACCCAATTTGCTTTGGAATGGCTTTATCTATCAGCTATAAAAGTTATAACATATACTTTCACATATTCATACGTCAATTCATTTGATCTTCACCTGTCACTTTTTTATAAATATTATCAATAACGATTAAAAAAAAGGTAGTAAATTTTATTATTTAAATTTAAGTTCCGACACCTTAGCTCAGTCAGTAGCTTGTCTGTCAGCTTAGATAATAGTCTTAGGTTTGAATCCCGGTAGGGCCGAAATATTTATCATTGGTTAAATGTGAGTTTCCTCTTTCATAGTGATGAATTTACGGCTGGGGGCTGGATGTTGTGTCTGTTCTAGGTGTTATTTTATAAGTCATATGTTGATATAATCAGTCGGTTCAGAAAATGCACGATAAAAACCTAAAATAAAATTTTAAAAATCAACAGAAAAATTAGATGTAGATACAGGAATCGAACTTAAAGCCAAAGGTCCCGGACTCGATTCCAGTGTCCAGGCGTAATTTTTCAATTAAAAATAATATGATACATAAGATGTTACCATAGCCATTCCTAACAACTATAATAGCATGACTATTTTTATAGCTAATAAATGAGTTAGTTGCCATCTATTGGCAGCCAAATTTTGGTTTTTATTTTCCAAAAGACACCCCTCCTATGAAAATAAGTAGGCCTACAGAAGGTAGGACTCTGGTAAAAGGAAATTTAAAAAAATATATTCTTTTGAGGTCATTATTGATACCGTTTTACTGTATAATTAATATTATTTTATAGACATTGAAATTATCCATCAAAACTGACAGCTTCCTCTTACGTAGATTGACGTATGAATATTTGAACGTTATTTTTGCGTTATGGAGTTTTACAAGCAAACCAGCTAGTCACTTAAGTAACTATCAGAAACTGTCCATACTATTGTATTACTATTAGGTCTACACACTACAATACTTGTGTAGTATAATAATTGTACTATGTAGACCTAATATAAACACAATAGTACGGACAGTAACTGATAGTTAAAGAAGTTATTACTCTCACATTAGAATAATCTGATTGGCTTGAGGATTCCTTCTTTGAATTAACGTCTTAGAGCTGCCGTTTCAAAATAAATTAAAAATGTATATATATTTTCATAGTTCCGAGTCTTAGTACTCGTTTGGGTTATGCGCTTATGTTCTAATTACACCAATGTGTAGGGAATAAAGAAGGTCGAATTTAGAGGAAGTGTACCTGTATTTGCATGGTGGGAATTGGAAAACCAATTAGGAAAAGCCACGCTCAGTACACGCTACCAGGATTGAATCCCGATCTCCCCGTCATTGGCACGCTAGTATATTGCAAGAGTGACGCCTTATACTATGTGGCCACTGAAGAGGGTATTTACAGACCTATGTGTACATAGAGTCCTAATACGTAAGATCATATTCTATGAGAGATTTTAAGGGGCCATCCTTTTTTTTTTTCTCGTGACCTACGACCCTACCCTTCTCCCCTGTAAGGGATCATAAGATTTTTTGAGTGGCCTCCTGAGTCCAAACAGTCCTGATTGCAAACAGTTCAGGTTGTGGATATGAGATTTTTGATATATGGGGAGTAGTCCAAATTGGGGAGACGCCATGTTTCTATGCCAATCCGCTCCTAATTTGATAATAGGGGTGGCCCATGGAGTCCTAGTAGTCGTAAGTTCTTCCAGCCTCGTTGGTCTTAATTTAACTAAATTACATACACGAGTATTTCTAGGTTAGGCTGGGTTAGGTTAAGGTAAGCTTGGTCAGGAGTAAAGACCGGGTGGCCGGTGGGAGCTGCCAGTAACCCTTTCCACCCGTGTCACTACCCTCTAGTAGGAATTCCCGCAAGCTGCTATTTTACTTGTTCGCAATCAGGATAAGCTGATATCCCCCCCCCCCTTTTCCCTCAACTCCCCCACACCCCTTCACTATTTTACGTACTTTTTTACGATTTTGTAAATTATATTATTTTACTCATAAAGATTGGTAATAAAGTGGGTGTGATTCTAACATCCCACCCCCCTAAAGAAAATACTGAGGCCTCTTCCCAAAAAAACCATACGTAATTTAAGAAAGGCACCTAATAAAGTAACATATTTACTGAATGTCCATGTAGAGTCCTAAACCGTAGGTCCATTACACGTAATTGATTGTAACAGAGTAACATATTTACTGTATTTCCACACGTAGTACTAAACCACAGTTCCATTATCCGTAATTGATTGTAACAGAGTAACAAATTTACTGTATGTCCTTACAAAGTACTAAACCACAGTTCCATTATTCGTAAGAGATTGTAACAGAGTAACAAATTTACTGTATGTCCACACAAAGTACCAAAACCACAGGTCCATTATCTGTAAGAGATTGTAACATAGTAACATAGCACCGCGTCTTACTACCCGTTCGGGTTATACGCTTAACATATTTACTGTATGTCCACACAGAGTACTAAGCCGCAGGTCCATTATCCGTAATAGCTCGACTTGTCATGAATCATCCTTATAAGTTATAACAAATCAGTTATAATAAATAATAAGTAAGTCCACTTTATTCTTTATACGCGAGTATCATTTATAACGTTAAAGGTTCTAGTTTTTTTACTGAGTTATATTGTAACCTAATCACTCTAGCTGCTTATATATATGTAGAATGTCATATCATTAGTTGAAATTTCAACCGACTTGGGAACGTTATGATACGCATCAAGACAGATGGAGAAAGACATACATTTTTAATATAGCTCTCAACTCTTGAATGCTACATTTTGTTAGACGTCATTCATTTTTTGTATATGTACAGTCGCTTTCGAGGTAAAATGCCTCTTTCAAAAGGGATGTACGGTACACAGAGGAATATATATTATTTGCTACAGCGGCCGTGGGAAAATTACGGCCTGCGACTATTCGTGCGGCCCTTACACAAATTTAAAACTTTCGTGATTTTACTAACAAAAATTTCAAATTAAATACATAATCAGTGCGTGTTTTTGAACATATGAACAAATGAGCAAGCTCGTTTATAATGTTACATGTGTACAAGCATAGTCATGTGTGTACGGTAATTACGGTAATTATATGACTAATAAACGTATTTTTGTGTGAAAATATTCATTATTTAGTAAATTTATATTTTTGTCACATGCGGCCCTCGGAGAGAAAATATTGTTCACATTTGTACTACAGGTAAACTCAAATATTTAGCTTTTTTTAGTACCACATTGGGTTGTACCGGTGTTCAAATTATGCTATTGGACTAAGGATGAGGAAGGTAAGAGCTTAGAGGAATTGTACCAGCATTAGTGAGGATGGAGAGTTGGATATCATTTAGTATGAACCACCCTCATTGCACCCAACGGGGATTTGAACACCCAATCTTCCCGACATCGGTAGTTAAGTCTATTGCAAGAGTAATGCCTTTGATTATTCGACTAAACAGGTATTTTGCGATGAGTTTTTTTTTTGTTTTTTATAGATAAAATCAAATTATTTAAATACAATTAAGAGACAAAATTAGTAAGCGCAGGGAAAACTAAAGTTCAATTTAGAAAGGAAGACTTTTTTGAAAGTTACAAAATCTTTCAAAAAATGTTCATATATTTATACGTCAATCTATGTGATATGAAGCTGTCACTTTTGATAGATAATTTCAATGCCTATAACAAATGTATTTTTTTTAGCACCGCGTTTTGTTACCCGTTCGGTTTATAAGCTTATGTAGGCCAACCAATCATGCTAACGGTTTTAG
Organism: Timema genevievae; assembly: GCA_902155825.1. Taxonomy (NCBI): domain Eukaryota; kingdom Metazoa; phylum Arthropoda; class Insecta; order Phasmatodea; family Timematidae; genus Timema; species Timema genevievae. The sequence goes on along the minus strand of CABFWO010000243.1, from coordinate 79,311 downwards.
GGATTAGGGAGGTCATATATGTATTTAGATGAAGTTTATATGCCTGTGCATGGAGGGAGAGTGGAAAAGCCTCAGGACCCTATTTTCGTAGGTTCAAACCAGGCCGGGGTCGACGGATTTTCTTGAGCGATTAAATTCCGTAGCACAACTTCCTTCGGAGGGGAAGTAAGGCCGTCGGTCCCATGTCGATTGTGGCATGTAAAATAACCCTGGAAAGTATGTTAAAAATACCTTTCCCGGCAAAATTAGTAGGCCCTTTCGCTCTCGCACATAGAAATTCCCCTGTGCTGATATAATCATTCGGTTCAGAAAGTCCACGTTAAATACATCAATATAAATAGAAAGTGGAAAACCATTTAGTAAAAACCACTTTAGAAAACCACCCTCAATACACCCGACCTAGGTTGGAACCTTGATCTCCCCGTCATCTACAGTCTAGTCTAACACAAGAGCAGCGCGTTAGACCATGCGGCCACCGAAGAGGGTAAAGTGCCTTAGCAAAAGATGTGAAACGGAAAATGTTCCAATTTGGAAAATTTTATACTTTTATTATTATTAGTAGTAGTTTTTCTAGCACCGCATCTAATTACCTGTTCAGGGTATCTGCAAGTAGTAGGAAAAGTAATAGTAGTAAAGAAACGAAACCATACGATACTTTGTAGACCCTTTATGTTCATTATTCAATTTTTTCTATCAATAAGTTAATTAAAATAATTTTAAGGTTGCCCGAGTATTTGCAAGCAACATTCCCCCCTCCCCCACCTCTTCACCCTATCCCCCTATCCACCCTATCCACCTATCCACCCTATCCACCCTCCTTTCCTTATCAACCCACCCCGTTCCAGACCCATTGCTTCACAAGGTAAATTTTGGAAGCACCGGGTATTGAACCCGGGATCTTTGGATTTTTAGCCAGGAACTCTTAGCCACCAGGCCACAGAACATATTTATACTTCTAATTTAGATTATGTCCTACGTGCGATGAATACAAATATTTGACAACTTGTAGGTTTTGGACACCCCTGCACCTTAAAAACATTCCAGCCACATGAGCAAGGAGGGGAGGAGGGGATTTCAGAGATAAGAGTATAAATTACACGCTTAATACATTTGCTTGATATGGTACACTCAAAGGTAGTAGCCCAACTTTTCTACCTTGAAAATATTTCTCAAATGAAGGTTCACTTCTTTTTCAACTGTAATTTACTTTAAGTATTTCTTCGTGTTTGAAAAAAAAAAAACCCATAATAGCTCACGATTTCTGACCAATTAAAAATAATTCAATTTTTGAATTATTAATGTCGTCTTTGCCATTAAATACATTTCCAAATAAAAAATAAAAAGCTTATTCTAATTGTGTATACCTTTTAATATTTCAAAGTAGGTATTGATTACATATTAATATAGTTTAGTATTTTGGAGTAGATTATTCGTGCTTTGGATTGGTTGAAATTGAATGAGTTTATAACCGGCTCCAGTGGCCACGTGGTCTAACGCGTTACTTTCATGTTGGACTAGACTTCCCGAGATGGGGAGATCGGGGTTTGATACCAGTCGGGTGCATTGGGAGTGATATTTCCTAATTGGTTTTCCACTATCCCTCCACGCAAATTCGGGTGCAATTTCTTTCAATTAAACCTTCCTAGTATCCAAACCATTAGTGTAATTAATACATAGGCGTATAACCCGAAAGGGTAGTAAGACGCGGAGCTAAAAAATCTAGTTTATAAACTAGTTGAATTTATGTTCGTGGGAGTTTTGCCAAAGTAAGATAAGTTGGATTAATTCTAAAGGTGTCATAATTTTTTTTATCAAAATCTTCAGATATATATTCACCCGTTCACTCCTCCCTCCCCTCCAAAAAATTTACAAACCTCATAAACATTTGTTTTTATAGTAAGAATATGGTGGAAAGAAATTTTGAAATTACAGTATAAACTTTTTTTTTTCTGTCAACATTAAGAAAATATCTATAACAGGTTACAGGCGCAGATAACACTACTTGAAGCATGAGTATAAGTAAAAGTAGTTAAATTAACTTTTCTAGCTACCCACTTCGGTGGCCGTATAGTTTAGGTTGCTACTTTCGCAGTAGGCTAGACTGCTTGGAGGGGGGATTGAAGTTTGAATCTCGTTCCGGTATACTGTGCGTGGTCTTTCCACTCTCCTTCCTCGCAAATGTGGGTATCCTCTAAATATAGCCTTCTAAATACTTAAAACCATTAGCTTAATTAGTACATAGGCGTATAACCCAAACGGGTAGTAAGACGAGGTGATAAAAAAATCTAGCTCCTAGGTCCTATTAAAATTATAGGTGTAACATCTTTTTTTAGTTTCATTCCAATTTAAAAAAATTTTGATTAGTGCATTGTGCTTATTTTTACCGCTAAGTGTTGTCTTATATGTTTTTTTTAATTTTGCGCATACGTGACCGTACTAACCTTTAGAGTAAAAAAAAAAAGTATTCACTGAGAGAGTGTGTAACATAGTAATTCAAAATTCATTTGAAATTCACCTCCACGAAATTTTGTGTCTTAAACATTTTCATAAACTCAACTCAGATTTATATTTTTACTTCAAAGTGTGGTTATGTCATTTTTCTTGAGACGTCAAACATATGTCCAGCTTTTTTTTTTCAACTGTCCGGATTTTCAAAACACGATGTTTATAATAATTATTTTTATAGAGAATATTGATTATAAATTTAGACTATATATATTTAAATGTGAAGCCATTTCTTTCTATAATTATATTTGGAGTTCTAACTAAGCGATTTTCTTCAATTTCATGTTCATACTCGTAAGTAAAGCTTATACACTAAGGTAATGCCCATTGATTTTAAATATAAAAATATATTTAAAGAGGAAGCCTTAATTTCATCAAACGAAAACTCCTTTCGAAAGAAATTTTCTAAACTATATCAAACAAATTTTAATTTAATTTAAAATATATAGAATTACTTCTAGTATTATCAAATTAAAGTTTACAAGTTTTTTAGTATCGAGGTCGAAAACTGTATATTAGAGTTTAAGTTGGTCGGTGAATGTATGTACGTTATTAAGATGGTGTTCCTGATGTCTTAAAAAAAGTGCTTTAAGTCTTTGAAAAAAAGAAGTCTTGATCTGCAGATATGCACACAAAATTCACAAAACGTCTGAACTTAGCCACTTATTTACTACAAACACCTAAACCGGGACTAGGAAGAAATTTGACTTAGTGAATTAAACCTGAGTAATACACGTGTTTTTACATCCATTAGTGTTTCCAGCCTGTGGTCAGTTTTTTATTTAAGCCATATATTCTTCACAACCGGCTTGATAGGCCTGTCATAGCTGTATATGCCTTATAATCTATCTTAAGACTAGGACAGGCACAACACCCAGTCCCCGGCCGTTAATTTATCAATGTGAAATGGTAAACCCACATTTCATCAATGTTAAATATTTCGGTCATGTCAGGAATCGAACCAGGGGCCTTTACCTCAGTAGACAGACACGCTGTCGACTGAGCTAAGGTTTCGGATGGCTACTATATTTATTATACTTTTATCCACTGTCACTATTTAATTTTTTCTTAGCACCATGTCTTACTGCTCATTCGGTTTATACGCTTGTGTACTAAAATCTGTTCAGCGTAGGAATTGTTTTTTTAAAGGCCTTTTCCCCTACCAGAAATCTATTATATAGTAGGATATTGGTAGGAAAAAAGACCTTTCAGAGAGTAATTCCTACCGTGAATGGAGTATATTTACGCTAATGAGTTAGGGGATGAGGAAGTTTGAATTTAGAGGAAGTGTACCCATGTTTGCGTGGAAAGAGAGGGAGAGAGTGGAAAAACATTTAGTAAAAACTACCCTCAGTACACCAGGCCGGAATCGAACTCCGACCGCCCCGTCATCAGCAGTCTAGTCTACTGCTAGGATGACACCTTAAGCCAGAGGGCTCCAACTTAAAATTTCCAGAGGGCCACAATTGAATCCACGAGTCTTAGTGCAGAACTGAATCGTAATCGGAAGGAGTGGAAGGAAATAATAATCAATTGGACACACACACATTATTATAAAAATAGAGCGCAATTAAGTTTAGAACTGAATGAACATCATTTGGAGCTTTCATGGGTATTTTCAACGCAAGTCAAAGCTTTCATTTTCTCGGCTAAAAACAACAATATTACTACAGAAGATTACTTTTACAAGAAACTTCGCCTGCAGCATCAGAGGGCATCGCGCGTCACCAGTTGTAAACCCCCGCCATAGACAATGTGGCCACCGAAGTGGGTATATTAAAAAAAAGTTTCAAATTAATCTGTAGGTTTGTACAAAGTTTCGAAATGTTGAGATTCAAAGTCCTGCATTGCACCTTAAAAACATGTTCACATGTTCGAAACATTTCGTGAGAAGAAAAAAACCTTCCTATTTTTCACGGAAAAGATTTGAAATATCTCCTAAATATAACATACTTCAACGAATAATAATTTCTAGAACAGCTAATAAACAGTATATTAACACTGACTAGTGAATAAATGACATCTAAAACGGAAGTATAGATATATTGAGATATGTCAGAACTAAATAATAAGTGGGCTTTGTTTTTTATTTCTAAATCTTTTTCTTTATCTAGCTGTACTTAATGGTTAGTTTAAAAACTAAAAGTAGAGTTTTGTAACAACAACAACAATAAACTTATCTTATACTTAGCCTTTTCTTGACATGTTTTAAGCTTCGCTTCAACTTCACATTTATAAAGTATCCTTCTCACATTCCTATCAATTTATAATTCATTTAAATGTGAAAATGAAGCTAGCAGCGCGACCTTAAAGTTGATGCCATTTTGATTCTAATGGATTTATCCCACGGGGAAGGGAGAAAGCCTTTTAAGTTTTGCATACATTGCGAAAGACGCTCTTTGCTGCTTCGCTGTTTGTTTCTACAAAGGCTGTGTTTTAAGTGCCTCAAGTGGTTTCGTCATGTTCAAGGGGTTGAGAAGCCTGGTAATCCTGTCACTTAACCACGCATGCTAGTTCTCTGCGTGTATGCAGTGTTGCCAACTAACGTTACCAAAATTCCTCGTAAATTAACGATCTAATGTCCCGCTAGATTTGAACCAAATAGAGAGTTTGTTAAAAAAAAATAATTCTAATTTAGCAAAGGACATCTTGTTATTTGCTATGGACCATAAATGTAAAACTTGTGGCCCTGGGCCATATGGATTTACCTGAAACATCACATATTATTAGCTTATCCAAAATTTTATAGAAATATTGTCCCCAATATAAGAGATTTAATTCTCAATTTCTACTAATCCGCTTCGGTGGTCGCTTGTTATAACGCGCTTGTCTCGTGTTAGACTATACTGCCGAAGAGGGGAGGATCGGGGTTCGATCGCAGTTGGGTGCACTAGGGGTGTTTTTTCTTTTCATCAATATTTTTCCACTATCCCTCCACACAAATGCGGGTGCACTTCCTCTAAATCGAACCTTCCTAACCCTTAGCACATTAGCGTAATTATTACATAGTCCCCTAACGGGTAGTAAAACGCCGTGATAAAAAAAAGAATCTACTAAAAGGATAGCTCAGCACGGGAACAATGTGTTCTTTTGGTTTGTTTCTTACTCTCCTGGTTTAAAATAAAAAAATTGTGAAAGTACTGTCCTTCCACAATATTCATACTAATCAAAACCTTTCATAGATGGTGATTTTTTTAAAGAATACCTAAAAGAAACTACACTAATTTCTGGGTAAAAATATATAGGGTGAATGTTACTGTTTTTTTATATAATAATATACTACCCATTCGGCTTGTACGCATATGTACAAATTACTCTAATTTCATAGGAATGAGTAAGGTTTAATATAGAAGAAGAGAGTGGTAAAACAATTTAGGTAAAATCACCCTCTTTGCACCCGACCAGGGTTCGAACCCTGATCTCCCTGTTATCGGCAATCTAGTCTATTGCCAGAGTGACGCCTTGGATCATGCGTCCACCAAATTGGGGCTTTATATAATAATTTTGAAATAAAAAGTTACCAATTTGGAGTTACTTTACTTAAATTGGTGGGGATATATCTCTCTTTTTTAAATGCAACACCCTCAGTATTGTATATTTACAATGTGGGCCATAGGATCGAACCTTTTCGCGCCTTCTATAGACGATCATGAAAAACTCTTTTTAGTAAATAATCTAAACATCTATTTACTCTAATTTTACCCGCCTCGGTGGCGTAGTTGGCTAACGCGCTAGTCATGTTGAGCTCGACCGTCGAGGACGGGGAGATCAAGGTTCGAATCTCGGTCGGGTGAACTGTGGTTTTTTTTTCCTAAATGGTTTTCCACTCTCCCTCCACACAAATGCGAGTTCACTTCCTCTAAATTCAACCCTCCCAATTCCTAATCCATAAGCGTAATTAGTACTTAAGCGTATAACCCGAACGGATAGTAAGACGCGGTGCTAAATATTATTATTAATATACTCTAATTTTAAATTATAGTTGACGTAAGTTTGGGACAAATTTGGCGTCAAAATCATTCCGGGAATAAAGTGTTATTTTCGGGACGAATGCTCACCAAACTTTAAATTAAATAAAAACAATATAAAAATACACAAAGTATTCTTTCCCGCAAAAAAAATAATTAAATATTGAATCATCTTTCATCCGGCCTTAGACCAGGTGCCATCCGGCCTTAGATCGGGTGCCATCCGGCTAAATGAAAATCTGCGTAGTCCGGAAATTATAGGAAAAATACATTAAAACAATAGACTGTATTTAACTACAACTCACTATTTACACCACCAAGTTACAGTACCAAATACAGTACTATACAACTGATAGCAATACAGTTTATTTCAGTACAGTACTGTATTCACCCTGCGACTACAGTATCATTATTAATGTATTAGAAAGGAGTTTTTTTAATAATACATCAATCATTGGTCCCATAAAAACTCATTACAAAAAATTAATTAATGCGAAATTTCAGTCCGGATAAACCATAAATTAGGATCAATGAGGATCAGTCGGGCTGATTTCCATTGTATTATTATTATTATTGTTATTATTAGGTGTTCTCTCTTACGACTGGTCAATTCCTTTTGTCATTGAACTTAGACCTCCAATGTGTCCTGTCCTCTGCCTCCTCCTTAAGCTCCCAGAATTTTTTTCTTTCCTTCGGGTCATTCAAAATTTCAATCCTTCTTTATTCTAATCTCCTCTTTCCCTCAACCTTTCCTTCTTTGACGTCATGCAGTATTATATAATATAAAAAAAAACTAACTTATATCCTTGTTAGCCATCATTTGTTTTAGCCACCAGAACCATCTTAACATAGCAGAGAGAGAAAACAACTAATTTGGCAACACTGCGTGAGTGTGTGGTTGGGGGAAAGATCCAGAGTTCATCTTTCAAGGCGCTTCTCTTTAGGTGAAGGGTCATATTGTCGAGTTTAGGGTGAGAAGGGGGTGGGGAGCGGTGGACTACCCTATCACCCGACTGGCACCCTCAAGGGTTGAATGAAGATATCAACAGTGTCGACAATGCACTTAAGATTGGTGTGCTCAACAGCCTACCACGACCTACAGTATCAAAGTTCTCAACTAATTTAGTCTTGAATAAAAACCAGGCGGTGAGCATTGCTGCCAAATCTCCCGACTGGTCCGTAGAATGAACGGAAATATATACACCCTATCCACGATAGGAGTGGTATTAAAGTGGGATGGAAGAGTACGAGAGGAAAGGCCAGTGATTTTTGCAGTTTTAATGGCAAAACTTTTTTTGTTCAAAGTAAATAAAATATTGCTTTTGTAGAAATATAGAGTTTAATTTTCTTCACATGCTGAGATCAACAGTTGTTGAATATCCATCGTGAGCATTGACACATTAGATGACCAGCTTTTTAAATGAAGAGAAAAGGTGTCATTAAATTCCAGAACACCCTTCACAGATATTAAAGAAATTTTGAAGTCACCATATGAAGAAAATTAAATTCTATGTTTGTACTGGGGCAATATTTTATTTATTTTGGCAAAAAAAAAAAAAAGTTTTGTCATAAAACCTGCAAAAATACTGGATTTTTCTCGCATTACCTTCCATCCGACCTTAAGGTGGGGTGCTAGTGAGTGTGAGTTTAGGGCAACATTTTTGAAATTTTTATAGCATAAACATTTTTTGGCCAAAATAAATCAAAAGTAGAAACATAGAATTTTCTGCGCATGCTTATCTCAACAACTGTTATTGAATATCTGTCAAGGGTGTTCTGGAATGTTGTGACATTTTATCTTAATTTAAAAAGATTTGTCACCAAATAACGCTATGCTCATGACAGATATTCAACAACTGTTGAGATTAGCATGTGCAGAAAACTAATTTCTATGTTTCTATAGAAGAAATATTTGATTTATTTTTGAACAAAAAGTGTTTATGCTATAAAAACTGCAAAATTAAATGCACTAAACTCGCGTTCACTAGCACACCCCCTTAAGGGTCCGTCCTTAAATTACATAAGGATTTTAGACGGGTATGGGGTGTCATATTTCTGTGGCCACGTGGTATAACACGCTACTCTCACAGTAGACTAGACTGTTGATGATGGGGAGATCGAGGTGCGAATCTCTGTCTGGTGTATTGAGGATGGTTTTTACATAATGGTTTTCCACTTTCCCTCCACGCAAATATAGGTACACTTCTTATTAATATAACCTTCCTTATCCCTAAATCCATTGGCGTAATTAGTATACAAGCTTATAATCCTAATGGGTAGTAAGACGTGGTGCTAATAAAAAAAATACTTCGAATTGAAAATAAATGTTTTCATATTCAAAAAGGTTCTAAAGTTTTTTTCTAAATAAACTCATCCGACAGCTAAAAAAATTAACTAGAATTACAGTGGCCTACATTGGCAACAAACATTTTAATATATTTCGTTATTGTTATTTTTATTTTCTCTCGACACCTCAGAGAGAAAGTATAATGAATGTCAAAAAATTTGAGCTTGAGATTTTGATAAATGTTGACGTTTATGACCCCCTGAAACCAAAAAAAGTTGTTTTCGCGATGCCGTATGTCTGTCTGCACCTTGGGATAAAACCCAAACTATTTTACAAATTGGGCTGTAACTTGTTATCTGGGATGTTCATATGGTCCCCCCGGTTTTTGGAATTAGATGTCCAACCCTAAATTTAAGGGTAGTTTACTGAAAGGCAAAAATAGAAAAAGTAGGTTTTCTCGAAATTCACTCAAACGATTTTTAATAAATTTTATATCTAGACACTGTTTATCATTATGAACATGATGGCGATTCTCATTTTCTCATGAAAATGACTTTGAGGGTACTTTATATGTGGGAAATTTTCCAATTTTCATCATTTCTCCGCAACTATTTGAGATACGAAATACCTTATTGTAAATTTGTAGTATTATTTAAAATACAAATAATTTAATTGAAATATATTTTTTATAAAACCAATAGTATCTGATCTATAATCGAATATATATACTTTTTAATTCCGGTCCTTTAAAATGAATTTGATTCTTATGCTCTCCGGTGGACAAAGATGTTTCTCTTTTCTCCATTTTCATGTAACAGTATTGATCTAAATTGACCCATAGAATAGATTCAAAGCCTATGAATTAAGAATCCATAGATCATAGTTGCTCTTTAGAAGAATCTTCTCTGCTCCAGGGACAAACATTTTTTGCTTTTGTATGTGGGAGAGAGGGCTATGATGTAGATTGTAGCTCCTGAATCTACCCTTACCCCCCCACTCCTCCCACCAACAAAATATGCTATCAGACGTCAGCATAACAGTCATGAGTCATTCTAGTAATGTCGACAGTAACCAATTCTAAATCTTCATTCAGACCTCCTTAGGAAACAATTACGTCTTAAGAAAGAGAAAGGGTTTAGGAATGAAAGTTAATGTCATTTAGGTGATTCATATATACATGGTCCATTTACTAAAACTTATCGCTTCTCAGGAATGCTAACGTTGACACATTCTTCTACCTCTTCGTGAACTCCTCGAGAAATAATAACTTTGGAGTCACGTTTGGACGCCAATTTTAGTTCAGCACCACAGTTGTCGGGTCAGCAGTTCTGCCAACGAACCATATTAGTATTGTAGCTAGATTAGTACCAGAAAGTCACTAGAATGACGCTAAACGAAAAATTAAAAGTCGTCAGATTTGTCGCCAAACAAAAAATGCATAAATTAATCTGAACTGAATATAAGATACATCAGTGGCCTTAAGGTGATCTCGGATCCAGAACTATGTCATTGTAATTTTGTGAATGACATGTATAGTTTGGAGTTCTTCTGTCGACCGAAGCAATGCATTCATTATGCGTTCTGAAAGTATGATAGTTCAAAGATAAAAACTCTACAGCATTAAAATTTAGAATGATAAACATGTTGTTGACATAAAATTAAGGAAAGTCACCAGTCACCAAATTAGTCGCTAGAGACCAGAAGGGAAAATAAGTCGTTTCAGACTCGTAAAAATCGCTAGGCCTAATGACAGAGTCGCTAAATTGGCAACACTGATAAGATGGAACAGACACCATTTTCAGCTATAGCGTGAGGAAATAAAAAATGGGAGTAAATGAGGCAACCTTATTCAAATTTTTGACCACAATGGTTCGACTTGCTTATTTTCAAAAACTTTATTGCTAGCATTTGTAAATATAAAATCGGACACAGGTTCATTCAAACAAAGTCACAATAAAGAATAATAAATGTTGGCAAATAGATAATTAACAAAAATTAAAAGGAGATTAAAATAATTATAAAATAATAGAACGTGGAGGGAGAATTATTTTTATAACTCTCCCTTACGCTGGAAAAAAAGTAATGTGCAGCCGTTCAGGAAATGATTTACTTTTGCTTGCTAACTAAGTTACTCATATAAATACTTTGTTTACCCAAAAAGTAACAAGCCTTTAACCTGATTTTGTGGCCACATGGTCTAAGCTGTCACTCTAATGTTAGACTAAACTGCCGATGACAGGGACTGTACTGAGGGGTTTTTCCTTTTAAAAAAATGTCCATTCTTCCTCCACGCAAATGCATGTGCACTACCTTTAAATTAAACTGTTCCTTATCCCAAAAACCTCAGCGCAATTCTAGTACATATTGGTACAGCCCTAACGGAAAGTATGACACCATAAGAAATTTTTTTTTTAGAAAGACTTCTCTAAGGTTTCAGATGATAACCTCAATTTTTATATTCAAGATTGAATTTATAATTTTCTTTTGTGCAACTAGATTCGATACCAAACCAGACTATAAATATATTTACACTAGTGGAGTAAGGCTGAGGTAGGTAGAATTTTATACCAAATGCGCTCACATCTGCATGAAAGGATAATGGAAAATCGTCTACGAACATTTATCATCAGTACAACTGGCCTTGGCGCAAAAACTGATCCTTCCATCACCATACGAGATAAATACCTTATTCCAGGAATTAGCTAACAAGTAAGTAACAGTACTGGCAATGAATATTATTACGTTCAATGCAAGAAATATATAATATATAACTCTTATATTGAACGTAATAATAGTAATAGTAGTCTTACTACACAAAAAATGTAAAACTCAGAATATACAACTCAATTTTAAGAGTTATCTATGAGTGTGAAAAGTGGTTTCTTACCTTACATGACGAAAACCAATTTAGTATGTTTGAAAACAGGGTGCTTAGAAAGATATTTGGTCAAAAAATAGTTGATGAGTTACATACCCTATACTAATCATAATACATTGTTAGGATAATCAGGTCTCGTAGATTACGGTGGTCAAGATATGCAGCGCGAATGGGAGAATCTAGAACCGCGTTCAACATATTGACTGGTATACACAATGGGAGGAGACCATTTATTAATTAGGAAGACATAGACGCAGATGGGAGGATAACATTCGAATGGACTTGAAAGAGATAGGGTGTAATGAGGTGGACTGGATAGAACTAGCTCAAGATAGATATAGGTGGAGTACGTTTTTAAGTGCAGCAATGCACTTTCGAGTTCCTAATATGTCATAAATTAAGTAAATTAAAAAGAAATACTACTTAGGTTTGTTCTCATATGTTTTAATTACGCTAAGGACTGAGGATAGTTGAATAAATATATTTAAAGTAAATGTACCCACATTTACTTGAAGCTAAAATGAAAAAAGAACCGTTTAGGAAACAAACCACTCTTTGTACACCCAACCGGTATTCGAAACCCGATATTCCCGCTTTGGAAAGTAGGCCTATATAGTCTATTGCGATTTGACCCTGCAGCCACTAAAGTGAGTTTTATTAACTGAAGCCTAGAACATTCTAGGGTTTGAATCCCCTTAACGAACAAACGAAACTTGTAAGAAAAATGAGTGGCAATGGACGCCGGGGCAGTTTAAGTCGGCTAATTGCCACAGTAATTAACATGATGGATTTATCTCTTTGGTCGGTTGGAACTTCCCCATTACTTTGTAATGTACAAGACTTCACACACTAGGGATATTATTACTCTTACTACTATTGTTACCAGGAACAAGGGCTTTCTCTCTCTCTCTTGACCGCATGCGTTGAAACATGAGTCCAAACTACGGACATTAATAGCAATTATGAGGTCGTAAGCGTTATCCTACATGTCATGAGGTCACCATTAATATATCAAACGCGATTACATTTTATTATGTTTCTTTGTTCATCTCTTGTTTTGGTAAACAATGCATAGATTTATATTATATTATCTCTAAAGTGATATTTATGTATGGTTAAAATACATATTCGTTAGAAGCGTAGTTATTAGCTTTCAAATATTAAATTTGTGGATACAAGATTGATTTGATTAAATAGTAGTGTGATTTGATTACTTTTTGTTGTGCATTGATGAGAAAGGTTGAATAGTCCCATGATACACGTCTTACTACCCGTCCAGGATATCCACATATTTACATTAATGGGGTAGTGATGAGGAAGGTAGAATAGTACCGTGCTCTACAATTTACTACCCGGTGGGCTATTATTGTCTACTCTACATCAATAATTAACTAGGGATAAGACCCATTCATTGTCATTTCAGTATGTCACGAATTGGTGTCTTAAGGTGCGGCTGAAGGGGGTGCAAGTAATTTTACAGTTTTTTATAACATTAATTTTTTTTTGGCCAAAATAAATAAAATATTCCTCCAGTAGCAACATAGAGTTTAGTTTTCTGCACATGCAAATATCAACAGATCTTGAATATCTGTCAAGGGTGTCCTGGAATTTTGTCAAAACCTTTTAAATAAAGAGCGAAAGTTTTGACAAGATTCCAGGACATTCTTTGACAGATATTCAAGATCTGTTGATATTAGCATGTGCAGAAAACTAAACTCTATGTTGCTACTGGAGAAATATTTTATTTATTTTGACCAAAAAATTTCATTTTTATAAAAACTGTAAAAATATTTTCGCTCCCTTGTGTCGCACTTAAACCATGTGGTTTGTGTGGTTAGCGTTACGTAGCGTTAAGTCAAAACAGGATTTCTTATATTTAATGGTAATTAGTTTCTTTTGACTAGTTTTAAATATATAACATTGAAACAAAAACCTTACATTTCTAAATAATTATAAAAATATTTTGTTGCAAAACATGTTTGATCTTAAAATAGTTTAATGTATATCCAATTTTTTATTATTTTCACAACTCAACTTTAGTTTATTCACGGTAATGTCCTGTAGGAATCTTTCTTCCAGGATGTGAATAAAAAAAGTCTATGGAAGCATTTGTCTATCTAGAATGGGAAACACGGAAAAGGTAATATAAAAATGGAAATCAATGTTATTCACAGTTTAGCACATAATAGAGCGAGTGTTTATTCTCGGTAGTGGAAGAGGGGAAGTATTATAAAAAAGATGAACTGCTCATTTTCTTCCCTCTCCTAAGTCAGATCATGCTTAGAGTGGTAAGTGCTTTAAGCTAAGAAGCAACCCACTTAGCAAAATATATTTTTAAATGTATTTTTTTAAATAATATTTTAAAATAAGTTTATTTGGAATGCTAGCGCATATTTTCTCTAAGCAAGCCCCATCCTTGAAAAAAATTCGAGAAGTTTTATTTCGTCACTCTATGACCCAGCATCCTAAAATAATCCCTCCCCCCCCCTCCAACCTTGTCCCCCACATCGACCCTGTTCTATGTTTGGCCCGGCTAGTCCCCCCCTCCACCCTCCACCAATTCTTGACTAGTGCAAGAC
>CABFWO010000243.1:51469-62712 GCA_902155825.1 Timema genevievae | reverse complement strand
CACCTAATTCCTTACTGAGGGTGTTAGGGAGAAGACTGGGGGGTGCAACACTAAATTCCCATTCAATCCCCCCCACCCCCCTTTCGTTTTACTTTGGCTAGCCGGCTAGACCCGAATCACACGTTACTGTTTCAAGAGGGAGGTTTATGAAGTGCGATAGATCTATTACGTTAACCACATCGAGAGGCTTTCTGGTGAGAAAATATAGATAGTTTCACACTTTAACAAATTTAGGGACTTATTTAAATATATAACTTTTTATTTTTAGTTAAAAAAATCCACATCGGTAGTCGCATGGTTTTAAGGCGTCTGCGTATAACCCGAACGGGTAGTAAGACGTGGTGATAGTAATAATAATTTAAGGCGTCACTCTTGCACTATACTGGACTGTCTGTGACTGGGAGATCAGGGTTCGAAGCCCGGTCCAGTGAACTGAGGTTTTGTTTCCTCCAAATGGTTTCAGTCACTTCCTCTACGCGAATGAGGGTACATTTGTTCTAAATTCAACCTTATATTACTCATAGTAAATAAGTTTAAATACGTGTATATTAATGAGTGTATAGTTTAAGACATAAACAATCATGACCTTGCAATAGTTTTAATCTCAAGTCATAGTTTAAATCCTATCTCTTTGTAAGAGTCTTGTAACGATATGATTTTATTATATTTAAGGAGTATTACATAAAAGATCCCTTCCTTCTCCTTATTCTCACTTGCTTTCCAAGTCTACCAGTCACGACGGTTACTCCATCTTCCGATGGACCATGTGTGTCTTTAGGCTACTCCTCGTATGATAATGGGGTTGAACCATGGAAGGCCTAGGCCGCCGTAATTTGAGCGTGATTTGGTCCCAAAGACCACGGCAAAGAGGCACCCGAGTGGAACGCTATGGGTCTTTGACTTCGCTTTCAAAGTCCTCAGCTTGGACTCACCAATTGGCCTAAAGGGATCTTTCTACGGTCTCGCATGAGCGACCTCAATTGTTTTATAACAGAGAGCACGTGCTCTCCTTTCGACCCCAGTCTTTGAGAAGTGCTCTGTTATGATCTGATCGGTCAATGATCGATATAAAGTGGAACACTATGAAATGTCGATTAGTATCGATCATATGGTCACTTGCTTGAAACTCATCATTTCATATACCTTTAAAATAAGTTTCATGTTATTATTATTATTTTTAATCACTTTCTTAAGTTAAATTCCACTCGCTGTTTTTGATGAAAACGAATAAAAAATGACATGAATATTTGCAGATGTGTA
The DNA here is from genome assembly GCA_902155825.1 of Timema genevievae. Lineage (NCBI taxonomy): Eukaryota > Metazoa > Arthropoda > Insecta > Phasmatodea > Timematidae > Timema > Timema genevievae. Next base: position 61,452 of record CABFWO010000243.1, on the reverse strand, counting down.
GAAAGTGTGGTAGAATTTTTAATTTGACTTAAAACACACATCTCCTTAGCTTGAGGAAGAAAGGTTTACCCATATTAAAAGAAGATATTAATTGTTAATTTTAATTATAATTTTTACCAAACTAGATTAAACTATTTCATTGAGGGAATTCAAAAGATTTTAACGAAGCTTCTTCTAGTACCTAGCTTTTTTTTTTCTAACGTTTTAACGTTTTTTTAAAACATAACGATGTTTTGAATATGGTTTTCTTAGGCTACTAAATAGCATTTTATAATTTATATACTAACTATTTTATAATTGGGTGGAACTATATTTTCAAAACAACCATACACCAACCATTTCTAATGACGGGTATGTCGGCGTTCAAATTCTGTTTGGGAGTACTGAGATTTTTTTTTATTGATAAACGTTTCCAACGCTACTTCCACGCAAATGCATTTAAATTTAACCTCTATCTCTACCTCATTAATCATTAGAATAAAAATATGAATATCCCAGACGGTTATTAGACTGCGCCAAAACTAAATACTTTTAATCAATACATTTAATTATATTTGGTCACCCATGATTTAAAACAAACCTAAAGATTCGAACAAGTGTTTGATTTATTAAATATTTTTAGCTTTAAGATAAATATTTTTTTAAGTTTAAAAAATTTCATTGTTTCATTTGATCAGAGATTAGAAAACGTTTATACATGAAAATTGATTCATGCGCTGTGAAAATAAAAAATGGTACGGTGTATTGCACAGACTTTCTCGTTCCTTTATTGAGTTGTACTTATAACTAGAAATATATTTGAAACGAGATAAAATATATTATTATATAAACATAACTTGAAAAAATAATATCGTATTTCAGCAAAGATAAATGAAATAATAGACACTATTAAAGAAACACATTATTTGCTATGGACATTTTCAAATCCTCATTTTCCAAAGCTCTCTTTTAAAAAAATATATTTGACTATATCTAGGAAAATGTTCATTTTATAAAATATTATTCCAAGAATTTTTATTTACCGTCTTAAAATTTTTCAATGATAAGCTATTTCGTATCTCAAAAAGTAGAGGAAATAGGATCAAAGTTGGAAACTTCCGCATATATAAAGTAACCTCAAAGTAATTTTCATGGTAAAATGAGATTCACTATTTTATGTATGGTGTTAAATAGTGCGTGGATACGAATTTTAATCAAAATCGTTCTAGTCAATTTTGAGAAAACCGATTTTTTTCTCCTTCACCCTTAATTACCTACCCTTAATTTTAGGTTTGAATGGATAATTAAAAATAAACCTCTGCGTAACCTAAGGAAAACACAATAATCCAAAGTTTTGTCGTGATCGGTAAAATGGTTTCTGCTCTAGTCTCAGCAACAGACAGAAAAAAATAAAAAATAAACTAGGATGTCATTAAATGTCAGCATTCGTCCAAATCCCAAATTCGATTTCTTTTTTGAGAACACAATAGTTTCTCTTTCTAATAAGTCACGAGAAATTAAAAATAACTGCACATTTGACACAATCATTGTAAATTATTAAATCTTAAATCATTTCGTTTTGGTTCCATTAAAATGTTTTTTTAAACATGATCAAATAAAAACGAGTGTTATTTTTTATTAGACATAAGCTCCAGTACATTCTAAATCCCTTTAGTTCCCGAATGATTTACCTTCCTATTTTCAACCTGTCTGAGACATGAATAATTATGAGTTGTAGCAAGCAGTCTTGCCTGGGGCTTCCTTGTTTTAATCCACAGATACGGTGATTTAACTTGTCCGACATCCAGCAGCAGTCTTTACCAGTTGAGTCGACAAGCTCTAAGGTATTGAAAAAATAATGCTATACCTTAGCCATGACTTCAATAACATTAAGAGATTATAAAAAAAAGATTGTTCTTTGTGCACCGAGTCGTGATACCTATCCATGTGTTTACATGTTTGGGGTAATGATGAGGAAGGTAGGATTATAAAGGAAATATACTCCAATTCGCGTGTAGGAAGAATGGAAGAACCATTTAGGTGAAGCCACCTTCATTACACCTGGCAGGAATTCTAGCCCCAACTTTCCTTCACGTTACAGGTAAACCAGACCAAACAAGATTGAATGTTGAGTAACTAAAACTGGTATTGTGTTTATCTTCCATCTATGTTAATACTGCACAATGTTATTATTGTAGTTCATTCATCCTTTCTGCCATCAAGAACGCTCTGGTTTAACATTCCACAATGTCATAATTGCAGTTCCTTCATCCAACCTTCCATCAAATACTCTCTGGTTTAACATTCCACATTGTCATCAATACAGATCCTTCATCCAACCTTCAATCAAGTAATCTCTGGTTTAACATTCCACAATGTCATAATTGCAGTTCCTTCATCCAACCTTCCATCAAGTACTCTCTGGTTTGACATTCCACAATGTCATCATTGCAGTTCTTTCATCCATCCCTCCGTCAAGTAATCTCTGGTTTAACATTCCACAATGTCATAATTGCAGTTCCTTCATCCAACCTTTCATCAAATACTCTCTGGTTTGACATTCCACAATGTCATAATTGCAGTTCCTTCATCCAACCTTCCATCAAATACTCTCTGGTTTGACATTCCACAATGTCATCATTGCAGTTCCTTCATCCAACCTTCCATCAAATACTCTCTGGTTTGACATTCCACAATGTCATCATTGCAGTTCCTTCATCCGACCTTCCATCAAGTAATCTCTGGTTTAACATTCCACAATGTCATAATTGCAGTACCTTCATCCGACCTTCCATCAAGAACTCTCTGGTTTAACATTCCACAATGTCATTATTGTTGTGTGCTCTGCGTTTACTACCAATCTGGTCAACCGCATGACACCACACGATTATGGATGAGTAAGCTAACATTTTAGAAGAAATATACCCCCCATTTGTGTGGAGGAAAGTAAATAAACAATTTTGGGAGAAAAATACCTGGGTACACTTGCCTTGTATTTGAACTCAGACTTCCTTGCTAATGGTAGTCTTTATTGGTGTACCACGTAACTGAAATTTTGATGAATTCTTCAAGCTTGTAGAGAAAATATGATGTAAGCTTTCTGCAACCAGAAACAAAACTGTTGAAAGTTCTAACTAGTTCTGTGAACAGTAGTCCTCACTACCTCCATTTAAAAATGCTAAGTATCTTATGTTAATAAATGTCATGTTCATCTCGTTACTACAATATTTGGGGAAACAATATATTTTTTATTTCAAGTTTATATATTTCCCATAATCAATCCCTGAATTTGGAGTTGATATTCTCCCTTGTGGATCAAATTAGAAAACAAACTAATAAACTCCTTTATTAAGTAGATAGTATTACATATTTTTCTTGGACAATAACAATTGTTCACATGGTTCAAGACTTCACTATCACCAAAGATGTAAAATTTAAAACAAAACTGTGCTCTAGATAGAATTTTAAATTAGAAACACTGGATATGAGCTATTAAATGAAAAACTTTTTGACCGGCCACCATATTGAAACGGATTAGCTGATCTAAAAACCACGTACATTCAATTCACCCTGAAAGGTAGTAATTAGTCTTATCTTGATGGCAGAACTATGGGCCTCTATTATATCTTTAACATAGTGAAATAATACAATTTAAGCTTGCCAACTTACAGGGCAAGGGAAAAGTATATAAACGTTGTTTGGTCTAGTTTCAAAGAATGGCCCTGTCAAATCTCGCTAGAATATGTCCACAGGTTTGAAAGTTAAAGCAAAACGAATATCTGTATTTAAATAGAAAATATGAAATGGCTGAGTAGAAAAGAGCCTCTCTTCGACAAGTCAACGATAATTGAAGCTTAGGTATACAATATATATATTCAGAAGGCGCATTAATATTCCAAAATAAGTGTTAATGACGTTGCCAACTTGGAGCTTTCTAAGCTATTTTGTGAAGCTTAAGTTAATGCACTCCAGGCACTCTAAGCACTATCCCACTTAAGACACCAATGTAGGATAAAGAAAGAGAGGAAATAAATCCATAAGTTCACCCTACGAGTTCTCTTATTTATTTACTGATAACACATATCCTCTTCCTGTGACGAGTTTAAACACTAACTATACTATTTGCGCCTTGAAAACATTGGATTTGCTTTTTAAAACTACCTTTTTCTTGTTTCCTTTATTCTAGAAAGATATTTGCTACCACGGACTTTTTTAATCTACATCCTGGCATGAAGATTCCTACAGGCCATTTTCGTGACCAAGCCCAATAGCCTGATTTGTAGATGATTTTTTTAAAAAAAAGTTTATAAATACTACTGAAGGATAAAAATAATAATTTTGTGACACTGTAGTATTATGTTTAGAATTAATAAAAAATGTATGTGTTTTTTTTATTTCAACGTTATATCTTTGAAACTCACTTCATAAAACATAAATTCATTAACATTGGAAATCCTATCTGAATCTTTTGTGACGTCACAGGCAATTATGTCCTTACAAATTTGAAATCGGAACAAGCGTGTGTTATATTTCAAAACTTTAACAGTGCCCTGCACTCTTCAATTTCGACAGTCAGTTGTTTTACACTGTGCGCTGACGCGTCCAAACTAATGCTCAGCTCAAAATCAGGAGATTCGGTCATGCAACGCTACGCGCCACATGGCTCTCAACCACGCGTGCATGTAACGTATTCAAGGTGAATACTTCCACTGGCATCCATGAACGTAGGTTGAGTTGCGTTGACGCACCGCAACACACTTTGTGTGACAAGCCCTTTACACTTGCATGAAACGTTCGTTAGCCCTGAAGAAGTGGTTTTTTTTTACGTTCTCGCTATCTTACAGGTAGAGAAAGAATTTTGATCGTCAAAAAAGATCAAACTCGAGATTTGGATGAATATTGACGTTTCATGACCCCCCCGAATCCAAAAAAAATGTTTTTAAATTTCCGTCGGTCTGTCTGTACCTCCAACTAGAGCCTAAACTATTTTACCGATCGGGCTAAAACTTAATATATAAGGTGTTTTCATAGGGTTGCCCCGAGGGGTTTTTGGAATTAGATATCTAACCCTCAAATTAAGGGTAGTTTACTGTAGGGCAAAAAGAGAAAATCGATTTACTCAAAATCGGCTCTAGTGATTTTGATTAAATTTAATTTATGAACATCTATACATATTTCAAACAAAATGGCTACTCTCAATATTTCAGCAAAACGACTTTAAGGGTTCCGGTTTGACGCGTAAGTTCTTATTATTTATCATATCTCCGTAAATATTTGAGATATGAAATTACTTATCGATGCAAATATGTAGTTCTCTTTATAATACAAATCTTTTATTTGAAACATATTTTTATAAAACCAATAACTTTCAAACTATACGCAAATATATATTTACATTTTCTTATGAAATTGAATTTTAGGGTACTTTACAGAAGCGGAAATTTCCGTATCTCTGCAACTACTTGAGATACTAACTTATCATTGCAAAATTTTAGTACTATTATGAATAAAAAACTTTTACTTGAAATATATTTTTATAAAATCAATAGTTTCTGAGATATTGGCAATATATTAATACAATTTTGTGAGCTTTAGTTGTAAAGAGATACTATTTAAGTTTTAGCGCAATAATTCTCTAATGCCATAGAGTAAGAAATGAGTAAGTCTCTCAAAAAGTGTATGTTCTCTTTCTTTTAACCTCTTAAGAGAAATATTTGTACAACAATGATCTATTTGTATAATTTTATATTCAATAGTCAATATTAACATTTTTTACTGGTCAAAATTTATAAATGAGGAATTTATTAGCAATGCGATGACTTGAAGATGTGAAACGCCTAATAAAATGTTAAAATTTTAACAGGAAGTAGAAATTTTAATACGAAGTGTTGATCCTTGTGGACCCAAAATCGATCATTTTTATTGGTCCAAACGTACAAATGAGGACAGTCTTTAAAAATAAAATTATAGAATTTAAAACCGGGACTCAAAAAGTGTTTTACGTAAGTATAGTGCAATTTATGCTTGGGTTTGCTATTGTATATTGTTTCTTTTCACATATATTACGAGTTTTAATTAAATATCTCCATTTTTAAACAATAGACGAGAAAGTCGGTGCGGGGTTCCGTACCATTTATCTAACTATAAATAATAAAACTAGCTTCGGTGGTCGATTTCTGGGTGTATTACAGTTGGGCCACGTATTTCTGTTATGACCTGCTTTTAAAAGGTTAGCGTTAATCCCACATGGCAGTTGAGCCACGAGTTCCTTCTTTGGAATTGTAAACAAGTTGTACTGGTGTACTACTCTAGCCCTGGCTGTTGTGGCGCTCCATTTGGGATGGTCGTAAATGTTTCTCAGGTTGAGCAAAAAACAGCAAGTGATGGATAGTAAGACAAAATGTTAAGCTAATCCAACCTAACCTAGCTTAACCAAACCTAACCTAAACAAGCCTAACCTAATATACGGCAAAAAGATTGGTGGGACCTAATTACAATCTACTCGCGGGTCTATTATCTGTTATAGTCCTCCTGCTCAGTGATTGGGGCTAAACTAAGCCTTGAGATTTCGGGACAAGGAGTCCCGTGGCCCAACTGCTATGCGCAGAACTATCTAGAAGGCGTCACTCCTGCAATAGACTGGACTGCTGATAACGGGGATATCGGATTTCAAATCCCGGTCGGATATAATGAGGTGTTATTTCATAGACTTTTTTCACCTTCAATTCACGCAAATGTTTGTACAATTATTCGAAATTAAATATTCCTCTGCTTAAGACACTATCTTAATTAGTACATATGAGTATAATCGACCGGGTAGTAGGACGTGGGGATGAAACAAATAAACATTAAATACTTCCTTTATAAAAAAAATTGAGGGAAGCTTATTCATTTTTAAAAATTTACATATGAGTTTATACAATTTTGTGGTACGAAATTTAATTTAATTTTTCGGTGGTTTCGAATCTAAAATCTCTTGAGTATTGCAGGATTCGAATTATTTGAGGAATCAAGGATTCAAGGATTTAGCGTTCCAATTCTGCTTCATAGATACAGTAAGCTTATAAGAATGTAAAATAATGTTTATTATTCATACAACCACAGTTTCTTGATAATTCTATGAGACATGCTCTGTGTCACATTTTGTTCCTGTCTCATCTCTTGTTTTTTTTTCATTTTTTTTTCATCTTCCTCGCTAATGAACAACATGACGGTCCTGGAAGCGAGGATAATTAGTGTCTTAATAGCCGACTGCCAAGAGAAGGACACCCTCTCCTTCTTCCCAACTTACACACAACTGTTAGGTAGTTTAGACCGACGAGAGATGGGTGGGAGTGGGGAGATAAAAAAAAGAGAGTAGATTTGGATGCAGAGTCAGAAATAAAATAAATAAAATGTACCCAGATCCTCCATTTCTGGTTCCAACGATAATTCACTTGAGTACTTTTAAATTTGCATAGACCTAGACCTTAAGGTGGGATAGAAAAGAACGAGCGTACCTGATTTTTTTTCCGATTTTGGTCAAAATAAACAAAATTTGCTTAATAATGTTACGTGGGAGAGCACTGAGAGGTATTGGAGACACTTAGAAATCTCGGATTATTTATTAAGTGGTTTGATAGTTACTAATATTGTTTTCACCAAAATATAGGCGAAAGTTCTTTCCAGTTAAAAAGTTCAAATTTTAAGTTAATATACTTTTTTTAAATGTGTGGTAGCTTGGATAGAACATTATAAAACAATGCCATATTATATTTAAATTTTATATCGTGGGCCTATCAAAATTTTATTAGGTTTTTTGTCTTACGACAGGTCCATTCTTTTTGTCAGTAAACTTAGAAAACCCATGCATGCACCCTGTCCTCTGCCTCCTTGAGCTCCCAGAATTTTCTTATTTCCTTTAAGTCATCCAATATTTGAATCCTGTTCATTCCTAATCCCCTCTTTTCTTAAACCTTTCCTTCTATGACGTCGTGCATAAAACAGTACCTCAGAAGGATGTGACCGATCAAGTTTGCTTTGAACCTAAGAATCACATCCAAAATGGTTTTCTACTCACCCACTCTTCTTAGTTATCTACTTTTGTCACCTGTAAGTCCACCTGATCTTCTCAAGTCTTCTCCAGCACCACATTTAAAAGCTTTCCAAGTATTTCTTTTCCATCTTTCTAAGAGTACAAGTTTCTTCTCCATAAATTGCGATTCTCCATGTATAGTATTCATCAGTTTCTTCCTCAGTTCCAAACTCAACTTGCTGGTCAGCAGTAACCTCTTCTTGTTGAAAGCTTCCTTAGCCATGAAGATCCTCGAACTAATTTCCTTGGTGCAGTAGGCATCCATTGTCAGAAGATTCCCCAGGTATTCTAACTGCTCATTGATTTCCAATTACTGGTTTCAATTTTGATTCCAGCTCTTCATTATTTTTTAAAAATCTACATCACTTTTGACTTCTCGATGTTGATCTCCCTCCATATCATTCTCCCTATCTCCACCAACTTGTCCATTATTTACTGCAACTCGTCATCATTTTTGGCCAACGATGTCAGATCCTCTGCATATTTTATTGTTTTTATGATGCGTCTTCAACCTTTTGATTTAATCTATCAGGTGCAAATATTCACATAAAACGTATTTGAAATGATTTTTTTAATTTTACACACTAAATTTTAAATTTTTAACTGGTCAGAATCCTAGTGACAAGAGTTCGCCTAAATTTTGTTAGAAACGATATTAAAATATATTAAACAACCTTTTAGTGCCGCGTCTTACGAACGGATCAGCTTATTATACACATATGCACTAATTACGCTTGTAAGTTAGGGATAGGGAAGGTAAAATTTGGATGAATTGTACACGTATTTTCATGAAGGGAGAGTGGAAAATCATTAAAGAAAAAACACCCTCAGAACACCCAATCATGATTTGAACCAATATCTTTCTGTCATAGGTAGTCTATTGTGATAGTGCCGCTTTAAATCAGTGTAGTCCAACTAAATTGTGGCCCTCAGAGTATCCTGGAGGGATATTAAAGGGAAATCCCCGGTGGTAAATGTGAACTAGCTGATGACTCAAATAATTAATTACTTCATGACATTAGAAACTTGGATATTCATTGACACACTGGCAATCGTATCCCTATTTTGAGCTAGTTGTATCCAGTCTACCTCATTACACCCTATCCCTCTCTTGAGCTAGTTATATCCATTCCACCTCATTACACCATATCTTAGGTTCAGTCTAATGTTATCCTCACTTCTGCGTCTAGGTCTTCCCACTGCTCTTCTCCTATCGGGTTTACCAGTCAATACCCTGAACAAGATTCAAGATTCTCCCATCAGCACTGCATGTCCTGCCTACCGTAATCTACGAATCTTGATTATCCTAACAATGATTCAAATAAAAAAGTTTTATTTTAAATTGTCATGATTGTATTTTTCAATGCATTTATTTGATCAATAACAATATTTATAAATATATATATATATATTTATAATGCTTGGCTGTTCTATGAAACTGTGTATGCCTGCATATTTAATTATGCATTTTTAGTAGATAAATACTTTTTTTTTTGCAGTAATACTCGAAAGAGTCTACCATCCGAAAATACAATCTAATAGTATTGTAAGTAATTGTTTATTAATTATTGTTTGCGGCCTTTATTAAGTTGACGGGTTAACTAAATATATATTTGGCCCATGGTGCAAAATGATAATCTGATTTGGCCCTTGGGATTAAAAACGTTGGACCATTCTGATTTAACTCATTTGGTCACAAATACAGTATGAATAGATTTATTCTATGTTATCTAATCCGTGTCTCATTATATATATATACCTCAGTTTTATCTTCTGTGGTGCTGACTGACAGCTCACAGCTGACTTCTGACGGCTTTGAAAAGCTACCAGACCAAATTATGTATCCCTACGCCGAACCATATGATCTGCAAAAAACATGTATTTGGCATTTGTCACTTCTGACAGTCAACATTTAGGTATATACCTAAAT
>CABFWO010000243.1:33880-51210 GCA_902155825.1 Timema genevievae | reverse complement strand
TATATATATATATATATATATATATAAGAGTATGTTTCTGGGAATATCCAAAATAAGTGATCAAATCCCTGTTAGTTAACACCTAGGTATCACTAAGATGAAACACACATTATATTTATGTTTTATGGTACCGACGTTTTCTGTTTGAATTCCAGTAGGAGAATGTAAGTGGGATATCGACTTCGATTAAGTGCTAACCAGCCAGGCGCCAGTGATCTTAAGAGTGATAACTGACTGTACAAATACAGATGAGAAGATACATGTTTTAGAACTAAGAAGCGGGAGTTTGGATTTAATAAACCCACACTAGGGCACTTAGGTTGTTTTATTCCAATAATGGGTACACACCCATCTCATTGCCCCCTCATTATCTTCCTCTTATGATCTTAAATTAATTAGTGTAAACAGCTTATATATATTTATGGCCAGAAATACGATTAATACCAAGGAATCAACTTCGGGGGTTGAATGGTCTAAGGCGTCCCTCTCTCAATAGACTGAACTGCCGATGACAAGGACAACGGAGTTCTAATCCCGGTCGGGTATGCTGAAGGGTTTTTCCCTGGATCGTTTTTCACTCTTCCTCCATGCAAGTGTGGGTACACTTCCTTTAAATTAACGCTTCCTCTTCCTTATCACGTTAGAGTAATTTGTACATATGCCTATAAAAGGATAGGGTAGTAAGACGCGGTGCTAGAGAGAAAAAAACAAACAAAAAAACACACAGGAATCCCGCTTACTCAATAGGAAGATCTTCTCATTTCGGTATTGCTTATGTGAAAAACTATTTTGAAGCTTCAAAACTGCCTTGGATTAAAAAATAAATTAATACGATTGATAATATCTTCATTTGCTTTTTATACTTCCATTAAAATAAATACGCACCTAATCATATACTAAAATGATTGTTACTGCTCGGGTCTCAACATATCGTGAATGCCTTGCATCGCTGAGTTCAACTGATTAGTCACCACAACTCAATACACCCTTTCCCTATCTTGAGCTAGTTATATCCAGTCCACCTAATTACACCCTAGCCATATCTTGAACTAGTTCACCTCATTACACGATATCTCTATCATGAGCTAGTTCTATCCAGTCCCCCTGATTACACCCTAGCCATATCTTGAACTAGTCCACCTCATTACACCCTATCCCTATCTTGAGCTAGTTATATCCAGTCCACCTAATTACACCCTAGCCATATCTTGAACTAGTCCACCTCATTACACCCTATCCCTATCTTGATCTAGTTCTATCCAGTCCACCTAATTACACCCTAGCCATATCTTGAACTAGTCCACCTCATTACACCCTTTCCCTATCTTGAGCTAGTTCTATCCAGTCCACCTAATTACACCCTAGCCATATCTTGAACTAGTTCACCTCATTACACCATATCTCTATCATGAGCTAGTTCTATCCAGTCCCCCTGATTACACCCTAGCCATATCTTGAGCTAGTCCACCTCATTACACCCTTTCCCTATCTTGAGCTAGCTCTATCCAGTCCACCTAATTACACCCTAGCCATATCTTGAACTAGTTCACCTCATTACACCCTTTCCCTATCTTGAGCTAGCTCTATCCAGTCCACCTAATTACACCCTAGCCATATCTTGAACTAGTTCATCTCATTACACCATATCTCTATCATGAGTTAGTTCTATCCAGTCCACCTCATTACACCCTATTTCTTTCAGGTCCATTCTAATGTTATCCTCCCACCTGCATCTAGGACTTCTCATCGGCCTCTTCCCATTGGGTCTACCAGTCATTACCCTGAACATGTTTCTATATTCTTCCATTCTCTCTGCATGTCCTCCCCATCGTATTCTACGAGACTTGACTATCCTCACAATGTCTTGTGATTATTACATGATACGTAGCTCATCATTATGTTACTTCCTCCAATCCCCAGTAGTATCATCCCATTTTGGACCAAACATCTTTACAAGCCCCTTGTTTTAGGACATCCTAAATTTGCTGTCGTCATGTGAGGTAAGAGACAAAGTTCCACACCCATAGAGAACAACCGGTATAATTATTCACATATTAAGCTATATACTGTAATAAATTTATTATAGTTTCATTAAATTCAGGAATATTGACTGCATGGATTATGTAGATTACTTTTACTCAAAGAGGAAATATTAGAATAGTCAAAAGGCTATTATGAGAGCTCATATGATTTTCCTAATTCATTAATTAAATTAGGGTTCTTCCCATCAAAAATGAAATGTTGTAACTTCTATATATGGTAGCTAAATTTATTCATCTGAAAGTTGGACTGAAGCTTCTTATTTAGTTGTCAGATAGGGCTTTTCCTATTAAAATTGGACTGTAAAAACGTTTCTAGCTGTCAGAAAAGGTTTTGTGTTAAAAAAAGAAAGAAATTTAGTTGATTTGGCTAGCTGTCATATAAGGTTAATCCTATTAAAAACTGAAATGTAGTAGCTCTTCTAGCTGTAAAATAAGGTTATTCCTATGAAAACTGAAGTGTAGTAGTTCTTCTAGCTGTCAGATAAGGTTATTCCTATGAAAACTGAAATGTAGTAGCTCTTCTAGCTGTAAAATAAGGTTATTCCTATGAAAACTGAAATGTAGTAGCTCTTCTAGCTGTCAGATAAGGTTATTCCTATGAAAACTGAAATGTAGTAGCTCTTCTAGCTGTCAGATAAGGTTATTCCTTTGAAATTGAAAACTGAAATGTAGTAGCTCTTCTAGCTGTCAGATAAGGTTATTCCTATGAAAACTGAAATATAGTAGCTTTTCTAGCTGTCAGATAAAGTTATTCCTATGAAAATTGAAATGTAGTAGCTCTTCTAGCTGTCAGATAAAGTTATTCCTATCAAAACTGGAATGTAGTAGCTCTTCTAGCTGTCAGATAAGGTTATTCCTATGAAAACTGAAATGTAATAGCTCTTCTAACTGTCAGATAAGGTTATTCCTATGAAAAATGAAATGTAGTAGCTCTTCTAGCTGTAAAATAAGGTTATTCTTATGAAAACTGAAATGTAATAGCTTTTCTAGTTCTCAAATAAGTTTCTTATTACGAAAATTAGACTGGAGTAAATTTTCTAGCTATCATGTAAGGTTTTTACTACGAAAAGTTGACTGTATTTAATTTTATATTTGTCATATAGTGTTCTTCCTCTGAAAATTCTACTGTTATAGCAAAACCATCTCGTTTTTAATACTAAATAGGTCCAGTTTCTACGATATGATGCTGTAGCAATGTCATCGCCGGGCCCGGAATGGTCAATCTGTTACATTCAAGGTCTCTGTATGATCCACTGTAGCTTCTAATGACTCCACACCGGTTGTGGTGTCAACGACCGTATGACACTCTCATCCTTGGACATTGCTCAGAGGTATCGTGGCTAATAAGGCTGTCTTACTGTCGGGGAATTTTAAATCAGGTTGGGAGGGCCATTGAAAGCTAGTTTTTCTAGACGAGGGGTTCCACTAGAAAATGCTACCATGCCTTTATATCCAATAAAAGTATTTATAGGTATATGGACCCCTCAGGTACGGGGTTCTTCTGAACTCCAAGCCACTGCGCTTTCTACACCATTCTAGATTGATACCGCATATCTTTAAAAACCTGGAGAGGAATAAATATATTAATTTAAAACGGGAGGTGATTATTTTAGACGATTCTCGGGGCTCTACAAAATCTTTTTTTTTTTTGCTCAGTACAATGAAAGCTTATAAAATGAGAGGATGTGCCAGAAATTTAAAATTTTTCTAAATATATGCAATTAAAGAAAACGACATGATTTCAATTGTAATTTGTTTATGTTCTACAAAAGAAATTTTAAAATTATCCTTAACAAAAGAATTATAGCAATGATAACATTTTACTATATTATTAGTGTTGTTTTTTAGGAATCAATATTATTCATCAAATTTGAAAACTGTAGATCACATTACTTGATGTATGAATACGAGTAAACTTTCTTTTTTATAGCTTTCAGATACGTCTATTTGCAAGAAAATTGGACTCTTTTCTATGTTGTTTAATAAATGTTGTTGATTGAATTTTAATATAAGTTTTTATAACTATTCTAACCCCCTCCTAACTCCTTAACTCACTTTTTTCTCAATTATTATAGGAGATACTCGAAGCTTCATCATGATTGTAAACGACAGTACCGAGTCTATATTTTTTACTATTCTGATTTTTTAATCTCATCCACTCTTTCCATCTCTTCTAAAAAAAAAAAGGAAAAAAAAGCGTGTTATATTTAACATACAGGCCATGCTTTTAATCTGTCGCCAATCTTTCAACGACGTGTCTTTCAGAGGAGTAGGATGTTCTAAAACACACACACACACACATGCGCGCGCACATACACATACACACACAAACACACTCGGGCAGATACAACTTAAAGTCCCTGTAGGTTTTCCTCCAATATTTTTTAAAAAGGTTTTCCTTACAACGACTCAAGAAAAAGAACCCACGCTTTTCAAATTAGATATTAATATAGATTTCTTTTTCCAGTTTGTTTTCCAACAAGAGTCAGATGTAAGGCCTTGGCGAATAGATAATATGGAACAACTCCCACGTTTATACATACGTCATAGGAAAACATGGGCGATGTAATATTGGCTTTACGTGCATCATTTATTTTAACACCGGGTCTTACTAGCCTTTCGTGCTATACGAGTATTATGTGCTAATTACGCTAATGGATTAAGAATTGGGAAGGTTGAATTTATAGAAAGTGAGCCATCATTTGCGTGGAGGGAGAGTGGGAAACTATTTAGGAGAAAACCACCCCCAGTTCACCCGATCCGAGATTCGAACCTCGACCTCCCCGTCCTCGGTGGTCTGGCTCAACACGACTGGCGCGTTAGCCAACTACGCCACCGAGGCGGGTTATACGAGTATTATGTACTAGTTACGCTATTGTCTTAGTAAGGAGGAAGGTTGAATTTGAGGAAGTGTAACCACCTTTACTTGGTGGGAGGGTGGAAAACCCATTTGAAAACAAAACACCCTCGGTATACCCAACCGTTACTCGAGCCATGAGCTCACCTTCAGCGGCATTCTAATAAAATGACGCCTTAGATCATGCAGATCTGAATTGAGTCATTCTTTTTTTTAAATTTTAAAACCAATGAAAAGGGCGTGGATGTATTCTAGACTGTCTTGAAAGCCACGAGTTTGATTTCTGACCACAAATGATAAGAATATATTTCTTTTAAGTAGTTTTCTCTTCAATGGTTCACTTTCTTAAGGTTGAGATCTATGGGACGTGAAAAAAAGTTAATTTTGGGCAGTTTTTATAGCAAAACTTTTTTTTGTCCAAAATATATAAAATAATGCTTCAGTGTAGATATAAAGTTTAATTTTATTCACAAATTTATATCAACTCTTGTTGAATATCTCTCGAGAGTATAGAAATATTAAATGACAACCTTTTTAAACGAAGAGAAAAAGTTATCATTAAACTCCAGGACACCTTTGACAGATACTCAACAACTGTTGCGGTCACCAAGTGAAGAAAATTAAACTCTCTTTAAGTTCCTACTGAAGCAATAGTTTATTTATTTTAACCAACAAAATGTTTAATATACAAACTGCAAAAACACTGGACTTTTCTAGCGTCCCCTACATCCCCACCTTAATAGCCAATCTTACGAGTTATAACCGTGAAATTAGATAACAAACTACCCTTACACTAGAAATCGAATCTAAGTGTGGTTTTCTTCATTCTTCATTTGAAAGAAATGATTTTGAGATCAGTGAGATATCTGTTTTTATTTAATTTAAAATGAATAAATTTGGTTTTATTATTTTAATTGTGCTACCACTTTTTTATTGATCTCATCTGCCTTGAATTTTAATGAAGAATACTGGAAACCGCACCGCGATGCGACGAAGTCACTCTCCATGGACATGTATGGGCTATCAAAATGAATATTCTTCTCTATTTATTGAAATAATATATTATAAATAACTAATAATCACATTTAAAAATTATTGTTTGGGGATTTAGATCACAATTCTTGTATTTAGAAATATGAGAAGAGTCCATTGGGAATACTTAGACGTAGGTGGGAGGATAGCATTAGAATGGACCTGAAAGATATAGGGTGTAGTGAGGTGGACTGGATAAAACTAGCTCAAGATAGGGATAGGGTGTAGTGAGGTGGACTGGATAAAACTAGCTCAAGATAGGGATAGGGTGTAATGAGGTGAACTGGATGGAACTAACTCAAGGAAGGGATAGGTTGTAATGAGGTGGAATGTATAGAACTAGCTCAAGATAGGGATAGGGTGTAAAGAGGTGTACTGAATATAGCTAGCTCAAGATAGGGATAGGGTGTAATGAGGTGGAATGTATAGAACTAGCTCAAGATAGGGATAGGGCGTAAAGAGGTGTACTGGATATAGCTAGCTCAAGATAGGGATAGGGTGTAATGAGGTGTACTGGATATAGCTAACTCAAGATAGGGATAGGGTGTAATGAGGTGGAATGTATAGAACTAGCTCAAGATAGGGATAGGGCGTAAAGAGGTGTACTGGATATAGCTAGCTCAAGATAGGGATAGGGTGTAATGAGGTGGAATGTATAGAACTTGCTCAAGATAGGGATAGATGGCCAACTTTTGTAAGTGTGGCAATTAACTTTCGCGTTCCTAGTGCCATAGGGTAACTAAGTATTATACGTATTTAGATACTATTATATACATATGCAGTGTGTCTTATTACCGTTACATGCCATTTGCTCTTAATTAACTACACCAATGTGGTAGGAATGAGAAAGGTAGAGTTGAGGACAAATATACCCAAATTTGCGTAGAGCGAGAAAGGTAATACCACCGAGGAAAACCCACCTTCAGTACATCCTATTGAGGTTCGCGGCCTCGCAATTGTAAAAACAAACTAGACGATATTGATGTTTAGGCACCGTGCCCAACTTTTTAGATAAAATTTGCTCTTGATACATCTCAGGATTGTATACATTTTAAATGACTTTTTGTAACATGTTTAAAATGTCCTAGTGTCACCGTGCTTACATATGCCTCCTGCTTCTATCTATATTTTAAAATTAGCTAAATATGGCTACAGGGACCAAAATTAGCCTTCTTAAGCTCTCACTATGAGTTTTTATGATTTGATGAGTCTAGAAAGAATTTCAATATTACCAGAGGAGATTAACCAACCTTTTTGGGAGCCACAGCTGGCCTTCAGAGTTTTTACATATTTTTACGACACTTTTTCGGCGTTTAAAAGTACACCGTTAAAACTACAAGTATCTCAAATGTTAATAAATTTATAATGTAGCTGATTCTTTTGAGTTGACGTGTAAGGTTGGTAAAACCCAGGTACATTCAGAGTATAACAAAACTTAAAAACTTAAAATGCGTACAAGCTATAGATTATTTAAAAAATCTTTTGTAAAAAAATTTAAACTTATTTTAACCCACTATTCTAGTTCACTAATTGATATAGCAGATATAAACTCCGGCTAGAAAGCAATGAAATATTTTTAAACTGTTTTGTTTATAGAGGAATTCTACAAATAAATAGATATAAAAGGTATTTACTATAATGTGTTCAATAAAAAATGTTCACATCTAGTAAAATAAATCTAATTAAATTTCTTTTTTTAAAAAAGATAGTAAAAACTCCAACAACTTCAAGTTTTTTGTTTTTTACTTTTTTTCTCTAACAAGTAATATTCTTTTAGTGCTATGTGTCCAAGAAGATACAACATTTTCATAAAATGACAATTTTATTTATATCCATGGCAATATCTCATGTTTTGTCAAACATTTTTAATCATAGTTTTTGAAAAATAAGTTTATAGGATTTTTATATCAAAGTTTATATTAAACTTTCAATATTGAAACTTCAATCCATATATAATCCACATTAATCGGTGAATCTATGAACAATATTACCGATGTCATAAAAAAAGAAGTGGTTGAGGCTGGTTAAAAAAAGGTTTTTGAACTGTAAATTTGTACAAAAATCACAAAACTTCTGAATTTATTCTGAGGGCCCTTTTATGCATGCGATTCGTGTCGTCCAACAACCGACGGCAAAAACACGTCTGTTTTATAAATCAATGGGAACAAATGGATCCCTTAATGCTCTGTCACCCGAGTTAGTTGTCGTTGCGATTTCAAGATCGTGTTGTCGTGTCCTAGGAATCGCATGCGGCAAAAACTCGTCCGGCTTCTCTATATACAGGGCGTTTAATGGTTCCTTTTAATGCAAACGCGTGAGTTGAGTGTTGTCCGTTCTCTATAAATTCATTGCAGCTAACCTCCTATCTTGTTGGTCAGTTGTCTGTTGTCCGTTCTCTATAAATCATTGCAGCTAACCTCCTATCTTGTTGGCCAGTTGTATGTTGTCCGTTATCTTTAAATCATTGCAGCTAACCTCCTATCTTGTTGGTCAGTTGTATGTTGTCCGTTCTCTATAAATCATTGCGGCTAACCTCTTATCATGTTGGTCAGTTGTCTGTTGTCCGTTCTCTATAAATTCATTGCAGCTAACCTCCTATCTTGTTGGTCAGTTGTCTGTTGTCCGTTCTCTATAAATCATTGCAGCTAACCTCCTATCTTGTTGGTCAGTTGTATGTTGTCCGTTCTCTATAAATCACTGCAGCTAACCAATCTTGTTGGGCAGTTGTCTGAAGGGTTTCGGCAAGTGGCGTCGTATTTGTGTTGAAGCTGTGATCTTTGTAATTTTCGTGTAATTACAAAATGCAATATCTACCTATCTTCCACTGTTATTGGGATGGACATCCCATCTTCACTCTCGTCTTTACCTTAAGGTCAACCAATAGGAATCATACAACACGAACGGATCTTTATTCTACTGCAAGACATTGGCAACACTGATAAAATGTTTTCATTCTCCTTAATAGTATTTTCTACGTACGACTAAATGTCGCATCCTTACAAACCGGACGAGTTTTTGCCGTCCGTTTTTTCGGTTGTCGGACGACACGAATCACATGCATTAAAAGGGCCCTGATATTTAGTACAAACCTTGTGATTTGGAGACAAGCAAGAAAGGTAACCTAAAGTGATTTCTCGCTTGGGTACGACTTATCATTAATAATACGTCCTGAGGGTACGTTATTAATCTTAAATGCAATTTTTCAAATTTGATTAAAATCTAATTTAATTTTAAATTAATACAACGTGGCTTGACAAAATTAGTTTTTAATGGAACTATATTGGACTACCTTAATTAAAGGAATCTGGTAGATCCGTTTGCATTTCTAAGATGAGCTGGCCCCATGGTGCACCTGGCTACAAGCCTAGGGGTCTCGGATTCGATTTCCGGCTGATGCCTTGAGTATATTTCCTGAAAGGGAAATTACCCCAACGGTCACCAGGGTTTGTTTAATTAGTCTTAAGTTAGGTTTAAGTGTTTCCACTTATTATACACCCTCATACTCTTACCATCACTTCATCTCATCGGGACATGGAAAGAGCCTCCATGGAAAGGATAAACGATTAGTACATCCGGGCGTCCGTCCCCTGGGAAACAGTACATTAGTACTAGCTAATCTTTGCACAAATTGGACTACAAACTAAGAATGAAGTAGACAAGACGCGCAATATTATTATTATTATTATTTTTAATTCTAAGATAAAATGAAAGCAGGTATGTAGGGTGAGTATTTAGTTAAATACACGCTTGTTTGTTTTTGTTTAAATAAATAGTTTATACTACCTCATAATATTTTACAAATAATGTTGACCTTATTACCAATATTCTTTGACTAGATAATACTTCTCCCTAGAACATAATTTTCAAAAGTTTTTAAAATAACTTTCTATTTGATAGCTTTTTAATTTTAACCTTATGTCATCTTCATATAAATAGAATTTTTGATTAGTATCTTTTTTATTTCCTTTTAAAAATTAAATAATATTTACTGTGGGTATATTAATGAGACTCATTTTCTCTCATTAATTTTGAATTTTTTCAAAGTAGTAGAAATGAAAACCCTATTTTTTCTGAGTTTAAGGCTCGTCTTCAGTTTTTCTGTGTTTTGAGTGTGCTATTTTTTGCTTCTTTATTTTATCTACGACACTTTTTTAATCGGTTGAGTGTTCTATCTTCATTGGACGATCAGTTCATTTTTTATTCATGCTAACCCTAATAGGGTCTGAGTAAAAAAACAATGCAGAGGACTTTATTTATATCCCAAATATTTTCCAAAATAATTAAATATTAATTAATGTTTTTGTGTTCTAATAGCTAAGTTTTCAAATACCTTGAACTCTAGTATAACGATTCTTGACAATTTGGTCACCGAGAAATCGTTAAGTTTGGTGTCCTATTCTTTATACTTAACATCATGAAAACATTTTTGATAAAAGGAAATCCAAAATTAAATTACTTAAGAACTAGAGTTTTTTTCAACATACCTTATATGGTTGAATTTACACCCTCTCCTATTGACAATCTTTTTTGATTTTGTTTCAATATTTTTAGTTACATAATGATGAGTTACATACCTTGTACTCATCACAAGACATTGTAAGAATAATCATGTCTTGTAGATTATGGTAGACAGGACATGTCGTGCAAATGGGAGAATCTAGAACCGTGTTCAGGTTACTTACTGGCAATCCAAATGGGTAGAGACCATTGGGAAGACCTAGATGCAGATGGGAGGATAAGATTAGAATGGACCTGAAAGAAATAGGGTGTAATGAGGTGGACTGGATATAACTAGCTCAAGATAGGGATAGGGTTTGATGAGGTGGGTACTGGATATAACTATGCTCAAGATAGGAATGGGGTGTGCTTAGGTGGACTGGATATAACAAGCTCAAGATAGGAATGGGGTGTGCTTAGGAGGACTGGATAGAACTAGCTCAAGATATGGATAAGTAGCGTACTTTTTGTAAGTGGTGGAATTAGCTTTCGAGCTCCTAATGCCATGGAGTAAATAAGTTAGTAATTAGTTATTAGTCTATTTGTATGAACACAATTATTTTTTGTCTGTGGGTCGGTTGTAGGTTGCCGACAGCTGTGTTAAATCATGAATACAATCCCCAGTGAAAGCAATTTTTCTTCCATGCTTGGTTTTTACACATGTTAATGTGTGTAATCTAATAAATAAACTGCTCGAGTCCAAAGTGCTTTGTCGTAAGTCTTTATAGCCTTTATTGCCTAGAGGTTACGATGTGGCTAACAGCTGCTTGTATTTTGTAACGCCAGTAAACACTTGTGGGCCTATTGCTACGTACTCGGGGGCAGAGTTTCAATAGACCTTGAACAATCAAGTGGTAGTAAGTCATTTCGATCACTTTACAAGATTTATTTAACTTAACAATAACTGAGCAATATTTTGAAAAAGAAATAATAATGATAAATGGCTGCATACTACTTTATTACTTGTCCTGGGTGTTTTTTTCTTAACCAAGTCTTATTACCCGCACTTTTTTTGGCTATCCATGTCTTACTACCCGTTTAGTCTATCCGCATATTTTAATTTTTTTTTACTGCATCTTGCTATCCGTTTGGGCTATCCATATTCTACCTATGTGGAAAGTATGTGTAAGATAGAATTTAGAGTAAATGTTCCTTCATTTGCGTGGAGGTAGAGTGGGAAACCTTTCAAGAAAAAAGACCTCAGTACACTCAACCGGAATCAGAACCCCGATCTCACTGTCATCTGAAATCCTGTCATAACACGAGTGTGACGCATTTGACTATGCAACCACCGATGTGGGGAGAGGGGGGCTACTCACGCTATTTTATTTTTAGCACCGCTTCTTACTACCCATTCGGGTTATATGCCTATGTACTAATTACATTTATGATTTGGGAATTAGGAAGGTTTAACTGAGAAGTAGTGTACTCAAATTTGCGTGGAAGGAGGGTGGAAAACAATTTAGGGAAAACCACTCTAAATGCACCCGACCGGTATCGAACCCCAATCTCCCCTTCTTCGTCAGTATAGTCAAACACGAGAGTAGCGCGTTAAACCACGCGGCCACCGAATCGGGTAGCCACATTATTATTTACACTAGTATGGTAGAGACGAGAGAGGTAAATATAATAGGAAATTTACAGACATTTTCGTAGGGCTCGAACCTTTACACCTTACTCACCAGAATGCTAGAATAGATGAGCTTGACGCTTATTCCGCGTTCATAACGAGGCAGGGCTCATGTACCCATAAAGGATATCCGCAAATATATTTACACTTATATTAGTTAGGGATGGGAAAATTATAATTATTAGGAAAAGTACAAGCATTTTTGTGGATGGAGGGTGAGAAACTATTTTATAAACCACATCTTAATACACTCCCACATAATTTGAACATTTACCTCCCCAATATTGGTAATTCTGACAATATTGGATTGATGCTTTTTTTGTCCTCTCACCTATCAGTGTGGATAAAAGCTATTTTGAAGCATTTATAGTTTCATACTTAAATAACTTTTATTTTTCTTAGATTTTTTTTGTCAAAAACTTTTTGAGAAACACCATTTAAATATTTAGATGGCAGGCCTACACAAATATATACAAATTAAAATTAAAATCTGCATTTAATAGTTTCTCCTAAAATACACAGCATGGTTACATAATATGTAGAATGTAGAAGCCAAGTAACCCGCAACAGTGGCCGCATGGTCTAAAGACTGTGTCACGCAGGAATGGATTATTGGCCGCTTGTAAAAACCGCTTTCACTATCGAGTCGACCAAGGTGGTCTTGGGATAAAGTTCTCGCCCCAGGACCCGAAGTTTGTGGGTTCAAACCCAGCTGGGGTCAATGGACTTTTCTTACGTGATAAAAATCCTTAGCACAACTTCCTTCGGAGGGGAAGTAAAGCCATCGGTCCCATGTCGATTGTGGAATGTAAAAGAACCTTAGAAGGTATGTGAAAATACCTTTACCGGCAAAATTCGTAGGACCTTTCGCTCTCACTCATAGAAATTCTTGTCTGCTGATATAATCAGTCAGTTCATAAAGTGCACGTTAAATAACTGAAATAAATAAATACAATATTTTTCAAGCAAGACATATTATAGACTAGTATTCCTGTCATATGAGGCTTGTTAAACTAGAAGCGAGTACAGTATTTTCTGATTGGCTGTTGTGTTGACATGTCGTCTGTGGGTGTGGCACGTGATACTTTTAGACGTTATGTAATTTATAACACACTGATGCGGCTACTTAATGTTAATTTTTTAATCTTATAAAACTCTCCTCTTTATAGAATTGTTAATGTCTATCATTTCGGACTAGAATGGCGCCTAATATAGTAATAAAGTTAAATTCTAATGAATAAATCTTTAAAATTCCTTTGGAAAAAAAAATCTGGCTTACTTCTTCTGGATTGAAGACCTATAACGCTCTTTACTTTGCTCTGCCTTAAATTTTTAGACTTTTAGAGGGTAAGTGTGTGTGTGGGGGGAGGGGGGATATAAAAGCTAAAGTTTCACCTTTACAAAAGGGCCAATGGCTCTAACTTAGTGGGAACCATTTAACTTTTTAAGATGGCCCTTAATAAAGTTCATGTGGCATCATTCGATAAAACTCGAACAGGTCTCGTTGAGCAAGAATTTTTTTGGAATTGAACGTTTTCAACGAATAATTTAAACGTCAAAGAAGTGTCGACAAAAAATGAGTGTGTTTTTAAAGCTATTATGTTTTATAAAAGGATTATTTATGGATTAATCAAAGGAATAGATAATAGGGATAATTCTAGACGAAATGTAACCAAATTAATGTGTAGAGGAAACCAAAAAATAATAACACAGTATAGAATAGGCGTGTAAAACAACTCACAATGATCCCTGCTGGGATTTGAACCTTGACACATCCTCTTTGGTGGTTGAATGGTCTGAGGCGTCACTCTCGCAATAGGCTGGAATTCTAATGACGGGGAGATCGGGGTTCGAATTCATGATGGGTGTAGGCTACAAAAGAGAGTTTTTTCATTAGATGGTTTTACACTCTGCCCCATGCAAATTTGAATATACTTCAACTAAATTTAACCTTTCATCATACATTAGCATAATTTCTACATAAAATGTTCCGGAAGTTAAGAAATAACTTGCTTAACCACATTACGGCGCTACTATTCATATAGATAATTTAAGGTAGGATGGATGGGGATGCGAGAAAAAGCCAATGTTTTTGCAGTTTTTATGGCACTAATTGCCCAATAATTCTTAAATTCACTCTGAAGTCTTCGCCTTTGTACAAAGGAACAATGACAGCATTCTTCCAGTCATTAGGAACATCGGAAGTTCCCGCACACACATTGAACAACTCACACAATCTGGCCAGTAGTACCATGCCTCCACACTTAAGCATTTCACTTGTGATCGACCACCTCTATGCCCACAGCTTTGCCATTTCTTTAACATTTTCATAGCTTTAAACACCTCAGTATCGTTGATTCTTTCACTCCTTATAGCATTTTCCCTATTTTATGTTACTTTCTCCACATTTTGGCCAAACAATTGCTCAAAATACTCTCTCCATCACTCTATCATACCATTTTCATCCCAGATCAGCTCACCACGTTCATTCTGAATGCGAAAGGTATTTCCTTGCACTATTCGTTCTTTTTACCCACTTTCAGAACCACTTCTTATTTCCTTCAAAATCATTCTGCATTCTTTTTACATATCTCATTTGCTCTTTACTCTCCTTTACTACTTTCATTGCATTCATCTTTTTCTCTTTGTAAATGTCCCAAAACTTCTTACGTTCTATTGCATTCTTCGTAACAACCTTTAGTTTGCACGCTTCTTTCTTTTATCTCACATTTTCTTTAACCTGTTCATTCCTCCATGCCTCTCTTTTTAAGTTTCCCACCACCGCAAATCCACAGACATCTTTCACGCACTCAACCACAGCCTCTTTTATTCTGTTCCAATATCATTAGAATGTATTTTGACATTTCATTCATGCCTTTGTAAATTCTATTTTCCCCCAGAAATCCTTCATATTGTTCTTTCACTCTTTTATCCTGCAATTTTTCCACTTTCACTCTTGCTTGTTTAGTACTCTTGTGCCGCTTACTCACAAACCTACCTAATTCAACTACTGAGATCACTAGGAAGTGATCCGTTCCACATTCAGCTCCACGCACAGCCCTAGTATTCCTTACTAAACTTATAAGTGTCTCATTATACACCATAAAATCAATCATCGTTCTAGAATCGCCCCTTTGCCATGCATACTAGTGAATATATTTGTACTTAATCCATGTGTTCAACACAAATAAACATTTTTTTAAACACAGACTCACTAACTCATTACCATCCCGTCTACCCATACATCACCATGCCTTCTTAACACTCTCTCTGAACTCTCTCTTTGGGTACCCACCCATCCATTCATATCTCCTAACAAGATAATGCTTTCCTCCTGTTCACATACACGCGCTTGCACTGTTCCTACAAACCAGTATCCCTTATATAGAGACTGCCTTGCTGGCTAGTACACCATTGCCCATGTCACTATCATTAGCTATACAAAAAAAAAAAGTATTCATAAAAATATACCATAGCTAATTAAGTAAATATTTGTTCGATTTTTTAAAAACCATATGGCCCGCTAATTATTTTTATAAGGACGGTGCCTACCTGTGACGTCACGACAAATCAAGATAGTATTTCCCATGTTAGGGAATTAAGTTTTATTCGGCGAGTTTTAAAAATAAAACATTCAAACAAAAACCATAAATTCTCAAATAATTCTAAAAAAAATTGTCTTACTTTATGTCAAAAAATGTATTTATATATATTGAAGTAGTTTTTTGTAAACGGATTTTTTAAAATCTTTTTTTAACTCAGGCTATTTGGTTTATTCACGAAAATGGCCAGTAGGAATCCTCATGCCAGGATGTAGATTAAAAAAAGTATATGGAAGTATGTATTCATCTGGAACAGGAAACAATAAACAAGTTCAATTTAAAAAGTAAGTCAATGTTGTTCAGTCGCTAATAGCGCTAGTGTTTAATCTCGTCAGAGGAAGAGGGGAAGTGTTATCAACCTATAGGCAAGAGGCCTCACAAGGTGAACTCCTGATTCTCTTCTATTTATAAGTTGTACATTGGTACCTAAGTGTGATAGTGCTTAGAGTGCTTAGGTGATTCAAGATAAGATGCAGCCCGCTTCACAAAATAGCATCAAAATCACCAAGTAGGCCATGTCGTTAACCCATACGGCCTGCGACATATAGGTTGCTCACCCCTATGTTAGAGCATGCGGGTAGCTACAGGTTAATGTTAATCTACTCAGGTATCTGGTGGGAACTGCTAGCATAGACAAACACTCTTTAGAATTCACTTGGAACCAAGAAGCCAATTTTAGTCTTTTATTGGCTTCCAGCTGTGACTTACTACTGCAACAAAATATGGAGGAGCTCTCTCGTTTTAGTTTAAAATAGTAAATAATTATTCAACTTTCAATGATCCAAACAGGTTATGCGTAATGAATCTATGATGGAGAGTGTTCCCCCAAAGGTCAGTCAATACAACATGATTTTTAGTCTGGTACCTTCAATGACGTCCTGTCAATTCATAAAGTTTCTTTCGACGAGCGTGTTTAAGAAACCTAACGGTCTGACAGGAATTTTTCAGGAGGTGATGATAATTGCTTTTAATGAGGCTTTTAAAACAAGTTACTTTTATAATCATTTAGGCCTGTTTCCTGTACAGTATAATATCAGCTTATCATAATTTATTTTTATGACATAAAAAACACAAATTGATCCCAGGAGGTAATCTTACAGATTAACTAAAGAGAATAAATTCACTTTCCCAATGACAAATGTTGGCCTTCGACAAGGCTTGAACCCAGGACCATTAAAGCATTAGACATATACAGTGTTGATAACGTTATATAACCCGCTTCGTCACCTACATGGTCTAATTCGTAATTCTCGCTAGTCTGGATTGGTGATGACAGGGAGATCGAGATTCGAATTCCGGTTGGGTGTACTGAGTTTTTTAATGTAAATCGTGTTCACCCCCCGCCTGGCAAATGCGGGTACACTTCCTCCAAATTCAACAAAAACTTCTTAATTTCTAACACATCAGAGTAAATAGTATATAATATAGGTGTATAATCCAAATGGGTATTAAGACGTGGTGCTATATATATTAAGGCACAGTTACATGTACCTGAAAAACTGGGAGAGTTGGAAAAACACAGAGGCTGGAGTTTTTTCAAATTTGTGACATTTAACTGCCAGCTTTAAATGGTAGGGTTTGCATAGAAGGAAAAGCGAATTGGATAAATAAGCAAGCTGATTCAAAAACATGTTCCGTTTTTTCTCTCTCCGTCAATTGCCGCCCCCCCC
>CABFWO010000243.1:0-33773 GCA_902155825.1 Timema genevievae | reverse complement strand
CCCCCCCCTTCCGCAGACATTTGGTTACGTAATGATGAATTTATTTCTCCATTTGAATCTGATTGCCATGTTCTAAACATCAACGACATGACTTCAACATTAGTCAAGTTTATGAAAAATTTAATTTTTTTTCCTCCACTATACTACCATCTCAAGTGTTTTGGAAAATGGCAAGTCCGTTTAACAAACATGGTTGGGGGGGAAAGGGAGAAATTTGTATTGAGAAAATAATGGAGAAACCTACAAGTTTGACTGAATGCGGGAGATGAATAAAAATAAAAACATATATCACTAACCAGAAAGTGAACCATTTTGCAAAAAAAGCACTTCTTTGGCCTTTCAAGCTATAATCTATATGGGAGATTAGCTTGTATAAAATTTCCCAGAGTTTGCTTTAAAAAGAGAATGTAAAAACAATTTAAATCAGGTGATGCAAATCATCTTAAGATGGGGTGCTAGTGAGCGTGAGTTTAGGGCAGTATTTTCGAAGTTTTTATAACATAATTATTTATTTGGCCAAAATAAATTAGAAACATAGAGTTTAGTTTTCCGCACATGCTAATCTCAACAGTTCTTTAATATCTGTCAAGGGTGTCCTGGAATTTAGTGACATTTTCTCTTAATTTAAAAAGTTTGTCACCAAATGCCGCTATGCTCATGGGAGATATTCAAGAACTGTTGAGATTATCATGTGCATAAAACTAAACTCTATGTTTCTATAGAAGAAATATTTGATTTATTTTTGCCAAAAAATGTTTATGCTATATAAACTGCAAAATTAATGCACTAAACTGGCGTTCACTAGCACACCACCATATGCGCTTGTGGCAAAAATTTTAGAATCTCCATAAACGTGGATCAAGGGTAAGGGGACTCTAGCGACTTATACCATTAGACCACCAATGTGGGCTCAGATATCACGTTGCAGTCCTTAAAAGGTTAATTATTGGTATATCACTTTAATATCCTATTAATTTGTGACTTCAAACTACCAACTTGCAATCGATTTTTTCAGAACTTTTTGAATTTCCTCGTTACTATTCTTCCTTTTATATTTTTAATATTTCATTCGAAAGGATCGTTTCTCTTTAGTATCTCTTTAAATGTTCTTGTTTATTTTCGCTCTTTTCTTTTGTTTTCCAACACTTTCTTTTTATTATCCTGTCAAACGAAAACAAACCATAATAATGCCAAGAATAGCCTCCTAGACTTCTAGCTTGGTGGCTCTTTAACAGACTTGGCTGACGACACTTAAGCTTCTTCTTTTTTTTCCCGTCACAGTCTTCTTTTTTTAATTTTCTTTTAAAAGTTGTTGAAGTGATCATTTAATCTATTAGTTTAAAATGAACTAAACTTTTTTTTTACAGCTTGTTACATTTTTTTAATTGTTGAAACGATGTTCTGAAATAAGCGTGGAATCATTCTTGCTTTTCTTGTACACATTTTCGTTTGTGTTTCAAACTTTTTTTTTACCAAGCACCGCGTCTTACTACCCGATCGGTTTATATACTTTTTGTATTTAATCATTACGTTTTAGCACCACGTTTATTGGCACCTTATTATATGGGGTATAGGGACGATAAAGGTAGAATTTAGAGGAAGTTTATGCTAATTTGCATGGAGGGTGCAAAGTCATTCAGTAAAGAATAACCTCATTACACCCAACTGGTATTCGAACCCTGCTCTCCATGTAATCGGCAGTCCAGTCACTCTATAGACGTGATAATAGTAATAATAATAATAATAATAATAATAATAAAATCATCTTTAATTTTAAATAAATTTCAGAAAACCATAAAATGTAGTTTCCCCACCGTGTTATAAAATGGTTTTAATATAATGCATATTTATTAATTTGCACATCGTTCAAGAAATATTCCCCATCTCTGTGAAATGATAGTCGCCGAATTTGTAGCCACTTTGATGATTTGACCAGTGTCGTGTCACGAAGTGTTGCCAGGGTAAGCAGAGCTTATTAAAAGTGTACCTGAAAGGGCTACTCACTGAAAGAGCACAGGACGAATTTGTGTACCTGCTTTGAGCACAACTTTGTTTATCTCTTGAGCCCCATATGGCAACACCGCAAATATCGTGAGTATGGTGAATTAGACAGTTACCAACATAACACGGCCTAACCTAACCACGAATATAGGGAGTAAGGGGAATGTTCCCTGTTGTTATTTTTTGTTTTGTTTTAGCAACGTGTCTTACTGCCCGTTCAGGTTGTACGCTTATGTACTAATTACGCTAATGGATTTAGGCATTAGGATTGTCATATTTAGATTAAGTGTACCAGCATTTGTATGGAGAGAGAGTGGAAAACCATTTAGGAAAAACCACCCTCATTAGCCTACACCTGACTCAGACTCGAACCTAAAGCTCCCCTTCATTGGTAGTCTAGTCCACTGTGATACTAGCGCGTTAGACCACGTGGACACAGAAGTTTTATTATATATTATTTTAATTATTGTAAAATAGTATCCGACACTTCATCTCAGTCGGTAGCGTGTCTTTCTACCAAGCTAAGGGTTCCTAGTTCGATTTCCGGCATGGCATAAAAATGTATCACTGGTGAAATGTGGGTTTACTCTTTCACAGTGATGAATTAATGGCTGGGGGCTGGATGTTGTGTGTGTTCTATTCTTAATTTAGATTATAAGGCATATGAAGCAACGACAGACCTAGTAAGCCAGTAGTGGGAAATATATGACTTGAATAA
Organism: Timema genevievae; assembly: GCA_902155825.1. NCBI lineage: Eukaryota > Metazoa > Arthropoda > Insecta > Phasmatodea > Timematidae > Timema > Timema genevievae. The sequence goes on along the minus strand of CABFWO010000243.1, from coordinate 31,054 downwards.
AAAACTGACACAGGCTGGAAACAAAAATAGATGTAAAAAAAATATTGTAAAGAGGAAAGGAAGCTGTTTACAATTTGCCATGTTGCCACTTTATGCGGTATCCCTGTGCGGTTTTGATAAAATGAGGTTTCTCCCTCTACTGCGGTTTCCGACGTTTTCCGACCTGATATTATGTTCTCCCACAATCCACCCCTATTTTACCGATCATACATTAGTCTCTGCTTTGAATATCTCACATGAGAATGTATTCGCGTTAATACCTGACCAATGAATGTTCAATTAATTGATGAGAACAATTCACAGGTAGAGTTTCAACTAATTATGACTACCCTAGTACCAACATTCCACGCCACGCCACTGGATGCCACTGATTTGGCATCGTTATTATTGAGCAAGGAGTAAAATGATCAAGATGATTAAGATTCAGTTGCTATTTTATCAAAACTAGTTATAAAATGTCACTACACCTTAATTGTATTAATAAATTCCACATAACCCCTCTGAACACGTGTATTTCAGGCAATATACTTAAAAATTGTACCCTCGTGAATATTTTAGAATCAATAAGCAAATAACCTGTTTCAGTGGCCGCATGGTCTAAGGCGTTACTCTAGTATTGGACTAGACTGCCGATGACAAAGAGATCGGGGTTACTGAGGGTGGACTTTTTCAAAATGGTTTTACACCAACCTTCGACGCAAATTTGGGTACGTTTCCTCAAAAAATTCTACCTTTCTCATCCCTAAATAATTAGCGTTATATAGGCCTATATATAAATACTGAAATTTGGCAGAATAATATAAAAATTGAAAATTTCAAAATGGGGATCCAAGAAAAGGAGAATAGTGCTCTAATAAGAAAAAACTTATTAAATGAGGTAGAAAATTAAAATTTGTAGAAAGGTTTAGAGACAACTCCAGATAACCAACTAAATCTTGAAATATGACATTTCTTAGAATGATTTGGAGAGAATCTGGTGGGGGTTAAAAATTTCAAAAACTAATATTAATAACTAATTTTCAATGTGAAAGCAAATTTAAATTGTGCTGGAAGCTAAAGGGAATAAACACTGGGAATATTCATTAAAATGTGAAAATATTGATTTTTATAATGTAATCATGGTAAATAGGGTAGGAGGGAGGGAAATGGGGTGATAAACAGAAAAACAAAACCTTTTAGATGGGGTAGATATTTTAAATTTGGCAGGTAGATAGAAGAACAACTCCAGATAAACAAATACGTTTTAAAATTTGAAATTTTAAAGGTAGTTATAAAAATAGGCTGAGTAAGGCGTTTAAATTTCACAAACTAATATAAACAAATACTTCCCAATGTGGTAGTAAACTGAAATTTAGAAAGAAGGTAAACGGACCACTTCAAATAAGAGCCTAAACATTTTAAATATTAAATAGTACCCCGGGTAATAGAGGAAGCAGAGTGGGTGTATAAAAATAAAACAAAAACACTTAAACGTGGCATAAAATTTAAACTTGGTAAGCAGATATAAGAATGTCACCGGTTATCAAAATTAATCATAACATTTTAAATTTATAGGTGGGAATTGATAAATGGTAGGAGGAAGGGGTATTCAAAATTTCCAAAACTAGTATATTGTGTGTGTATATAATATATTTGAGTTTTCTTAAGGGGAGTTGTGTATGGGAACAATGATTTTTCTTTAAAAAAAATGATTCTAATTGTGTTTCGAGTTCAAAACATCTTAAATTTTAAAATGGAATATCGGAAGGTATTGGAGTTTGGGAGGGGAATATAATTAGAAAAAATACCTTTCAGGCAAGGTATAAAATGGAGCTCTCCATGAATATAAAGGTATCACTACAAATAACACTATGGCACATTTTTTTAAAAGGAAAATGACTTATATGAAATATATTTTTACTAACCAATATTTTCAGAGCTATAAAAAATATATAAAAAAAATTAAATGGAGCTCGGAGAAATGGAGTTGATTGTTATGCTCGTTGGTGAGAAATTATGTTTCTTTTTTCTCAAAATGTTTATGTTAAAATGTACTCATTATTTTATTTATGATCTTTGGTGGAATATGAAATCCCTGCAACAGCTATTATTTTATTTCATATTGATAAACGAGTTAAAAAGTCTGTGCGCTAAAACGAGAAATTTATTTTATTTGAATTAATTTTTTGATTGGATATCGGAACTTGAGATAAGATTTTGAAAAATATTTTATTCATTTTGTATACTCATTCGAAAATTGATACAACTATTATAGAACCTTACTCTTTGTTAATTTGTTACCCCTTTTTACCTTAATACTATTTTTGTTTTTATTAAATTTACTTTTTGCCATTTTTACTAATTTTCCCTTACCCGTTTCTAAAAATAATTTTTTTATTAGATTCAATTTGTACACTTTTTGACCTTTTTAACCATTTTAATCTTAGATATTTTTTCCGGGCAAAGCCGGGTACGTCATGTAAAATGGCGTAGAAAGTGAAAAAGAGTAAAATGTAAATACAATACAATTTTTTAAATATGAAAAGGGCTAAGGTAAAAACGGCAAAAAGTGAAAAGAGGATTAAAGGGGAAAGAGATAATGGTAAAAGGACCAAAAGGCCAAACTGTGCCTATAGATTGAAAAGGCTAAAAAAAGGTTAAAGGGTTAAAAATAACAAACGTGTCAAAAGGGCAAAAAAGATTGGAATATCAAAAAGGTAAATAGTTTAAAAAGGGTAAAAGTTGTAAAAAAATGAATCTGGGCCAGTTTTACTAAAATTACCTTTTTTTATAAAAGGTTTTCCTATTTACTTTCACGCAAATTCAGGCGCATTTCTTATGGGTTCTTCCTCTTTCATCCCTCCTATTACTGTAAATATTTGGATATCTCGGATGGGTAGTAAGATGTGGTGCACAAAAAACTTTAGAAGTAACATTTTAATTAGAATCTTTTAAAAAAGTAAATATAAAGTACTTGGAAAATGTTGCTTTTATCTTTCAATAGACAATTGTAAATGTATTTATTAACAATAATGGTTGAGTATATATAGGCCATTATAGAGTAGGCCTATGTTTCGTTGAATCCATACAAAATGTGTTGCTATATTTGTAGACTGCTGAAACTTAAAATACCAGCCTGGCATTTGCGTAATATTGGAGGCTCTCAACTTTGGGAAGGTTTCCATAAACACTCTTTTATTTTCATGTCTATGTAAGGTCAACTTTCAAAATAAACATTCATTTTATAACGTTAAATTTTGAACTTTAAAACACATTACTGGTTTAATAAAGTAATTTTTTTAATCAATATTAATTGCATTTAAAAAATTTAATTTGTTATGTAATTTTTATAAAATATAACTGCGTATTATTTCAAAAGAGCTTTATAACTCTTATATTAACTTTTACAAAGATTAGGCCTACTCATTTATGCTTTTAGGCTAATATATAAAATTTATTGGATTTATCAAGTATTTTGAGTTTTTTTTAAATTCAAAAGATTCTACTACTGTTTAAAAACATAAAAACATAAATGTCTTCAAAATGAATTTTTCTAAAGTGAATTTAGATTTTTACACACTACTGTATAAGTGTGTCGGAAATTACAAAGAAACAATTTTAATATATTTGATGCAAGTATAGAAATAAATTCTAACCGGTTTCTAAAGTTGACCATTCGTTCAAATTGTATGTAACGGGTTTCTAAAGTTGACTGTTGGTTCAAGTTGTATGTAACGGGTGTGTAAAAATTAGACAATGGTTCAAGTTGTATGAAACGAGTTTCTAAAATTGGCCTTTGGTTCATGTTGTATGTAACGGGTTTCAAAGTTGAGCGTTTGTTCAAGTTGTTTATAACGGTTTGCTAAAGCTGAGAGTTTTTACTTTATCATATAAAGATAAAGTATTACTATCGTGGAAAAATCGATCTCAAGATTATGATGAAACTTTTCGTTTTTTTCTCATTTACTGTGTGTCAATAGGCCAACTTCAACTTTATTTGACAATATAGTTATAGTGGGAGGTTTTATAAAGATCGTTAAGCTAAGTTTAAAATGAGTACAGTCCAGAAAAAATTAACAATATATAGGCTTCGAATTATCCAAATATTTCCTTCTAAAATTCAAATTAAATGTTATTTTCTACTATTGATTTAGATAGAAACTTCATTGGGAATCATGTTGGATTCAAATTATGCAATTATTCTAACCAACCACTGTCAAATCAGCGAAATCCTACTATACATAAATATATGAATAGATTTGTCACAATTTCGCTGAGAGCCTGTTGTATCTACAACTGGTCGATCAGATATGCAATGCGGGTTGCAGTATCTGTTGAAGACAGGCGAAACTAGCTTGTTCATTTTGATAACACTTTCTATAAAAAAGCCTGAGTACAGTCAGTATCTGGCATTTACAAAAGTTACTCAACTATTTTAATTTATTCATACGTCAAGGCTTTAAATTCTCGGATCTTGTTTTTGATGGATAGTATCAATACTAATATATCTATACTAATAAAATAAAGAATGTGTTGTCCATCATGAGCATTGAACGATATCTTCCACACGCAGACGTACGAGATTGTAAAAAAAAATAAAAATATATAGCCCTTGTGAACTAAAATGTGCACCTCAAAGCAGGAATTTTGAAACTCTAATTATATTTTTACTTTTTCTCTTCATCAAACCTAGCTTGGATTCTAGTTCAACCTCCCATTCATTGACACAACAGACTAAATTAGCTTTGTATATACGTGATACTCATATCTTTAATTTATTATTCAAAAGTTTGAGTAACCAAGAAAATAAAAATCTTTCAGCCGATGCTGTGAACTCGACTAAACACTACCCCAAATTAAATCATCTCCAGATTGGACGAGTTTAATCCGGTTAATCTAACCGTTCTCACATCCAGTGGTCTACTTAGCCCTTGTTTTATGGCTTCATCTTACATACAGGGGTATTAGGTCGGTCAAGGATTTTGAGCCTCATTTTACCCTGACGACAAGCTATTACATTTTATGGTATTTCCCGTGGAGGAATCTCAATTTCAAGCCTCTTCTTTGTGGTGGCCAGTTAGGGAATATTTTATGAATAGAATTGTATTTGTTTTTCAGATATTTCACAATGGAATAAACTTTTATTCCTCACTAAAATCGACAGTGAAAAATGTTGCTGGTTTGAGATATTTGAGTAAAAATTAATTTATTAAAAAAAACGAAAAAAACTGTGGCGATAAATGGAGTAATTTAATTTCGTTAGGATTAAGTTGAAAATTGAGTGTTTATTTTTATTTTGTTTGATAAAATAAAAATTATTGTAGTGAAACTACATTTATAACATCAGTGATAGCGCCAGCACTGGTTGAGTGGTTTAAGGTGTTAGGCTCACATCGCACTTAGTTGTCGATAGATCTTTGTTTCTAATTCAGACGTATCTTTGTTTCTAATTCAGTGCGTATATTTTTGCTATGTGTGATCTATCACTGTGATTTTTACGTTCTCTCTACGCTGATGCGGGTGCACATATTCTAGACTTGAATTCTATCCTTACTTTTGGTACCAAGTTGTTATTAGTCCTTGTGCATAGACAAGGTATACACCAGACCCACAGCCTCCAGGTCAATATGGAATTGAATATGGAATGGGCCAGTTTCATAGCCAGACTTAGTACGTCTCAAGTGCATTGCTATACTAAATACAAGACACATAGCTAGACCAGAATGAAATGGGCCAGTTTTGCATATGCCTGTTGGTGCCCTTGTTTTAAAATTACCTCAATAAAATGCTTTCATTAAGTTATTATTGGTGCATTATATTTAAAAAGCTACATATTGGCCAGAACTTGTACAGGGGGTTGCGTCACCTCAATGTCAAGCTCGTCTCATCGGATTTTCCGCTGACTAGGAGGTCAAGGTATAAGTCCTGGCCAGTTGTAAAAAGGTAGGATTTTCTCAAATTGTCTTTCATTCATATAACCTTATATAAAAGGTACCCGCATTTTCATGAAGTGGGGAAATTTATTTAGAGGAAAACTCATCAAACCCAACCGGGATGTGAACTCCAACCTTCCCGGCACAGGCAAGCCAGACTAAATAAGCTTCGCTCTGGCACTGGTGAATAAATGATAAAAATAATTATATTTTTTATTATTACACGCACTAAATCTTCGAAAGAAAATTCACATATAGAATACATCAATACCCAAACTAAAATATTACACCAGGTTAGCCCAGTCGGTAGCGTGTTTCTCTGCTGAGCTAAGGGTCACGAGTTTGATTCTTGGCATGGCCGAAACATATATCATTGGTGAAATGTGGGTTTTCCCTTTCATAATGATGAATTAACGGCCGGGGGCTGGGTGTTATGCCTGTTGTAGATTTAAGTTAGTTTGTAACTCGTGTGATTATATAATCGATTTAGAAAGTACATGTTAAATACTCCAAATAAATTAAAAATGAGACACTACCAAATGACAGGTAGGTTGGGATTAGATTTTTTCAATCTCCCTCCATACAAATGCGTATCCACTTCCTCTAAATCCAACCTATCTCATACCTAACACGTTTGTTTAGTTATTACGTATGGTTATCAACTGAAAGGATAGTAAGACGTGGTGATAAAAATTAAACAGAAAAATATCGTATTTTGATAAAAAAACATTAGGAACTCGGAAGAAAAAAAAAGGTTTAATTATTTTTAAATGTTAGTAGTCACGTTTGACTATTTGCTTTATCATTTGACTCCGACAAATGGCGCCAGTCTGAAAGCCCATATTCTCTAAAAATGTTAACCAAACATTGGACGATAATAATATCGACTAACTGTATTTCTTTCGAGCAATAACACCCGATATTGTTGTTAACTTTTTTTTTGTCTGGTCGGTGCTTGTGAAATAAAGTAGTTTTAATTTTTTTTTATTAAAAAATCATATGATATTGACAAATATACAGGTAATATCTTTGTGTGTTTAATAAAAACCTCCAAGCAAAGGCTAACTCAAACAAGCGGTAGTAGATAGGGCTTAAAAAAAAACGAAAAAATTAAACGAAACGGAAAGTGGGCTGGATATCCTTAGATATGTCGGTAGCTACTATGCCTACTGAGCTAAATTTCACATGTTCAATTCCCAGCATGGCCGAAAAAAATGTGTCATTGGTGAAATACGGGACTACCCTTTCACAGTGATAAATTAATGGCCGGGGACTGAATGTTGTGCTTGTCCTAGTCTCAAATTAGATTATAAGGCAAATGAAGCTACGACAGACCTAGCAGGCCGATAGTGGAAAATAGATGACTTGAATAAAAAACTGCCACAGGCTGGAAACAATAATGGATGTAAAGTAAAGTAAAAAGTTTGGTTTGCAAGCGATGGAAGGTAACGGTTTGAGTCCCAGTTGGGTATACTAAAAGTGGTGTATCCTAAATGATTTCTCAATCACTCTCCGTGCAAACTTGTGTGCATTTCCTCTAAATTATACCACCTTAATCCTTACCTCATTAGTGTAATAAACTGCCTATAGCCCGCTTCGGTGGCCGCATGGTCTAAGATGCTACTCCCGCAGTAGCTTTAGACCGCCGATGACGGGTAGATCAAGATTCAAATCTCGGTCGGATGGAACCTAAAACCGTTTGTGTAGTAAGTACATAAGCATAAAACCGAACGGGTAGTAAGACACTGTGCTTTAAAAAAACTGTGTGTAGCCTGGACTGACAGTAATATGTGGAGGTAACATTTTTAAAAATATAATATACATGGCTTTAAGATGATAAAGAATATAATATCACATATAATTTTGGGGATTTTTTATTTGTTAAAAAAAGCACCACAATCCATTACATTGCTACCTTGTCAAATATTTGATACTCTAATACAGGCCTGGGCCAATTTTTGGGCTGGAGGGCTGCGTTTTATAGTTTAGATATAAGAATGGGCCGCCAAATAAAATACAATTTTTCAGAGACGCAACTTCTTTTTGTGAAAGTATTTATTAATTGTGCAAGGAAGGTGGAGTTGGGAGAAGGAATTTTGAAGTGGGGAGAGTATTATATTGTGAAGTTTGCTACAACTCTGCTCTTCATGGGAGCCTTATGTATAGTCACAAAACACGTGCGTTGCCAGGGTTAGAGACTGACTCGACTTTCTAGCGCATGCGCAGAACCTCCTAAATGAGCCAACATTTTGGGTTGGTCGTTTATTATCTCCAACAAATGATCCAACACAACCCAACACAACTTGTTGGCTCGGACCGGCTCTCCCAACACCAACATGTTGGCCAACATCACCAACAAGTTGGGGAATGCGTTTATATTGTAACACAACTTGTTGGGATCGTGTTGGCCAACATGTTGTGTTACAATATAAATGAGGCTTTACAAACACTCAGTTGTTATCACTTTTATGAAAACTACTTCAAAACGAGATTTAAAGTCTTAACACTCTCATCATTTCTGCACAAAAAAAAAGTTTCAAATTTCTGGGAAAAGTCATAAACATTTTATAGATTCCTAATTTTATTTTTGCTATGGTAAGGATTTTAAAATTTAACTAGGTTTTTTTTATTTAAGATGGTTACCATTTTTATTATTTACAGCCTGACACCTTAGCTCAGTCGGCATCGTTGTCTGTCTACTGAGTTAAGGAATTCTGGTTCGATTCCAAGCATGGCTAAGAATGTATCTTTGGTGAAATGTGGGTTTCCCCTTTCATAGTGATGAATTGATGACTGAGGGCTGTATGTTGTGTCTGGTCTAAATTTAAGTTAATTTTAAAGTCGTGTGCTGATATAATCAATTTTTTAAGAAAGTCCACGTTAAATATTTCAAATAAATATAAAAATAATTGGGCTCCCTAAGTATTCTCAATCTCCAATGTGGCTCTTATGATCATTAAAATGTCTGCATTAAAACATTCTACGACTGAAGCGGAACCGAACCTTATTTGAACGCCACAAACGCCCACATTACCCATAGTTCAAATATTGCGCCTGCGCCTCACCGACCTGCCGTGGTAGTGAATCATGGCTGTATTCACGATCAGGATTTAAACCAGGTCCTGTTGAAATGAGTGTGAGTCACGCATAAGTTAAGTTTGAAGCCCTCGCCACTGGCTGGGGGGTGTGGGGGAGGGAGGTATTACGAGCGTGTGTAACGCAGATTTGCGTGAGCTAGGAGCTATGCTTGGCATGTGTGGTGAGAGTTGCTTGCTTTGTGAGGGGAGGGACTGTGTTTGGCGCATGACCCTTTCGCTCCAATTGCGTTCATCAGACACAATTTGCGTTTACTTGGTTTTATTGATTATTATTTTTACCTACCCATTTTACTACCAGTCTAGGCTATCAATAGTCCGTCCTTAATACTTTAACAGCCCATCCGGGATGGACGAATATTAGTGACGTTACCTATTTGGAGGTTTCGAAATTATTTTGCGAATCGGGTTGCATCTTAACTTGAAACACCTAAGCAGTCTAAGCACTATCACACTTGGGTACCAATGTACGAAATAGAAATAGAGGGTAGAAAATGAGCAGTTCAATCTGCAAATCCTCTTGTTTATCTACTGATAACACTTCCCCTCTTCCTCTGACGGGCTTACACACTCACAATACTACTTGTGGCTTAAAAACATTTAATTGCTTTTCATAACTACCTTTTTTTTTGTTTTCACTTTAGAAAGACAGGTTTTTTCACGGACTTTCTTAATTCACATCTTGTCAGGAAGATTCCTACAGGACATTTTCGTGACCAAAATAGCCTGAGTGGTGGATAATTTATAAAAACTATGATTACAAAAAACTACTTCATGGTTAAATTAATAATTTTGTGACACTACGACTATTTTTAGAATTATTTAAGAATTTATAGTTTTTGTTTTGAGGTTATATCTTTAAAATCCGCTGAATAAAACGTAAATTCACAGATAACAACGTCCTTGAACACTTACGGACTCGCTTCGGTGGCCGCATGATCAAAGGCGTCAATCTCGCAATAGACTTGACTGCCAATTAAGAAGAGATCTGGGTTCAAATCCCAGTCGGGTGTACTTAAGGTAGTTTTTATTATATGGTTTTCTATTCACACTCCAAGCAAATGCGGGTCCTCTTAATAAAAATGCAGCCTTACACATCTTTAACACATTAGCGTAACTAATAAATTTTCAAAGCGGGTGGTAGGCCTAAGAAGCGATGCAGTAAAAAAAACAACTAAACACTCACGGGGTACAGATAAGGAAGGTACAATTTAGATGAAATGTACCCACATTTGCATGGCAATAGAGTGGGAAAACATTTAGGGGAATGAATATATCAATACACCCTGCTGGGACTCCCTCTCATTTGGTCCGCCTACCACAAGCCAAATCAATTGTAAACTATATTTTAAAATTTCAATTAATTTTTAATACTGTACAAACTCGCTTTGGTGGCCGCATGGTCTAAGGCGTCACTCTTGCACTAGACTAGATTGTCGATGATGAGGAGAATGAACAGCTAGTAAGACGTGGTGGTAAATAACATGTACATTAATTAATGTATTAAGATAAAAGTTTACCGATTTACCAAGAAATAGTTCAATTTTTCCTTCACATCCTATAAAATAGAGTAATTGCCAGGTATACGTTTTTACAAAATTAGGTGCAAGTCCATGTATGTAACTAAGATTTAGTAACGATTAGACATCAACCCAGAGCGACTCATTTTTTCTGTATTTTTTAAAATTATTTTTTATTTACTTGGTATATTTAACTTGCACTTTTTGAACCGACTGATTATATCAGCACACAAGAATTTCTATGAGCGAGAGTGAAATAGATTACCAATTTTGTCGGAAAGATATTTTTATATAACTTCCAGGGTTCTTTTACATGCCACAATAGACATGGGACCGACCGCTTTACTTTCCCTCCGAAGGAATTTGTGCTACAGATTTGTATGGCTCAAGATAAGTCCGTCAAGCTCTGTTGGGCTTGAACCCCTGAACATTGGGTCCTTAGGTGAGAACTTTACCCATAAGACCACCGAGATCGATGTATGGATCTGTATTTTTTTTCCCTCTTTGTTGAAAAATAAGTACCAACACCCAAAAACTTGACTATGATAATCATACTCTATACATAAACTAGGGAACTAAATTTCAGTCATGCTTTAACTTTAGGGGGGGGGGAGAGGTGGTAGTTATCATAAATCCTCTGAGCCCCGCCTTATAGGGGTAGGAAACATATTATGTTAATTGATATGTTTATTCGCCTGCAAGTATTACGATTCGTAAAACCCTGCTATGATACATTGTTTCACAGGACCTCCAAACCTGCGTGACTACAACAAATGCAGACGCAGATATTTCACAAACAAATATAGAAACACGAATAGGAACCTAAATACATTCTCACGTGATTGGACTTCTTTACTTTGGTGGATTTATTGTTCATTAAATACGAATTTACCGTCGGGAGAGAGTTTCAAATAATATCTTGTAAAAAAAAAAAATACTACTCTAGCAGTGGCGCTCACAGAAATTAACCTAAGGGAAGCGAGACGGGTACATTATAATGTTTCAAAACTTTTTTTTTAAATTGGGGGTTTTAGAATCATTTTAAAACTGTGCCTACCACGTTTGAATTATTTTAAAACTTTAAATTGGATTGGAAAAATAGTATGCTTTCTAAATTTAACAGTTCGTGGTTTAAAAATAAACATTAGTTTGGAGTTGGACCTTCCACAATATTTGCATTGTTACATAAAATATGTTTACACATTTATTGGAGGTCAAGGGCTTTGAAAGAAAAAATTTAATAAAAACGTCGGTTGATATAACCATTAAAATAACGCTGAAGGCTTCTCACAATATTTTTGTTCTCAGAACTATAAATTATTGTAAGTTTCAAAAATTAACTCATTATTCCCACAAAATATAAATATAATGTTAACGTTAGAACTAAAATCAAAAGTGTCAGACGCAGCTTTAAATTTGTGTATCTACATAAATTACCTTTTGATGATCAAGTTAAGCCGGGTAATTTACAGGTTTTAAGAACACATAGACTTAAAAATACTCACTTTGTAGCCTTTAAGGACAATAGACTAAATTGAACGGAATTAACAAGCTTTAGGGAAACATAGACTAGATAAAACACAATTCGCAGGCTTTTTTTTAAAGACATGTAGACTAAATAAAACATAATTCATAGGTTTTAAGGACACGTAGACTAAATAAAACTACAATTCGCAGGCTTTAAAGACACGTAGACTAAATAAAACACAATTCGCAGGCTTTAAAGACACGTAGACTAAATAAAACACAATTTGCAGGTTATTAAAACACTTAAATTAAATAAAACATAGTTCGCAGGTTTTAAAGACATAAAGACTAAATAAAAACGCAATTCGCAGGTTTTAAGGACATATAGACTAGATAAACCCATTTCATAAGTTTAAAGAATATGTAGACTACAAACGCAATTCACAAGCTTCAAAGGCATTTAGACTAAATAAAAAACAATTTACAGGTTTTAAGAACACATAGACTAAATTTAACAGAATTCGCAGGTTTTTAAACACTTAGACCAAATAAAACATAATTGGCAGGTTTTAAAGACATGAAGACTAAATAAAACTCAGTTCACATGTTTTAAAGACTTGTAGACTAAATAAAACTCAATTCGCTGGTTTAAAAGACATGAAGACTAAATCAAAACGCAATTCACAGGTTTTAAGGACACATGGACTAAATAAAACTCAATTCGCAGGTTTTAAAGACATGTAGACTAAATAAAACGCAATTCACAGGTTTTAGAGACATATAGACAAAATAAAACTCAACTCGCAGGTTTTATTCTATAGACTAAAAAATACGCAGTTTGAGGATTTAAGGATAAGTAGACTAAAAAAAGAGACCCTATTAACAATTTTAAATAACATGTAGATAGGGAAAAAAGGAACTCACATACTCGAGTTAATTTAAATAAATAGCATGCACGCTGGTCAAATCTCTATGCTATACAGTGTGTTACACCTTTATATAGGCTATAAATACCATTAGGACCAAAAATAAATTGTTAGTTAAATTTGCTTCAGGATTAAATAAAATTAACGATATAATTTTTCACTTCAGTTATAGTACAGCAATACACATTTTACACTATTCATCAGATAATTTATGCATACAACGTAGCTACATAAATTATTTAACGACATTGCCTTCTTGGTGAAATTTAAGCTATTTTGCGAACTGGGGTATATTTTGACGTGACTTACAGTCCTTTAGCAATCTAAGTACAATCAGACCTAGACCCCATTGTACAAAATAGAAAGATAGGGAAGAAAATGAGTAGTTCAACCTGCGAGACTTCTAGCTCTCCTTCTCATTACAATTTCCCTCTTCTCCTGACGAGTATAAACACTCACTACTATATGCAACTGGTCAGCATTTACATGCATTTCAAAATTATAGTTATATTGTTTCCTCTTCTAAAAAGACATAAGCTTCCACGAATTTTTTTTTAATCTACATCCTGGCAGGAATTTTCCCACAGGCCATTTTCTTGAATAAATTGAATAGCCTGTCCTGAACAGGATTTTTTTCAATACACGTTAAAAAACTATTTAAAGATACAAAATAATTATTTTATGACAATGTAAAGAGTTATTTAAGAATTTACATTTATTGATTCAATGCTAGCTATATATATTTTTAACTTGCCTAATAAAACGTAAAAATACTTTAACATTAGAAATCCTATCTTGACTTGCCGTGACGTCACAGGAAGCCAACGTCCTTAATGGGGCTGCTAGTTAGTTGGAGATATCGCCAATCAGTTGTTGCGCTTAGGTTAAATATTTACAAAATCTTTTAACAGTACACAAGTTTGGTGTCCACCGGACTGGAATATTTTCTACGACCCTATACATAAATAGAATTCTAAACATTGTTAAAATTTGAAATTTTACACTCTTAAAAGTCTAAAATCCCACAAATTTTGCTTGATTATAAGGCTTACGTTCCCAGGAAACAAAAGGTAACTGATATAGGAGCGTAGAATCGATATTTGTGAATCGAATTATGTCATTTAATGGGGGGGATTCACAACAAATTGTATTTTAATGTGTATTTTCCTCCTCTACTATTTGTTCTCCTGCTGGATAGTTATACCAAGGAACCTTATATACTCACTAGGTTTCTGGGAATTTATATATTTCTGCTAAACTATTCTAAAGCTAACCTATCGAGTTACTTTAGGCCCACCCTGTGTATTTCAGTTTTTTTCTTTGTGCGCAAGCCCAGTCGTGTAATGATACGCTGCACGACATAGTAGCTCACCGACACACACACACACACACACACACACATATATATATATATATATGTGCACACACAGAAAAAGTAATATTCTTTATAGCGTTTCGTGATCCTGCTAATATGACATTCATATTTCCTCTCTATTACTGTTTTATTCGTGTTTGTTTCTGTTTTTTTTTTGTTTCTCTTTTTCATCTTATCACAAGCGGGTTGCTAACAAGCTTATACCTCGTATAAAAGCTCGTGCTTTAGTGATATGAGCTATCACCTGTGATAAAAATATTAAAAAAACAAACAAAAAAACGCTAAAAATGAGTAGTAAACACGTTCGCATTGTGATTATTATACTATTTTCATAATGGCGTTTTTACGTTTCATTTGAATGGGAGCTCTTTTGTATATGAATAATAACTCTTTTTGATTATGACATACTAATTAAAGGAGTGGACGTTTTATTATGCTCATTACCATGATATTTATTAAAAGTGTGTTTGTTTTGTAAAATATGTCATTGTCCGCAGCAAAAGTTAACAAATAAAATAAAACAAAAAATCTATTTTATTTACGTTTTATATATTTACTCCACTGATTTGTTAAAAAAATGATAAGTCATTTCTCAATTATTAATTGAATTATTAATTAAATGGTATTATTGATTATTATGTCAAAATGTTTTGCCTTAAATACAACAATAGGTAAAAAATTGTTATTTGTTCATTACTCCGGGTCTTACTAATAAACATTTATATTAAAGGACAATATCCTCAAAATTTGCTATTCAGAGCCCTGTGGCTTCCCCCAACCCATTAAGGGCTCAATTATACTTAAGATGGATTCTCTTTATACGCGTCCACCTCAATGTACCACACTGACATTCTCCCGCTTTTATCTTAAAATAGACATTTACCAAAAACTCGTAAGATTTGTGAAACGAAATATTAGGTATACACATTGTTTTAGAAACACTACACCAAAGATAATAAATGAAATAATATACACTGTTACTTACTCTCTGGCATTAAGAATGAGGAACACTGTTACAGAAACAATGAGAAAAGAGAATAATCTTTGTCCACCAAAGAGAACAAGAATCAAATTCATTTTCAAGGACCTGAATTAAAAAGTATTTATACCACTTAAAGCTCAGAAATAATTTGTTTGATAAAATATATATTTCAAATTAAATATGTATATCTTTAATAGTACTACAATTTTACAATGATAAGTTAATTCGTATCTCAAATAGTTGTGGAGAAATGGTGAAATTTGGAGAACTTCTGTACTTGGAGAGTACCCTCAAATTCATTTTCATGAGAAAATGCTAATTGCCATTCTGCCTTACAAAAGTACTCCACCTATCCCTATCTAGAGATAGTTCTATCCAGTCCAACTCATTACACTCTTATGTCTTTAAGGTCCATTCTAATGCTATGCGTCTAGGTCTTCCACTGGTCTTTTCCCATTCGATGTTTCAGACTTCAGTCGATACCTTGAACACGGTTCTAGCTTCTTTTATTAGCATTGCATGTCCTGCCCACCGTAAGCTGAGATATTTGATTAACCAAACAACATCTGGTAATCAGTACAAGGTATGTAACTCATCATCATATGACCTCCTCCACGCTTCATTATTTTCATATCTTTTTGGACCAAATATTTTTCCCTAGTACTTTATTTTCGAGTACCCTACAATCGGTCCTGTCCCATACTGCTAGTTTTTATTAATCGTAGATACTAAAAAAACACAATATGGATTGTACCATTATTTTAGAAAGTGAGGCCAAGTGAAGCTCCAGTATGTACTTCACTAAAACTCACAAATCCTGCTAAAGTTAACATGAAATATATTTTATGATTCATAATATTTGCGAGAGTAGCGCCTTAGACAATACGGCCACCGAAGCAGGTACAAGCTCTCTTGATTTATTCTTCTTATTATTAGTATCACCTACTACCCGTTCGGGTTATACGCACTTACGCTAATGTGTGATGGTAGGGTGATTGTGAGATGAAATGGAGGACCTACAGTTTAACGTAGGATCCGAACCACGGTGGAAGTCTGGCATTCCACACATTCACAAGTTGTGATTAATACACGTCTTGTCAGAGGTGAAGGAAGGGTTTGGTAATCAGATAAATCTGTGCCGGGACCGAGGATTGAACCCCTGACCCCAGCATAGAGATCTGACACCTTACCCCTAGACCATCAGGTCACCCTCTTGATCTAGATCGATCTAGAAAATCATTCAAGGTACATGGATCGATCTTCCCTATCTGGAAACTCAATAATACCAGGTTTCATTAATTAGGTATATACACGTTTTAGTTGGAAATTTAAGGTCTACTTTTGTCGAAGTGGCCTACAAACATGAAACCAAAACAATTCTTAACATGAAACTGGTTTGTTAGCGTACGCGATAACTTGAAACACTTGAATTACGTTACCGGTTGTAATGATTCCTTCAGCGGTGTCGTACAAGGTGTCAAACGCACTTTAAAACAATGTCAAAATACTTTAAGGGATCTCTACTCCGTGGTTTAGACACAATGTTTTATGTTTACATTTACAATTTGGCACCACCATGTGGTATAAATCACTTGCGCTGTCACTGGCATCTGTGAGTGCATAGCTCAACTAAAACATTGAGAAGAAGAAGAGAGAACTGCTTCATGAAAATACCGTCTACCACAAACAGAAGGGAGGATGGGGGGGAAATAAAAAGAGTTAAAAAGTTCTCTCTTCACAACATTCTAGGTTTTAACGAGGATTTACAGCTTTCATGGAATTCTTGGTCCGATAAATTAAACAGCACGGTTTGGAAAAGTGTTGGTAGATATTTTGTTTTGTTTTGGTCTGTTTACTCCCCGTATATTGTGTTTTTATTTTTCCTGAAATCCGGATTAACAAAAGAATTCGTTGTGTGCTTTTAATAAACGCTTTGTTGACTTTCATGTATTTTCTTAAAAAAAAACGCAGTTGTAAGGGCTGCAAACTGAAAATGTTAACAGGGGCCAGGCCGTTATAACCTTATTTTTGATAGAAGTCATTTCTGGAAGGCTCTATTTCGTACCATAATCTTACTGAATTGTAATATTTTAGTAGGATAAAAGGCCTTTAAAATGGTAGCATAAAGTCCACTTTGGAAGGCTTTCTCTCCTATCAAAATACTATACACATGAGGATTTTGGTAAGAAAAAAGGGCTTTCCGAATGGGCTTTTGAACAAGCATAATAGTATATAAACTATCGTAGGTCTCTTATGGAAGGGAGGTCGATTTAAGGTCAGCAAATAGCAAAAAACCTTTTTATCCAAAATAAGTCTTATATTGATTAAGGCGATTGGCCCTTTTATTTTGGCTTGCAGAGCCATGGGAACAAAGGCTATCTTCAAGAATTTTTATTGTTTTGCAATTTTTTTCGGAAACAGTTTGTTCAAGAATAGAAGAATGTTGATTAGGTTATACTTTTTATATATACACCTACTCTATAATTTAACAGTGATCAAATATCGATAAAATCGACATATTGTAATAGAAAACTGCCGGCTTTAAAACAAAAAATAAGAAAATGTAACAATTAATAAACATCGATACATTATCTTAGAAGGGGTGTTGAAAATATTAACATAAAAATTTCACTGGTTCTCGAGAAAACTGATATTTCCAAACGTATGATTTTTCCACAAGACCTGTCTGGTAGCTAATCTACGGTTTCCGTGGTCCATCTGTTCTTGATGGTGCGGAAGGATATTTTGGTGTGTTGTGAAGCCACGCCACGCCTTTCACCCTCCCACCATCCCACAAAATAGGTTTTAGACTTGCTCTCGACAGGGCCAAGGGCCTTAAGTAGAAATGAAGTTTCTACTTAGGTATTATAATCTTAGCAATTCTTGAATATTTGTCATAAGTATATTGGCATTTGAAAATGGCTTTTACTCTGTATTTTAAAAGTTTCTGTGTGATATTGGAGAGTTTATTATAAAATCAACATTTAAAATAATATGAATTGAAAAATTAATAAAACATGAAGGGTACAGGATAAAAGGGCAAAAGTCACATCATACTCATTTTCCAGGACAACAAATTTTATATCTCAAACCCTATAAGGACCTCAGCAAGTTTTTTTATTTATTTGAGGTATTTAATGTGGACTTTCTATACTTACTGATATATCAGCACACAATAATTTCTATGATCGAGGGTGAAAGTGCCTAACAATTTTGTCAAGGAAGGTATTTTCACTTACCTTCCAAGGTTCTTTTACATGCCACTATTAGGATGGGACCAATAGCTTAGCTTCACATCCGAAGGAAATTGTGCTACGGATTTTTATCGCTCAAGAAAAAATTCGTCAACCACGGTTGTGTTTGAACTCACGAGCATTGGATTCTAAGGCGAGCACTTTACCTCAAGACCGCCAAGGTCAACTCTTTTTAACTAATTTTAATATGTCACAAAGCTCTTTTAACCATAATCTATGTAATGTGCTTTAGAAAGGTCTCATGATTGTTGAATGAATCGGGTTCTAAAAAAAACTTAAACACATGTATAGTACTCCTCTTAGAAACTACGTATAGTAGGATTCTGGGAGAAAGAAACTTTAATACTATCATTTTTGGTCACCAAAATTATATTTGTAGATTTTTTAAAGACCCTTCTGATATAAATTGGACTGTATGTAAAGTATATCTGCTATTTTTTCTAGCAATTTAAGAATGACTGACCTCGGTGATCTTGTGGTAAAGTACTCGCCTTAGGACCCAATGTTTGTGAGTTCAAACCCAGCTGGGGTCGACGGATTTGTCTTAAACGCTAAACATCCGAAGCACAATTTCCTTCGGATGTGAAGCTAAGCTATTGGTCCTATCCCGATAGTGGCATGTAAAAGAACCCTGGAAGTCGTGGCGAAATACTTTTCCCGGCAAAATTGGTAGATCCTTTTGTTCTCGCTCATAGAAATTCTCCTGTACTGATATATTCAGTCGGTACAAAAAGTGCATGTTAAATACCTCTAATAAATAAATATACAAATTTAAAAATGAATAGACTAAGGAAAATCATGTTTACCATATTTTCTAAGATTTGTATTCAAGACTCGTTTTTTTTTACACCACGTCTTACTACCCGTTCAGGTTTATACGCTCGTATTTTAAATGATGACTTGTATTCGTAAAATTGTTGACTCGCCCCATTGTATTTTCTCCAGTTTATTTCCGCTGGCAAGCCATCCAATTGTTGCAATACCTGGAAATGATCCTTGTAAGGTCTCAATATTCATAATCGAAGCCTCTTCTTTTAAATCCCACCAAGCAGAATGGAAGCACGAATTTCAGCGAGAAAATTGTCAAAAAATATGAAGGTGAGAGTAGAGTTGGAAGAGCAATATGGTCGTCAGCGAAGATGAATTGCATGTTTATGAAGAAAAAAATATAAAGTAGAAGTAAAAGAAGGAAACAGGGATAAAAAGCAGAAATTGAGAAAAATACAAAGGGAAAAAAAGGGATATAAACAGGATAAGATTGTGGACGGGCGTGTAAGAATATTGGAGAGGTAAAGTTGAAGAAAAATGAGAGTAGGAAATATGTGGTAACAGTGAGGGGGGGGGTGGGGGGGATGGAGGAAGTGATAAACTGTCATGGGCAGAGAGAGGGAGGGAAAGTCTTGGAGCAGTTCTAGTGAATGGTGCTAAAAGATACACGGCATAATGGCTGATGGGATTTCTTTTCTTGTTTTCTTGGTAGACCAGAAGAAGTGACAAGGTGTGTTATAAAGGGAAGGGGTAGGAAGATCTTGATAATGCGAGGGGTGGTAGCTAAGGGTAGTACCAGGGCTGGTCCAAGGCGGGTTTTATAGCCCTACAGTACTTTTAGCTAATGGATATTCAAGAAATACAACAATTTTCAAACTCACCTCAGTTACGTAGTTAGCTAACACGCTAGTTTCATGTTGAGCTAGACTGCAAAATTGAGATTCTAATCTCACTCGGGTTAACTGGGGGTGTTCCCCCTAAATGGTTTTCCACTCTTCCTCCACGCAAATGCGGGTTCACTTCCTCTCTATCCAACCTTACCAATTCTTAACCCAATAGAGTAATTATTACTTAAGCGTATAACCCAAACGGGTAGTAAGACGCGGTGTTAAGTATAACAATTTTAAACAAATAAAAAAATGTGAACTTTTTTTAAAACAAGTTATATAAAGAAACAAATCATGGGGTATAGATGAGTAGGGTATCTTAATGAGGGAATGCCTCTTCATTAGCGTCAAAATGGGAATTGAGAAAACCCACAGCGATAAATTAAATTTAGAGAAAAAACGTCTAGTACAACTAGCTGAGATTTAAACCTTGTCCTACCCATCTCCGAAATTCCAGTGGCTTGACGTCTTGAGCTGCATTATCCAATTTTTGGTGTTTGTGAAAGTAAATATTAATACCTACGTGATTAAACACTTATGAACTTTAATAAATTATAGTAAAACTTCAATTTTATTATATTTCCTATTACCTGCTTCATTGTCAAATGGTCTAACGCGCCACTATCGCTATGAACTAGACTGGAGATGACGGGAGATAGGGTTTGTATCCCGTTCGGATGTATTGAGGTTTATTTGTAAAATAGTTTTCCAGTGTCCTGCTATGCAAATGTGGGTACATTTACTTTAAATTCAACATCTTTCATCTCTAACACATTAGTGTAGTTATTACATAAGCACACATACATATGAGATGAGCTAGATATAAAAAAAAGTCAAGATAAGGATAGGGTATAATGAGGTTGACTGGATAGAACTAGCTCAAGATAGTGACGGGGTGAAATGAGGTGGACTAGATATAGCTAGCTCAAGATAGGGATAGCGTGTAATGAGGTGGACTGGATTGAACTATCTCAAGATAGTGACAGGGTTAAATGAGGTATACTGGATAGAACTAGCTCAAGATAGGGATAGGGTGTAATGAGATGGAATGGATAGAACTAGCTCAAAACAAGGATATCTTGCGTACTTTGTGGCAATTAGTTCTCGCGTTCTTAGAGAAATAGAATATGAAAGTAATATCAACATTGACCACAAAAAGATATTTTTTGTAATTTATTAAAGTTTCTACTAACCAGAATTTTACTATAGTTATCAATGACTCACATCCAGTCCACTGGTTCTAGATGGGTAGAGATCTGGGAAAATAATTAGTCTGGGCAAAACCAACGCATTGTTTCCAACACCAAATTTAGTTGGAATAAAATATTTTGATGGTTAAAATATTTCATATTGAGTTTGAATCGAATTTTTTTAAATGAAATGTCATCAAATTGAACATTAGGGTAAGGTACTAATAATTTTTATTGACTAAGGACAATTGGGCCTAAAACGTGATAATGATTAGATAAAATATTACAAGATTCGTAAGTTTGTGTGGTCAAGTCAAACAATGGTTTTATTTTAACTATTTTAAAAAGTAAAATAAATCAAATCTTTTTCTTTTAAATTCAAACTTCGAATGAATTACATTGACGTAGAATTTGGGATCTGTTTGGATTTTAAATTTAGGATCCTATACGAATATTTCAAATAATATGATTTGGAATTTAGAATCGAATAAAACATTTAAATCTGGATTCTGGATTCTAAATTTAGAAGCTTCACACAAGCTTAATTGCACCGAAATAGATAATTGTTTTAGTTGATAATACTACAAATTATTGTTTTGTTGTCCAAGGTGTTAGTCCGCAATCAAGCAATACTGACCGAATGGTCACTGTTGGTTAGCAAATATAGTGTCAATTTTGGCAAATAGAGGGTGTCATGGATAAGCACACTGAGCCTTAAGCCATTATTTCGGTTTTCTAGACTGTAACCACTACATTTTCATTCAAGTAGCTCCTCTTTTGTCCTCACGAGTCTTAGTTGACTCCTTAAAGTACCCACTGTTTCAGGGAGCACCGGGATTCATATATATATATATTTAATATAAATATTACATAATTAATATGCATATTTAAATCTAAATTAAAGATGGGTCGGTTCCTATATTTCTTGAATTCGAATCTTATTAAATTTTCTTTCGAACCCTTGAATCTTTAATAAGGATGTTAACTACCTGTGACGTCACGACAGATCCAGATAGGATTTACCATATTAGTGAACTTACGTTCTATTCAGCGAGCTTTAAATATTATATAACGTTGAAAAAAAATACATTCTTAAATAATTCTAAAAATAGTTTTAAGTTGTCACAAAATTATAATTTTATCTTGCAGTAGTTTTTTTGTAAACGTATTTTTTTATAAATTATCTACGGTTTAGACTATTTTGGCTTGGTCACGAAAATGTCCTGTAGGAATCTTCCTGCCAGGATGTATATTAAAAAAGTTTGTGGGAGGATATGTCTATCTAGAATAGGTCACAAGAAAAGGTAGCAAAGCATGTCAATGATTTCAAGGTGCATATAGAATAGCGCTTATACTGCTTAAGTGCATCAGATCAAGATGCAACCCACTTCATCAAAATAGTTTTAAAATATTCAAGTAGGCAACGTCGTAAAGAAATGTACCATTTTAGTTAAAGTGAAAATATTAAAAATATAAATTTATATAAAGATTTTAAAGGCTATTTTGTTTGTCATGTATATTAAGTCATAAACAATAAAAGTAACACTTTTTTAGTAAATTAATTATATTATTACAATTTTGTCCTTTTTCCTGATTTCTTTCCTCTCCCAACTGCGCAAGTCTAAATTATAATTCCCATTACCAAATGCTTAAAATTATTATATCAAGTCAATGTCTTAGATTGTATTCGATTTTTTTTAAAGCCATACACATATTTCGAATATCATGTGGTTTTAGGGAATCCAGGATGTGAGTGGACGATTTCTTTATGTATAGAAAGAGATATTATTAATTACATATTAAAAATTAATACAACTATCAAATTATAATTATTTTACTAAAGACAGGACGTACAGTGTCTATTAGTGTTTATTCATATAAATATTAGTAATATATAATGCGCGTCTGGGCTAAAGCACTCATTGCTCGATTTGTAAAAATATTAGTTTGTACTAATAAATTGTTGACCAGGGAACACCCAAATGTACTAATCGTACATCCTTTCTATGGAGGCTCTTTATATGTCCCAATGAGTTGAGATGATGGTGATAGTGAGAATGAGGATGATAGTATGAGGATGATAGTGAGTATGAGCGTGTGGAACCTGTGGAAACTTTTAAACTTAATTAACTAAACCCTAGTGAGCGTTGGGGTAGTTTCCCCTTTCTGGAAAAATACGTACAGTACTGACCTGGAATCGAATCTGGGACACCTACGCTCGTAGCCAGGTACCTTATTGAGATAAAAATGTAAAGAGAGATAAATTATGTATCTATAGCTGTCTTCTATTGTGGTAAAAACCCGCCTCGGTGGCGTAGTTGGCTAACGCGCCAGTCGTGTTGAGCCAGACCCCCGAGGACGGGGAGATCGAGGTTCAAATCTAGGTCGGGTGAACTGGGGTGGTTTTTACTAAATGGTTTTCCACTATCCCTCCACCCAAATGCGGGTTCACTTTCTCTAAATTCAACCTTCCCAATCCCTAACACATTAGTGTAATTAGTACTTAAGCGTATAACCCGAACGGGCAGTAAGACGCGGTGCTAAATAATAATAATAATAAAATAATATTGTGTTAAAAAGCCACACTAGGCTTACAGAAAAAAAACAAGCGTTGTTAATTTTACTTAATAATATTGCTTCAATAATAATATTTAAAGTATGTGTTTTTGATTATTATTTAGAACATTATAGGATAATGTAAAAATGCAACACCGCCAGTCATCATATGCTATTTTTTTAGCGCCACTCCACGAAGGTTTAGTCTGTTTTATAAATAAATGAGGAATAAATTGTGTATCAAATAAACAATGCTGACAACCTAACAAATACGAGACCATACTTAAAATAGCATACTGGTGTCGTAATGACCCGTTAATGTCCTCCGTTTATTCAACACTAAATAAACCATCGGACGAGAATATATCCACTCTCAACTTAAGCGAGCTTAATTGTAGTGATTCAGCCTTAGCCGGTCGATACGTGCAATAATTTTATTCCCACCTTTACAGTAACTCGTTGAGTTCCTACCTCCCACCTCTTTTATCCCCTCATTCCCCTTCTACCAGACCAACTAACTGACGTCAAATACACACCACGCTACCCTACCAACCCTCTTTTAAGGGATATTTTTAAATGTAAGTTTGTAGTTTATTTGTTTTGCTGTTTGGTTGGGGGAAGATTGTAGATTCAGAGAAGAGATTATATGTTATAGTTTCTCTAAAAGCCGTAGTGTTGGCGGAGCGGTCTATAGTTGTTAGATTCGCATTTTGTCTGGGTCTACCTGGTCACAATGAAGGGGGAGGGGGAAATTATTTATTTAATATTATATATACCTGCTTAAGTGGCCGAATGGTCTAAAGCATCACCCTCGTGTTAAACCAAACTGCCGATGGCAGAGAGGGCAGAGTCAAATCCCAGTCAGATATACTAAGGGTGTTTTTTCCTAAATGGTTTTACACTCTTCCTTCACGCAAATGCGGGTACAATTCCTTAAAATGCAACCTTCGTAATCTCTTACACATTAGTGTAATTATTAGTACATAGGCTTACAACCAGAACTGATAGTATAACGTGGTGCTAAGAAAAAGGGATGGTCCCTCGAATCTTTAAATTCATTGAATCCCCCGAATCATTAAGGATATTAGAGATTCGAGGACACAAGAAAATTTCGAATTCGAGACTCACATCCTTTTAAAAAAATCAATTTTTCAAATGAAATTTGTTTAAGTGCTCTTATACTGCTTTTTGGTGGTTCAGTACCTATTATTATTTTTATAATAATAATAATAATTATTATTATTATTATTATAATAATAATAATAATTATTATTATTATTATTATTATTATAATAATAATAATAATAATTATTATTATTATTATAATAATAATAATAATAATAATAATAATAATTATTATTATTATTATTATTATTATTATTATTATTATAGGATGAACTTAATAATCAGAACCCATAGGAGTAATTTAACTCCAAACTCATCATCACCATCATCAATGGTCTCCATCAATGCCTCCATCTTCCTCTATCCTTAAACTAACTGAATGTATAAATGTTATAATGAATTGATTATTAAAAATAGTGTTAAACATTTTGTTATTATTTGTCTTTTATATTATTCCATAATATTTGTATATCCTCTTATGTTCGTAATTTTTTATAACATTTGGATTCGGATTCGAAGATAAAATGAAAATTTGGATTCTTAAAACACTAGATATGACCCAAATAAAAAAAATACACTATCACCTTCGGGAATCACTATGTGATTTATAACTTTGGTTTTTATATCCTTTCTCCACGTAATGAGAGTGTATTTAAAAAACACTATTTGTATAAATAGCCATTAGATTAAGCAGTTATTAGTTTTATTGGATACTACTAAAGAAAAGTAAATTATAGTCTCGATTATCCGCAGTCAATGGGACCAAAGGCAGCCTCGGATAGCCAAAAATTCGGCTAGTACAGATCACTATGTAGTTAGTGAGGAATCAATGAACTGCAGTCGTAACGCTCACTGGCAGATTAAGTCAAGCGATGGTCAACAACATTTTTGGTGCCACAGTACAGTGTAAACGATTAGTCATACGATGATTCACTCAGCTACTTAAACTAGATGACTGAACCAGTTTAATGGGGATCATTTACAAAAGACAATTTTCACAAAATATAAATCATGTTCCACCTCAGATAATACAGAACCTCAGATAAATGGGTCTCGGATGATCGGGAATCTACTGTATATTCTTATATATAATCCATGAGATAATATAACTATTAGTATCCAGATCATACAGTTGGCAACTCTGGGACAAAATAACAATTAGTATCCAGATCATACGGTTGGCAACGCTGAGATAATAGAACAATTAGTATCCAGATCATACAGTTGGCAACTCTAGGACAAAATAACAATTAATATCCATATCCTATAGTTGGCAACTCTGGCGACAAAAGAACAATTAGTATTCAGATCACACAATGGGCAACGCTGCCCTAAGACCAGTTTAGTTAGCAGATTCCGCCACTAGGTGAGAGCGCGCGCCAATCGCACCGGTCCACAATAATAGAGCACGATTGTTAGAGCCTGTGTCCGTACGACTGGGTTGACCGGAAGTTGGAGGGGGAGGAAGTTGAAGAATTACCGGTTTCTATGGAAGGGGGAGGAAGAGAGAGCTACAGGGAGCTGCTGCGAGCAATAAATATGAGATGAAGCCTGGGGCAGGGGAAATGATAAAAGCCCCCTTCTACATTTTCGCTCTGGATGGTCACGTGCAAAAATGGATTTGTTTCCCTCAAGTCTGCTAAAAAAAATTTTTTTCTAAATATATTATAATATACAGAAATATTTACAGTTTATACCCATTTCCTAAATTCTGAAAGTAAAGGTTAAGTGGTTTTTACAATTATTATAGCAAAATATTTTTTAGGCCAAAATAAATCCAACATTTCTTCAGTAGAAACATAAAATTTAATTTTCTTCACATGATGACCTCAACAGTAAGAATAACTCCTCTATCCTCATGTAAGATATTCAACAACTGTTGATATCATCACGTGAAGAAAATTAAATTTTATTTTTCTACTGAAGCAATATTTTTATTTATTTGGGCCAAAAAGTTTTGCTATAAAAACTGCAAAATTACTTACCTTCTCCGTTAATAGATTAATAGTAATTAGTGCATTGCATACAGTGCACAATTTATAAGAAAAATACAACGCCCGGTTTAAACTTTAAAATAAGACGTGTTTAATGTCTTACTTAAATAGTAATTGATTGTCTTTTTTTATTCATAAGAATTGGCCTAAGCTCTTTGTTCTACTAGATAAGTAAGGTCTTTCAAAATACTTCAGTCGAATTACAACGTAAGTCAAACTGTATCTTTTGAAACTTGAAATTATTCTAATTTAAGTGATGGCTTTACTATAAAGCTATTTTTATTATTTAGGTTTTTTTTTCATGAATATTACAGTATACCTACTACACAACCACAGAATCAAAAATGTAATTTCCCCCCCTTTTTTTTCAATCATATATACAATCGTAGTAAATGATACCAAAACAAATCAAATTCGTTTATAACAAACAAGTATGGCTACAAGAAGTCATTCCAAGACATTTCCGTCTGCTGTGTATATGGTGTTTCATTGGCTAGAGCTTCTTCTCGCATTCTTATTGGCTGATATGTCTTAATTTCAAGGGTCGTCTATGCTGAAATCCATGCATAACGCATAAGACACTAAAGTTAAACCAACTAAATGCGCTGTGTACTATTCATAATGTATGGCTTATGAACGCCATAATTGGAAATAAGGTTTTTAAAATTCTTGCGCATTATGTACTATGCACTATTCGCCATTAACTATGCGCCACGAATAATTATCATCCCCACCGTACATTATATTAAAAGAAACATTGGTCACATTGAGCAACTTTTGCCCTTGAGTGTACATAGCATTGTGTTTGAACACGCATGCGCAAGACGCGTGCTACCATACCATGTATAGTACATAAAGGGGAAAAAAGGGTTGGGGAAGGGGAATATATCCTCGCCATCTGGTTCAAGTTACGGCCTGTTGCTCCATGTATCAGCCACTCACTCTTTTTTTTTATTTACCTTTTGAAGTTGCAATTCTCTCACTTTTTTCTCCGCCAAACGCCTCGCCACTGTTGGTTTTCAGTAGTACGTTATTTGGGCATTCTTGTAGCTACGATAACATTGGATTAGAGATTGGCAGGAATATTCAACGTTAAGAATTTCAAAGCAATTCAAATCACCGAGATGAAAAGTCTTATCTATTCGAAGGTTTAGTCGCTCGCTAACTACAAATTGACGGGTAGTAACGAATGGAAAACGGTACCTACTATTCTACCTTCTTCATCTCTACCACATTAGTGTTTATATGTGTATATCCCGGACAGGTAGTAAGACGTGGAGCACGGTACTATTCTACCTTCCTCATCTCTACCTCATTAGTGTAGATATATAAATATCCTGGACGGGTAGTAAGACGTGGAGCACGGTACTATTCTACCTTCCTCATCTCTACCTCATTAGTGTAGATATATAAATATCCCGGACGGGTAGTAAGACGTGGATCACGGTAAAAACCAAAGTAAAATCTCATCCCAGTCAACCAACTCTTCTGTCCATTTCCTTCTTTAACTCTTCTTCGGTCAGAGAGATCCGCGCCAGAAGGTTTTGTATCAATCAAGCCGTTAATAAAACAGTTGAAACGTTGCAAGAGTAGCGCTCTCGACGGTCGGTTTGGTGGTATTCGGGCTCTGGGGGTAAATAATTTATCTACTCTCCTTGTCACAACACTTTTCTTTCCTTTAAGATCAGTAATGAGCTGTTCAGGCCAGTTTTCACGCTCGGTCATTGCGACGACGCATGTTCTTTGTGTGTGTGTGTGTATGTGTATATATATATCTATACACATATACACACGCACACAAACTATTTGGCTTTTGTTTTGTGGTCTTATTCGTTAGGAGACGAGGCGTTAATTCCAAGACCACCTACATCTTTGAGATGTCTTTGAATAAGAACGGCCTATCCCACATCAAAGGCCCCACAGTCATATTTTTGGAACCTCCCCTGTGTGTTTAGTAGGGATATTTTATCACATTCTAAATTATTTGATGTGAACTTGCTAAACATTCACACATTCAATAGCTCCACGACTTTTAGGACGTTGCCTACTGTGACGTCACGGCAAATCAAGACATGCTTTACTATCTTAGTTTATTTACGCTTTATTCACTGAGTTATAAATATAATACATTGAATCCAAAACCATTAATTCATAAACCATTATTAAAATAATCTTAAATTTTCACTAATTTTTTTAAATTTTAATATTTAAATTGTTTTTATTAATATTGTCTGCAACTCAGACAATTTGATTTATTTACAAAAATGTCCTGGAGAATTCTTCCTGCCATGATGTAGGTTAAAGACGTCCTTTTGTCGCGTCCCCTACATCCCCACCTTAGAGTAACATATTTTTTTGTTTATGGAATTCAGACAACTTCTTCAGATTAATTTATCCACGTCTCGTGAACTCTACAAACGTCGTAGCCTTTGGTTACACTTTATTTTGTACATCCAGTAAAGCATATATTGCAAGTACTAGCAACCTAACAGCCCTAAATGCTGAGGTATCATTTTAGTGAAGGATTTTTTTTTCAAACACTCAAAATCCATTGTCTGTGCTTTTCTCAAAATGGTGCGTTACGTTAAGTGAAACTTGATCACACACTAGATTCTTTACATTAAATGAACGTTACGTGAACCTTAAGTTGATCGTGATCCGGGAATGAACCAAATTAATTTTTAGAAATTACAACTCATATCTATTTAATATTCTAATTTTAATGCCTTTCACAAGACTGCATTTAAGATCACAAGACAGCATTTAAGATCACAAGACAGCATTTAAGATCACAAGACAGTATTTAAGATCACAAGACAGTATTTAAGATCACAAGACAGCATTTAAGATCACAAGACAGCATTTAAGATCACAACACAGTATTTAAGATCACAAGACAGCATTTAAGATCACAAGACAGCATTTAAGATCACAAGACAGCATTTAAGATCACAAGACAGCATTTAAGATCACAACACAGCATTTAAGATTAACGAATACATATATTAATGCCCTTATAGCTCCTAAAACACTTAGCTTTTAGTCTAATCAAGAAAATCATGTTTTAGCAATGACACTGATTACCTTGTATGGGTATATGTTATTCATGATTTTCGAACAAAAATGGTGTAATCTTGACCGAAATTGAAACGCAAATGGACAACCAAAACCGTACCCCCTTAAGAAACATCATCACTTTTATTTACACTTTTGCGACCTCTCTGAGAGTGAAAGAAATGTGAGCGTCATAAAAAAAAATTGAGAATTTGGTGGATGTCGTAGTTTCATGACCCCATGAACGTGAAAAAGGTTTTTTTTGCGATGTTGTCTGTCTGTTTTTTGGCCTAGAGCCAAAACCATTTTGCCTATCAGGTTAAAAATTGGTATCCAAGGTTTATATAAGGTTTCCCAGAGTAGTTTATGGAAGATATATATATATATATATATTTAGCACCGTGTCTTATTAAACATTCGGGTAATACTAATTACGCTAATGGTTCTAGAGATTAGGAAGGTTTTATATAAATGAAGTGTACCCACATTTGAGTTGAAGGGTAACGGAAAACAATTTTGGGAAAACCACCCTATCTAGATTCGAATCTCAATCTTCCAGTCATTGGAAGTCTAATCTACTGCGAGAGTCGTGCGTTAGACTACGCGGCCACCGAAGCAGGAATGAAAATTGGTATCCAGACTTGAAATTAAAGATAGTTTTCTCAAGGATGAAAAGAGAAAAACGTGATTTTCTCTAAATTCACTCAAACAATTTTGATTATAATTCTTATCTGGAAATGACGTAGGCTATTTTATTTTTCCGGAAAAATTACTCATAGGGTACTCTATATAAGCGGATATATTTAATTACTATCATATTTACGCAAAGTAATGAAATAACTTACTGCTGAAAAGATGTAGGCCTTTAAAATAAATGGTACGGCACACCGCACAGACTTTCTCTCTCTTTCTATAAACTCGTAAGATTTCTGAACGGAATAATGTACAT
>CABFWO010000242.1:376480-398286 GCA_902155825.1 Timema genevievae | reverse complement strand
TTTATTTATAATCTTAATCAACGCCTAGATACGAATTTTAATCAAAATCGTTTGAGCAGATTTTGAGAAAACCTATTTTTTCTCTTTTCACCCTTTAAAAAACTACTCTTAATTTTAAGTTTTAATAGACACACAGACGGACGGCATTGCAAAGACTATTTTTTAGGGTTGGGGGGTCATGAGACGTCGAAATCCATCAACATTTCAGGTTAGTTTTTTTTACTGTCGCAATACTTACTTTAATGTCCAAAAAGTTAAAAAATATATATAATTGCGTATTGATTGAAAGTTATTGATTTTATAAAAATATGTTTCGAATAAAATATTTGTAATATAAATATATATACATATTTGTAATGCTAAGTAATTTCATATCTCAAATAGTTTCGGAGCTATTATAAAAAATGTTAATTTACGCATCAGACCGGAGCCCTTAAAGCTTTTTTGCCGAAATATTGAGAGTAGACTTTTTTTGGAATATTTATTAATGTTTATAAATGAAATTTAATCAAAATCGTTAGAGCCGATTTTGAGAAAATCGACTTTTTCTCTTTTTGCCCATCAGTAAACTACCCTTAATTTTAGGGGTAGATATCCAATTCCAAAAACCCCTCGGGGCAACCCTATGAAAACCCTAGATATCAAGTTTTAGCTCAATTGGTAAAATAGTTTAGGCTCCAGTTGGAGGTACAGACAGACAGACAGACGTAAATTCAAAAACCACTTTTTCAGATTCAGGGAGTCATGAAACGTCAAGATTCATCAAAATCTCGAGTTCGATTTTTTTTGACGATCACTATACTTTCTCTACCTGTAAGATAGAGAGAAAGTAGAAGGGTAAAAATGTAGAAGTAATAAAATATAAGATAGTGCTAAAAGGGTAAATGGGGGCAAAAAGGCAAAAATTATAAAACAGACAAAAATGTAGAAAGGTAAAAATTAAATTTAATAAAAATTTAAAGTTTTATAAGGGGTAAAAGGGATTATAAAAATAATAATAATATTTAGCACCGCGTCCTACTACCCACTCGGGTTATACGCTTAAGTACTCATTACGCTAATGGATTAGGAATTGGGAGGTTGAATTTAGAGGAAGTGAACCCGCATTTGCGTGGAGGGAGAGTGGAAAACCATTAAGTAAAAACCCCCCCTAGTTCAACCACCCGGATTCGAACCTCGATCTCACCGTCCTCGGTGGTCGAGCTCAACACGACTAGTGCGTTAGCCAACTACGCCACCAAGGCGGGTGTAAAAGGGATAGATAGGGTAAAAATGACAGAAAGTGCAGAAAGGTAGAAAGATACAAAAAGCATGATAAGTGCTAGAAGAGTAGCAAAGACAAAAATGGTAAAAGGACCAAAAAAGATAATCATAATACAAGGGGTACAAATGGCAAAAAGGGTAAAAAGGACAAAAACAAACCAATGTTTAGTAAAAATAAAAGGCCAAAAGTAGAAAATGAGTAAAATAGCCAAAAAGGTTTTACATGCTCTAAAGGGTAAAAAAGTGTAAAATGAATAAACAGGGTAAGAGATGCAAAAAGTGTAAAAGTTGCAAAAAGTGCCAAAAGAGTCAAAGGTCAAAAAGGGTATCTATTGAAGAAAGAGTAAAAGGTTAAAAAAAGGTACAAAGTAAATCCAATACAAATATTAAAATTCTGGCTTACTGATACAAATGTTTGTGCACAGGTGCTACCATAGGCCGCATTGCACAACTGTATTAAATACACCGCCAGGGCTAAATCTATCTCGTGGCTTTATTAAATCTTAATTTTATTTTTAATTAATTAAAAAAATTGTAGTCAAAAGGTTTGAATTTCGCTTTCGAGGTACACATGTTCGTGCAAAATAGCAACTAATTTTTAAATTTAAGATCTTTTAGTGTGGTAGATACTACGCAGCCATCATGGCAAAGAGTCAAACCCTTTATTTTATCAATATAGAAGATATAAGCTATATAAGCACCATATATACATATTATAAAACCATGTGTAAATCTGTTTGTATGTTGTTTTTTTTACCGATGGAATCACGTAACTGATTGCGATGTAGATTTATCTTATTTCGTAGGAGCAAGCAGGTATATACTTTCTTTTTTCAAGCTATTACTTCATATAGGCTTATAGTAAAACAGAGAATCTACAAAAGTCTGATAAAACTCTACCGGTTTGAAGATGTCTGGTGAAACGTGGACGGATCCAATAATGAGGATACGACAAAATAACGGATGACAATATTTTAGATTACAAAAAAATTTATAAAAAAATAGGCTCCACATAAGTTAAAAAACCTTTTCACTCCACATACCTTATGCTAAACTAATCCACAGCTATAAATATATATATATATATATATATATAGTGAGCTTGAAAATTAAACTGAATAAACTACTATATATTCGACATTATTTGAATATTTTTAAAATTTGTGTGTATACATTTAGTTATTATTTTCATAATAGTTACTAATATCTTACTGTTAATTTTATTGTATCTTTAATTATAAAACATTTACCTGAATTTAACTTAATATGTATATTCATTTGGGTACATCTTAGAAATAATATTTAAATTTAGTAGACCTATTTATTATTCTGCTTGAAAATCGTACGTACCTAAACATTTTTTATTGTATACTAATTTATTCTCCTTGGTCATAATTATTGTTGCTCAAAGGCTCCTGGTCGTTTAGTAATATTTAATTAAAGCTCGCTAGATAACCACAGATTCTGTGAACGAGAGTTATCGTAAGAGCCTCTAACTAGGGACATGATAATGAAAAGAAGACTCACCAAACATTTTCAATTAATCTACCAAGTGAAATTCTGGCAATGGAGCTCACACAAACAAATATTTATAGAAAGTAATTACTTTTATTCACTCTATCAATGAAAAAAGGTGATATCTTCCTAAAAATATTATAAATGTAAAAAGGTTCAACAAGTGAACTCGCAATATATACCGCTTCAAACCCCACTAACTAAAAATGCGTACATCTTGGACTAAACTGATGACTACGGGGAAATAGGGTTCGAATTTCAGTCGGGTTTACTGAGAGCGTATTTTCTTAAATGGCTTTCTTATCTCTCTTCACTTAAATGTGGGTATGCTTTCTCTAAATTCTTTTTTCCTCATCCCAACACATTAGTTTATTAAAATTTGTCAAGGATAAATTATTAAAAGTATAGGCTTGTAACTATCTACAAATAGTCATTTTCACAAACATTATTTGGAGGTGTTTTCTGTTCAAATTAGTGTGTGTCTATAAATTTATAGAACAAAGGGATTGTACTATAGTACTAACATAGCTTTTCTTATAATCTAAATAATATTATTTTACTCTGTATTTATTTAAATTAATTATGATATTAATTTATTAATAATTTTACTAATATTGGGAGTCAAATATTGGTTAGGTGTGCTAAGGTTTTTAACTAAATGGTTTACTACTTAGTTTTGCGACCCAATCGCTCTTTATACTTTCTCTCGGCCCCTTGGACAGAAAAGTATTGTAATCGTATACAAAATTGAGCTCGAGATTTTGATAAAGTTCGATGTTTCATGACCTCACGAAACCAAAAAAATGGTTTTCGCGATACCATCTGTCTATCTTTATCTTGGACCTAAGCCAAAAATATTTTACCAATCGAGCTGAGACTCGGTACTTGGGATTTTCATAAGGTTCCCTAAAATTAAGGGTAGTTTAC
This sequence comes from Timema genevievae, assembly GCA_902155825.1. Classification (NCBI taxonomy): domain Eukaryota; kingdom Metazoa; phylum Arthropoda; class Insecta; order Phasmatodea; family Timematidae; genus Timema; species Timema genevievae. The sequence goes on along the minus strand of CABFWO010000242.1, from coordinate 394,581 downwards.
TGATGGACAAAATGAAAACTATCAAATTTCTCGTGATCCATTATAGTGACTTTGATTAAATTTGTGAGCTAGATACTGTTTAACATTACAAATACCAATTGCAATCTTCATTTTCCAATGTAAATGACTCGAGGTTCTTTACATAAACATAAATATAAATTTAAAATTTTGATCATATTTGCGCAACTATTATAGATACGAGATAGCCTATTATTGTAAATCTGTAGTACTATTTAATATAAACATATTTTAATTTTAAACATGACTTTATAAAACTAATGCCAATATGCCAACACACACACATATATATATATATGTATATTTGCTCATAGCTCAATAACTATAGGTTTTATACTACACCATTACAATGATAGGCTATTGGCTATTTCGTCTCCCAAATATTTGCGCAGATTCGATCAAAATTCCAAAAAACCTCTTAGGAATCTTATTAAAACCCTAGATACAAAGCTTTAAGCCAATTGGTAAAATGATTTAGGCTTCAGGCCAAGATAGAGACAGACATATAGACGGCATTGCGATAACCATTGTTTCAGTTTCAAGGGGTCATGAAACGACTACATTTATAAAAAATCTCGAGGTGATTTTTTTTTGGAGATCACAATATTTTATCTCCTAGGCGTTGAGAGAAAGTAAAACAAAATTCAAATAAACTATGAAAAGAGTTACAATATATAAGATGCAGCCCCCCTTTCCCCCCATCACCCCTTCCACCTTTCTTTTTCATTCAGTTCTCATTTCCGCTATTTGGACCATAGCCTCACAATCATAGGTAACATCTTTACAATAAACCAGTTTATCTTCATAATAGGGAGCTCAAAGCTCTAATACCAACCTGCTCTACTATGAGTGATTTTATATTTTCCCTTTCTTCGTTCCAATTTGGGTGGTTTTCTTTAAACGATCATTCCTTTCCCTTTCCTTAGAAATAAACTGTAAATAATTCATCCATGGAATGTAATATATATACTTTATAATATAGATGAATAATTTCAATCGTAACTGTTTCCAATCTCGAGATTATGATAGACCTTGACGTTGTAGCTCTCTGCAAACTATATAAAAAAAAGAGTTCTACAATTTACAATATTTGAAGATGTTAGAGACAAAACGATTTGATGGATATAGTTTGTTCAAACTTGATATTTATTTGTCATATTATCATGACTAGAGGTAAAATAGTATATTGGATTCCATCATTAAAATTTAGGGTAGGCTATTTTGATAGGAATTTTGAGAATTTTATAGTTTGAATTATTTCATCAATTACTTTAAATATGTTGTGGAAATGGATATATAGTTAACACTATATATATATATAATATTTTAAATAAACTAATCTTAAATTAGTTTAATAGTGACAGATTTTTGAAAAGTGAATTTTTGTAGTAGCTATGAATTTTTTATTAACTCTATATTTAATTTTCAAAAAAATATATAGATATATTTTTGAGGATAAATAGTTTAATGATATTTAACTAAGAACAAATTACTAAAAGTTTGGTTCTTAATTACAATGAGAAAGTATTCTCGATTGAATATTACAATATTATAAAAGCTAATGCTTGTGGAAGTGTTAATCATATCAGTAAATAAGCCATATTGAATGTATTTCAAGAGTAATAAATCCTGTACTTGATATGTAATGAAATCTGACACCAGAACTGACATGGCACTTGGATGGCTCGATGATTGATGAGCCATTCACTGGAGTGTAAAGGGCCTCTTGTACGAATGACGAGAGTTGGATTACACATATGTGTTTGTCTAAATATAATTTGTGAGAAAATAAAATACACACCTACACATACATGGATATTACTACCACTAATAATATACCTCATCGTAGTATCATTTAAATATTGCATTTGATTAAATATTAGTTTGAGTCGGATTTTAAAAACTAATATAACTCATCTTTATAGTTAAATAGTGCAATATATAGGAAATTTTTTTTTTATAAAACTGAATCAACCAAATTTTTAAAGTAAAACCTTGTTTAATGTTTTATATAACTAATTATTTCAGGTAGGCCCTAAATTTTTTAACAGTTTTTAAGTCGTTAGTTTTCTTATTTAGTGTTAAACGACAATTTTCTATAGTGTTTAAGAGAACGTCAAATTATTCTTTACATTTTATTTTATTATTGGAGAAATACATTTTACTCTTGATAATGACAATTTTTGTTCTAAAATAAAAATTGCTTTAGTATTAGTTCTAGGTATCTGTATATTTTCACTAAAACAGTGGTGTTGAAACCAATGAGACTGTGGACAAAGGCATTCGTTTCATCTTTTTGGTTTGCCGATGATGAGGAGTTTGGGGCACGAGTCCCGGCCGGGTGTAGTGGGATATTTGTTCTCAAATGGTTTACCACGCTCCTCTCTCTCTCTATCCTATCACCAAATTATTAGGAAAACTTTATATAAATGTTATTCCTCAACCTCTTTTTTTCCATGAGCTTGATTATTAGTATAGTCCAGGTCGGAGTGGTAAAATACGTTGAAAAAAAATATATGGCTGAGGATTTGTGAATAGTTTATTTTATAATTTTAAGTTTGTATGTAGTCATTTTATGTAGTCATTATGTTCCCTTGGTACAATTTTGAGGCCCATAACAATAATAATTATAATAATAGTGGTAATAATATCAATTAATTTCCTTGATTATAGTGCTGGACAACAGTCACAAGATCTGTAACAGGCCAGCAATGAAAAGTACACAAGTGCTTGACATGTGCTCATAAATACGTAAGAAAACATAATAAACCAGTAGCTAAGTAATGAAACATACCAATAAATAGCTACTAAAAGATAAGAAAAGTTGTTGTAATAAACTAACTTGATAAAGAGCGAGAGTGAAAATCAATAAGCATTGATTTCATTTCTAGAACAAAAAAATAAAAACGCTAATCAGACTAATGTAATTCTAAATATTAGGGGTAGAACGTGTACTGGGTAAATTAATGATAGAGGAGATCTTTAATTATCTCTCTGAGTCTGACTTTTCTTTTGTGATAAAAGTCGAATTCTACAAATATAGAATTCTCGCTATTAATACAACGGCCTAAAGGGCTCACCTTGTCCTTGTAAGAGTTATTGAAAGAAAACAACTTTGGATTTCAAGAGACTCAACAAGGGATATGAATTCCTACATGATCAAGGGCCAATTTACAAGAAAGGTCGTTATTGATATATTTTATTGATATTATCAATAATAATAATAATTAAAATTTTGTTCCTTCATGTTATAATTATTACAAATAATCTACTTTAAATTTGGTTTCCATCTAAAGCTATATCCCTCTCTAGATTTCTATTTGGGGTCCACGTGATCCTTTGTAGCCCTTTAAACAAAGGGGAGTGACCGAGTTTAGCCAAGTTTGTACAAATGTGGACTTTGACTCAAGTTTACAACGAGCTATTCATGTTCAAAAAACTTATTTAATTTCCTGGTTTAATATGTAATCGCAAGCAAACTGCAGCATATACCCAACTATTGTAATGACCTCATCCACTAATTAGCTATATCAGGTATCTTCCATACCAGCAAATTCTAGAAAACAGAGATTTTCAAAGTTTAGTTTTAGTCGGATTTTGGTAGGAAAAATCTTTAGTAAAATATGTTTTTTTTTTGCCGTTGACGTTGATATTATTTTAGAGTTATTGGTAATATCTTATGAAAGTGACAGTTGAATATCACATCACAGGTCTTGACATGGAAATACATAAAAAATAGATCTAGTAATTTTTATATTGCATCTCTCAGATTCCTACGCAAGTTGTACTCTACAAATAAGTTATTTAAAAATTATTAGAGAATACGTGGGACCGCAAAACAAAACTCTGCTTTACAAAATATGGACTTAAATAATTAATTAGTCTCCATCTCAATTGTTTCTACCTTAGTACTTACATTATTTTATAAAACAAGAAATTATATATGACACTATTGAAATTGTCTAAAAATAATTAAAATAATATTGTGCTGCTTTGAAATGTGTTTTAACGTTCTGCATGCTATGTATTAAATTGAGAATGAAGCATACTAAACAATTATTAACGAGAATATAATATTTATAATAACATTGGCTTGAATATTTGTTGTTTATTTTTGCTCCGTGGTAAAGCTATATTTATGTACGATCCGATTATTTAGTAGCTAGGATTGCAGAATTTAGAGTAGATATACCAAAATTTACCCAAATGGTGATTGGGAAACCTTTTAGAGCTAAACAATTCTGTAAGCCCAGCCGGGATTTTAAGGCCAATTTTCCCGTGACTTTCAAATCAGATAAGTCAAAACTGACGTCTTTGGCAGTGCAATCACAGGTGATTTTTTTAACACCTATCATGCCTATTTATAATTCAATAGGGTAACTTTCAAACCCAGAAAAAAACAGTTATAACTACAAATAAAATAAAAAGAACCTGAACATACAGTAGGTAATGTGTGAACTAATAATGTTAGCTTTGATAAAAAAAAATGAACAGCAAAAAACAATGAACTTGCATCTTTGCTTTTGAAGCAAAATATATTTACATATATTTGTATATCTAATTTTGTAGGTCAATAAACCACACTAAACACCTAGATACTATTTTTGAAATATGTTTTTTTATTAAAATACAATAAAGTTGAATATTTAGAGAGAGAAAAAAATTAGAAGATTAGAAGATATACAAGTATTGTCATCACTTGGGTTACCATGGATATATATTTGATTTGTTTTATTGGTTATTAATATTTGGGTATAAGCTGCCACTAAACATAACAGCTATAATGATTGGACATCTGCTCTCAACATTTAACAAATTTAATCTGAATGAACTCAAAGTTACTTAATTTAACATTATATATGTCATTAACGTCCTTAACATAAATTAAATTAATTTAATATAGATATATTTTAATTTAATCATCCCAACTTAATTTTATTCAATATTCAATATATTCTATATAAGTCCTATTTAATTAATATTTAATAATAATACTTGACTCATGCAAACATAACTTATTTTAATATTTCAACCAACTTGATCCAAACCAACGCAAAAAGTTGAACAGGCGTTTTAAAATGAATTCGAAGGTTCCTTATAAAATTGTTTAATTTATTAATAGTTCATCTCAGTTTATGTACAAGAAAATATCGTATTTAAAATAAAAATAACCACACTTGGTCAATTAATCTATCCATTCCTGCCAAAAATGTACTGTCAATTAATGTTGACGTTATAAATAAATAGGTATTAGTCATGTTCCTCAAATAATTATAAAAAGAAAACTATCTAAATTTTAAAATAAAAAATGTATTAATTCCTCCATAAATTAGAGTTAGTATTGCATTACAAAGTATTTACCCAAATACATAACTAAACAATATATTTACATTTGAAAATGGAAATAACTTTCACTTGCCAAAATACGCTTTTATGATAAACTTTTTTTAAATATAATATAATAATTTTAAATGAAAGAAGTTTTGTCCATAATGTTTTAAATTAGGATGCACAAGATAATTCTTAAAGTTAGTAATTTAACTAGTTAAATTACCTCTTCTTAGTAAAAACACAACATAACAAATTGTGTAGCCTAATTAAGGCTTAAAACTTGAACATTAAAAACCCGCATTTGTGGTTTAAAAGGGAAACATCTACTTTCTCAATAGTTTATAAGTTCTTTAAAGTCACGCTAATTTAATACAAACAAAGAAGGAGCGTGAAGTCTAGTCGACAAACATTTCGTCTGCCACTTTATAAAACGAATTCACTTTGAATTCTCTGATCCGTAAAAAAACAAGTTATAACATCTTTCCCCTTAAAATACTAACATGCGGCATAGAAGAAAATGAAGAAGAGGAAACTTATTGCAAATAGAGTTGACTCAAATTTTCATCCTCAAAGACCATGTCTCAAAAATGAAACGGTGAAGTAGCCAACTAAGGTTTTCAATTTAAGTTAATCTTTCATTCAAAGATGTATTCATAAAATTAAAAATAATAAGGTTTTGTGTGTGCAAGAGTCTCTAAAAAATACTCTTATCTTTAAACTAAACATACTGCTTGAACTTAAGTAATGGGAGGGCTAATTTATGGATGAAGTAATTATTTAATAGCTTGATGAGAGAATTTATTGAAGTCTGATGCAACTTTATATGAGCTAAGGAATTTATAAATATACCTAATGAACATACAAATTAATTTCTGAACGAAAGATGAATTATTAATTATATTACTAAGCTATGTATGGAAGAATGAATTTATGAATATATAAATTATCTGTAGGGTGGTTTAATTAATTTATGAATAAGTGACTGGATTAATGGATAGGCAGAAGTCATCAACATATAATTAAAAGGGTAATTACTTTAATTCCAAATCTTACTCAGTGTGTGGGAATTTATTTTACTTGATAAATATTAATAATAATAATAATAGCACCGCGTCCTACTACCTGTTCAGGTTATACGCTTAAGTACTAATACTCTAATGGGTTAGTAATTGGGAAGGTTGAATTCAGAGGAAGTGAACCCACATTTGTGTGGAGGGAGAGTGGAAAACCATTAAGGAAAAAACACCCCCAGTTCACCCGACCGAGATTCGAACCTTGATCTCCCCATCCTCAGAAGTCTGGCTCAACAACAACCAGTGCGTTAGTCAACTACGCCACCGAGGCGGGTTGATAAATAATAACTAATCAAATATAAGTTTTGTTCTTACATAGAGCTGGTGAACTAAGGTTAAAAGTTCAGCCTAATATCTAAACTAAAATATGTATGTATCCATAACTCCGATTAATTCGCTTTTTATTAAATCTCTTACATTGTTCTTATGTTTAAAAATGAGGTAGCCCAATGGCTAAATAATTTTATAATAATCGAAATTGATAAAACTAAAGAAAAAGGGAAAATAAACTATTAAGAGTAAATTTGATGAAGAAAGCCCACCTGGGGAAAGAGGAAAAATGTAGAAAGAATCCAATGCACAAAGATGACATCTCCTTCCTTTCTTCTTTAAATTTAAATTCAAAATGGGGTAATCCAGTGTTTTTGTCAAGTCTGATCTCTCTTATTTCTTTCTTTGTGTTTGATAAAGGGAACAATTCCAAAATATTATTCTATATGTGTTAAAATATGTGTGTGACTACTTCTACTATAGAAGACAGAAGAAAGGAAGAAGATGTCACCTTTGTGCATTGGATTCCTCCCACATTTCTTCTCTTTCCTCAGGTGGGCTTTCTTCATCAAATTTACTCTTTTTAGTTTATTTTCCCTTTTTCTTTAGTTTTATCAATTTCCATTATTATAAAATTACATTGTTTTTAGAAATAATTATAATGAAGACAATTTTTTTATTTTTAAATCTGTTAGCCATGAATTAAAATATTAATTTTTACACCAATTATTGACCTGTACAAGAAATTGTTTTAACTAAGTAATTGATATTTTTTTAATATTCGTAAACCTCTTTTATGTATTATTTATTAAATTTATATTTAATGTCATAAAAATTAGTTATTGAAAGAGTTTTAAGAATGTAATTACTATTTTTAGCAGGAAAAAAATAATTAAAAACTAATAATTTATTTTAATGATTATCCTAGAAAATTTGCGATCAAATTGCGAATAAGTAGAACTATATACAATGATCCACTTTGTTGGCCGCGTGGTCTAAGGCGAATCTCTCGCAATAGACTGGATTCTGATGATGGGGAGATCAGGATTCGAAGCTGGTCGGGTGTACTGAAGGTGGTTTACATAAAATGGGTTTCTTCTTTCCCTCCACGAAAATGCGGGTGCACTTCTTATAGGCTCAACCTTCCTATACAATCTTATCTTGGTAGTATAAAACGGCTTAAGCGATGACAAAGTAGACCAATTTAAAATTCAAATTGGTTGCTTGCTGTTGGAAATGGATATGCTAATACTAAGCCAGATTCCATTCTGAATTAACGAAGTACCAAGAAAATAAAAATGTTCAGAATATTACTCAAATCATTACTCATTTTTCTAGCATAATCCAGCCATCTGGAACATCATTCCAAGTTCTAACATCCAACAACTCTTAAGCAGAAATCTCCCTCAACAACTTCCCAATTTTTATCGTAGCTCTAACTTTTCACCAAAACAAGTGACACCTGTTGGTATAAATGGCAACTATGACTTCCTCACAGCTTCCACACTCCACCAAGTGACCTGGTATCGAAAGAAAATGATCGATTGCAAATGTATCGATGCGAAAATAATAAGCAGGACATTTGAGTATTTTTATGTACAGAAAAATTGACGCTTNATCTAGTATAAATAAATGAAACTCAAGGACTACAATTTTTTTTATATTCTATGTATTATACCACTCATAATAATAATAATAATAATAATAATAATAATAATAATAATAATGAGATCCAAATATTATAATATAGGGCCTAGCTTAATTCCAAACAAAATAGCGTGTGGGCTTAAAAAAATCAAGTTATAATTCATACACTATGTTCCTTTAGAAATAGATCTAATAATGGGGTGTAAATATTCACATTATTAAAAGTATTGAAACAAAAATATCGAGAAGGAAAGTATATCTAGGAAAATATCGATATTAATGGATGAACGGTAGCGATTTTTGTTCCACCTAATCAATCCACTTCATTAGCGGGAAAAAAAAATGTACAATTGCTCATACTTAATGTTAGGATGGAAAGGAACATAATTTTTACTCCATAATTTTAAAGTTTTTACTGGTTTATTTTACCGAATAGGTACAATATTGCTTTAGTAGAAGAGTTTAGTTTAAGATCGTGCATCATACCAGGCCCAACTCAGCTCCCGGCTCGCATCTGTGTTTGTGTGTGCAAGTGTGAGGTATGGGAGTAAAAGGGAAAATAAATACCTACATTGGGGCAGAAGTGTGTGCAGTACAGTCGTATTTTAATGATTACTTGAAATTTCCCACGGTGACGATGGGGGATAAAGCAACAATGTTTCTTGTTAATAATTACAGTATGTCCCTATTATGACAGAATTAATATTTTTAAGCAGTGGTTTTCCGTGAAGCCATTCTACAATAGTAAAAAAACAGACTTTTTTAATGCAGTTTTCATCCAAATATCATTCGTGTACATTTACGATTTCTAACTGACTGTATTACAAAGTTGATTGGCATATGATGCAAACTCTTAATTTCCTACATTTAGTAATCTAGACACTCCAAGACAGTTTTTGAATATGTGTCATGAGCATATTGGCATTTGGACAGAAACTTTTTGAATAGAGATTAACAGCCCTTTATAAATTTCGTGATTTAAAAGAAAAATATTCAATAACTGTTGTTATTACTACATGTATAAATTAAACCAAACGTATTATTCAAGAAATATTTTGTTCAATTTGACAAAAATCATTTTATTTATAAAAGCTGAAAAAATTATTTAATCTAATTCACGTTAGCATTTATCTCATAATAATTTTGTCATTAGAGTTCCCGTTAATACATTAAATTCAAACTAAACTAAAAGTGTAATTGGTTGAATGGATGAACGTGGGACTAGGTTCAAATATAACTTCTTTCTTAAGGTCGATCATGCTGATAAAATCCCAGTTCCTCGAGCAATTTTCATCCTTGTTCATTCCACCTCATACACTTTGAACATTCTTTCAAGTTTTAATGGAGGGACACCCCACAAAAGAGGGAGAGAAAAAAACTTTTTTCGCTTTCTTATCAATTCTACGCTTCCACAAACTTTGAAAATGTTGGCAGTGAAAGAAAAAATTATATATTATGAAGAATCTATAAAGGAAATTAAAACGGAAATGGGACCATTTCTGAGTATATTGAGTTTGGACGAAGATATTCGAAAATTATTATGGTTTACAATGTATAGTCAGCTTACACTGACTGTTTACACTATGTCGATACCAGAAACTGGGAAGGGTAAGCTTTTTTTACGTTGTAGACGGAGAGTACAATCTTTGAAACAAGTTTGTTAAATATACTGCTTCTTAGGCAAGGTTAATTCAATACATTAACGACATATTAATTTAAATTTAATATTTTATTTATTCATTTTCTCACAACCCCTTGGGTAGAGAAATTATTATGATCCTCAAAAAATCTAAGTCAAGATTTTGATGAATATTGAAACAAAAAAATTAGTTTTCGCGATGCCTTGATTCTGTGTGTCTGTTTCTGAACCTATAACCGATCATTTTACCTATTGGGCTAAAAATTGTTGTCTGGAGTTTTCATAAGGTCTTCCCGAGTAGTTTTTGTAATTTTGTATCCAGCCTTAAAATCAAGGATAATTTACTCTAAGGAAAAAAGAGAAAGAAAATTGATTTTCACGAAACCCACTGTTACGATTTTGATTAAACGTTGTATCTAGGCTTTGTTTAACATTATAAATAAAATGGTACATCACATTTTTAAATAAAATGACACAGTACTGTACATAAGTAGAGAGCTTCAATTTTTAAAGAAAATGACATAAAACTGTACATAAATAGAGAGATTCAATTTTGATAGTATCTCCTAAACTCTTTGAAACACGGAGTAGCTTATTGCAAAGTTGTAGTAATATTAAAAATTAAAACGTTTAGTTGATTTTTTTGACAAAAAACCATTTAATACATTCTCCTATTATTATATTTTGCGAAGCCGGTTTTACTACCCGTCCGTGATGTTATAATATTTTCACTAATAGAGTAGGGGTGAGGTAGACAAAATGGAGAGTGTAAGAACTCTCAATACATCTGACCGGGATTCGAGTTGCAAGATCTCCATCCTCGGCAAACAGCACCAGACGTGGTTGATACCTTTGTCCGTATACCCATAGATGCTTGGGGCTACCGCATGTTTTGTGTTTTTAGCCACACATCTTACTACCCGTTCGGGTTGGACGTCTATGTACTAATTACGCTAGTGGTTTTAGGTATAAGGAAGAATTTATTCATAGGAAATATACCCGTTTTGCATGCAGAAAGAGTGGAAAACCATTTGGAAAAAACCACCCTCCCTACACCCGACCGAGATTCGGACATCGATGTCCCCATCATCAGCAAATACGAGCCTAGCGCGTTATATCATGCAGTCACTAAAGCGGGTTTTCACTTGTTAACTCTAATAAAAAACCTTACAAACAATCCATCATAAGGTATAGCATTTTAAAGCAAAATATAAAGCATACTTATTTATAACACCAGCATACAAATAGTCCCAATTGAATAACTTTTTTTTTTCAATTTTGTACATGCTATAGTTCCGTGAGATGTTAACTAGCGTTTTTATCTAATCTAAAGATGCATAATGAGGAAGGATAATGTTAATTATGTGGATAAAGTTGACTATGTATCTGACTGGGATACGAATTTGGTATCTCTATAGAAAACTTAGCCTGCAACTTTTAGAATTAAATAGCCAAAGCAATTATTTATGATTTTAATGAGGATTACTCCATCTAGATATCATATTCTGAAAATTGAAAAATGACATGGTAATTGAACCCGAGACCTTTGACGTAGTACGCCAATGCTCTAACCACTGAGCTATCCAGGAAACGTCCCGTGTCCAGGGTCATTCTTCACTCATATTTTAAGGCAGAGCCTATGATGGACGTGCGGAAATCGTCGGCTACAAGTATGTGATTATATTAATATCACGAGCTATCAGATAACGCAGCCATCTTCGACTTGGTAGTTGGCTTATTGCTGCCATTTGTACAATTACTATAACTGTACGGGATTGCATATCAAGAATTAAATTGTCAAAGCTATTATTTATGCTTTTAGTAAGAACTACTCCATCTAGATATAATATTCTGAAAATTTAAAAATGACACCTGGACTGGTTTTCCAATCAAAGAGAGGCCGGGTTTCGAATACCTGGTGGGTGAAGTTAGGATGGGTGGTTCTAAATTGTTTGCCACTGTTCTTCTACACAAATATGGTAACATTTCTTATAAATTATACTTGCTTCATTGTCACGTCATCATCGTAATTAAGATATACATGCGTATAGCCCTAACTGGCGATGAAACATCGTGGATTAAGAAACTGTATTTAAGTTTAAAGCCCTTTGAAATATTGGATTTCACATTAGGTTTTTCCTTAACTTATTTTTTTTTTCTTTAAATAAATAAGGTTATTTTCCTTTTTATTTGTAAACACTCATTCTTTGAAACCCTTAGGATTATACAACTTTTATGTTTTATATCTTAGACTCTCTTCTTTACCCCCCCTCCTACCCCCTCCCACCTCCCAAACCCTTCCCTTACCACAAACCAAAGAGCTTTGTCTAGTTTCCAACACAATCTCTTGCTCTTTATGCGACCCCAAGATTTCCTCTTTTGTTTATTTTTCCCCAAGAAACTCTTCCAGTGCCATACATACCACTCGCCAGCGGTTTCTCTTTATGAGAATATGCTGTTGACATTAGCGCTTTTAAGAGAGCATTTATATATAGCTTAGCGATGCAAAAAAAAAAAGGATCAATACATCCAGGTGTTCAAAGATCAGTTTGCCAATGGCAAACAAAAAATAAAATCCTTCATAAATGAGCCACCAAACAAAATACGTTGGTAGCGTATTAAGGACAACATTCACCAACGAATTAATGTTTCAAATTCAATAAATTTGAATTGGGTGAATGGTAAACTTAGCATTGCTCAAAGTATTTCCTCTTTCACAAGGGATAGTGATAAAAAATTGGTTTGCTAGTAGTTTTAATTTTTCAGCTAATAATATTATCTGCACATCCAAACAAATATATTTGGTGTTTTTTCAATAAAAATGTTAAACTTAGAAATTTTGGATGAACCTTTTGAGAATGTCCTTTTTGTATAGTCGAATTATAGTGTGAGGAGCCTTTAAACCAATATAACAAAATATATTGTAGAGTAATTCAAAATGTCATGGTATTAATTTATATTACAGCTGTCAATAATGGCAGTTGAAATACACATAATTTGACGAATCAATACATGGATAATTTTTAAAAATATATATGGCTATTTGTTTAGTTTCAAATGTGTTTTTATTACAATTCGTATTCCTTATAATAATTTAAAAAATAGTATAACGTGTTTAGCAACCGTAGACCATTCTTTAAAGGAGGTCACCGACTGAGGTGTTAAAACATAGTGTTTATAGATCTCCAGTTGTCATACGATTTGTGGTTTGTTATTTCAAAATGTGTTTTAATCCAAAAACGAGGTTAATAGAGATAAATATATCTAAAAAAAACTTACATTTAGATCTGAATAATTTAAAACATACATTTGATATAATTAAAAAGGCTCATCTTCAACAACGCCTTACGCAAATTATTGCCACATTTCTATGACTAAGATGAATGATGTAGGACACTCTATCTAGTCTTTCTCAAAATAATGCATTTATATATTTTTATGACCACAACAGAAATGTTTTGAGTTTTGAGTATTCTTTTTGTCATTTCGAAGTTGTCAATCTAATTATATATATTTCAGAGGGATTATTTTTCCCCTTCAAGAAAGTGGCGCTCTTAAATACATTACAAATTACGTCATCACAATATTAATTTTTGGAGATGTAGTAAAAGGCTTCCGCTATCGATTGTTGAGTCACTGTCTCCACTCATAAGTGGTAATTTTTAATACAAACTAAATCTTTATGTCTTATAAAGTGTGAAATACAAGGGCAATTTATACACTTACAAATGTCAGAAACTACTTTCAAAGAGAAAACATGTTGTGGCTTTTCCAAAATTACACTATATTGTCTAGAGTTGCCTTAAATCTTGAAAACATACTTTTAAAATCATGTAATTTAGTAAAATTGATTTTTTTTAAATTCATTAAATGTTTTTTTTAAATATTGAAAAATCATCTACTTATTACTCGATATTATCACTATTATTATTATTATTATTATTATTATTACCAGCAGCATCAACACGTCTTACTACCCATTCGTGCTATACTCTTTATTATTATTAATTTGTAAAATTTGAGATCTATTTTTTTATCTAGTAATTATAAAAAAAATGTAAGAAAATTCTCAAAAATATGTTCCTGTTTAATCTAAATATATTGTAAATATACAAATCCCAAAATTTAAATATATAAATATGCAATTTCCAAAGCAACGTTTGTTATTAGGGCTGCCAAAAACATGTTTTTCTAATTTTAAGCATCTAAAAGATAGATAAAATAAAATATATGACATGTCATAAATATCCAGACTCAAAATATTAAGATACATTCCAAGCACTGATCATGACTAAAATCATAAAATTTTTTGAAAGCTTAGTTCACTTCTGTCACTAAATTGGTGCTCAAAGAATGATGCAAAATATAAACCCAAGAAATTGTCATAGATGCCTATGTGTGTAGCAGAGTTAGTGCTAGTCTGTTAATTAGTTCAAAAATGAAAAAAGAGGGAAACATACACAATAAGGTATTTGTACTGTACATTCTGAACGTTGCAAAGTATCGGTCTTGTTTCTATGGATCGTAAAGTATGTTAAAGAGAAGGCTAGGCTACTTGCAATATAAATATAAATTGGTTGTCAGCGGAGGGATGTCCACTTTTAGACCCACAATTTGTTCGGTTCCATGGTGTCTTTGAGCGTGGGCTGGAGTATTAGTTTAGGCCCCATGGGAGGGACTCCATCTATATTTCAAACCAGAGGCTTGATTAAAACCGCTGTGGAGGTTTGCTGTTAACAGGGACATCCATTTGAACCGGCCTTAATATTGCTCTCAGCGCTGGGATATGTAAAGCAACCTTGTAATTGAGAGTCAGCGAGAGGAGAGTTTGTTTAGAAGCTCGTCCCATGGGTGTCTGGCACGTTAGATTGGTTGGTACAGTGTATGGTTACAAAGTTGAGGGGTAAAAATTTGATTACTAGTAGTTACTTTCTCTGTATACATGGGTATATTACATAGTTGTGATAGAATCAGAAATTAAAAATCAAATTATCTAATAGAATCATATTTATAAAAATCTATATCGGTTCTTGGTTAAATTAATTTATTTGGAGTGTGTCCACTATGTACATTCACATTCACAAAATGTCAGTGGCTTATCAATATAAATTCCTTGGTAAGCTAGTCAATTTTTTTTTTAACTAGAGTTGTATTTAAATCGTTAAACCACTTATAAAAGAATGATACCATTACTTTTTAGAGTAATTATATATGTATTTGAGGGTCATATATAAAATTCAACTAAATAAATATAGTGGGTATACTTTGTGCAACCCTCTTCGTTGATCGAATGGTCCAAACAACGATTCTTCGAATAAAGGATTTAAAATGTTGTTTGCTTATTACTGAAATCAACTATCTTATATTTTACGTTTTAGAAGAAATAATTCGATGATTGTAAGCATGTAAGTACAGTAGACTTGATTTTCCGGGGTAATGTAGATAAGGGGAAGAACATAATATAATAGACATTAAGGCTAGTACAATTAATCCCCATCTGTTTATCATTGCCATTCAAAATGTTCTGCCCTTTGTTTCTACTGATTTATGTGAACAGGTATTTTCCCACAATGGTAAATGTTAAAACGAAGCAGCAAAATTGACTCCGAATAGAATCCTGCGTGCGAATAGCATTAGGTAGTACATTCGAAACAAGAATAAACAAATTAGTGGAAAGTGTTCAACAGCAGAGGCCCCATTAAATACATTTAAGTAAGTTAATTTCAGTTTTTTATTGGTTTGTTATTATAATCAGTAATTAAATCCACTATTTTAGAATAAATTTTAATGAATAATATGTTAGTAAAACTAGGGGGGCGCGAAAATATTTTTGGATAATTAGAGGGCCGCAAGTAATAAATGGTTAAGAACCACTTGTACGGACATAAAGTATCACTTATGAATTAGATTGGACTGCCAATGACAGATAGATCAGGATTCAATTCCTAGTCGGGTGTAATTAGAGTGTTTTTATCCTTAATTGTTTCCCCCTTTCCCTTCACGAAAATGTGGTTTCATTTCCTATAAATTCTAACTTATTCATTCCTACCACATTTGCATAACTAATCTATACACGTATAAACTAAACGGTACCTAGTAAGATGATACAAAAATATAGACCTCATGCACTGCCTAAAATATGGATCTTCAGAAGTACTTATAATTTACCTCCAATCGTGGTTTTTAAAGAATATTTAAGTCTTCTTAGGAAGGATTATTTATTCTTATGTAGAATAAAATATTTTATGGCAAATGAAGGAAAACCCCTTAGTGTTGTCTCATAAGAGATTGTTTGCAAAATAAATGAATTTACTGTCAGATCTGTTTACACCTGAAAAGTTTTTGAATAATTTACTGAACATTAAATAAATCAAATTAGTTTTTATTGAACTATGTAAACGTTATGAAATGATAGGTTACTAACATCTAAGTCATCTCTTATTTTTCTTCTTCTCTGTGACTATTCACAAAAGTAGATGACCTCTTTTTATTACCCGAGTATCAGGTGTGCAATTTATCAAGTTAAGGCTATATGATATCACGAATTAGCCATAGAGGTATTAAGGAATCCTTTCTAATGGACTGGCATGGCCACAGTCCACCCTCTCCCAAGGTGTATATCAGGCTTAGCGTTAGCTCGGCCAGAATCTCTTTAGCTGTGGTAGACCATCCATTTAGCCACGATAAACTTTAGACATGAAGTAGAAAACTCCATGGCATCAGCTCACAAGCGTCGTATGTTGGCGAATACAGTGCTAATATTTGCGGATAGAGGGTGTCATTTGGTCAACACAACAAACCCTTGAGCCGTTTATCTCTGTTTTCTAGATCTAAGCTGCTACTTCTTAATTCAAGTAATTACTTAATTGTCCTCATGAGGCCGAGCTGACACCGTTCCAAACCCACTGCTTCACAGAATTTTTTTAAAGCACCGGTGATTAAACTCGGGACCTCCGGATCTGTAGTCAGGAGCTCTGAACAATAGGATTTTTCCCAAAATACATTTATTCAAAATTTCAGGATTATAAATACCATGAAACATGGTCACATAATGCAGGGGATATAAAGACTTCATGCTTCATATAATTGTGAACAAGTTTGGGCAAGTTCATGATGGCATACATTGCATTATTTCGGTCACTCCCCTTCCCTTAACAATAGCCCTCATAACGTAAACTAACTTAAATTCCAAGTCATAGATCTCACTATTAATGTCTTGGAAAGGTTTGAAGTTTTCAAAAATTACACATTAATCACACACATAACAAAATAAAGTCGGTTTGTAGCTTAAGCCTGATATGGGTGTCTTTTTGAAAGACCGTGGCAGAATCAAGAACCGAAACTTTGATCAGGATCTCTTTGAAACTAGCAACGTTTATCATTTAATATTCAAAGTAACTTATAAATTAATTAAACCTTCTCAAAGAGTATTTCAATATTTTAATTCTTGATGATGTAGGCACAGGACACGAACACTCAGTAGGTTGTGGTGTCGATGTTGTAGAACACCTCATGGATTCAGAATCCTCCGAAAATTTTAGTTTGCCTACATTACCACGCTTTTTATAAATTCTATTTAATTTCATTACTATGTACGTAAGAATATTTCGAGCACACAGACAATAAAACTCAATATGACGTTGATACGAACCACTTGTAACCTAAGCCAAAACAAACTAGTGTTCCACCAAAGGTTTGGTGTTGCCAACTATGCAACAAAAGATTTACTAGTAACTAAAGTGTTGCCAGCTATTGTAATAAAATATTTCCTAATAATTACAGTGTTGCCAACTTATGAAAACTAAGATTTACTAGGGCAAAACAAATAAAATGTGGGTATGAAGGGTAATCAATACGGTCCTTGCGGTGTCCACCCCAAGTTGTAGCTCGAATCACACGTCATGTGCGCTAAAACTATTAATTCAGGGTGACCTGGCGGTCTAGGGATAAGGTCTCGAACTTCTGTGCTAGGGTTCCGGGGCTCAATCCTCGGTCCCGGCACAGATTTATCTGATTGCCAAACCCTTCCTTCACCTCTGACAAGACGTGTATTAATCACAACTTATGAATGTGAGGAATGCCAGGCCTCCACCGTGGTTCGGATTCCACGTTAAACTGTAGGT
>CABFWO010000242.1:362357-376178 GCA_902155825.1 Timema genevievae | reverse complement strand
TAATAATAATAATAATAATAATAATAATAATAATAATAATAATAATAATAATAATAATAATAATAATAATAATAATATTAATTCAGAATATTTATATTCATCCGAATTTCATAAATTTAGTAGTATTGTAAGACAAACATTTTGACGATTATGTAGGGATGAAAAAAATGTGATTTTTTTCAATGAGTAACTACATTAGGAATGTAATCGGCTTTAAAACCACCTATCCAAGGGATATATAGGAATTAGCTCAACTTCCTTAACATCCAGGCCACGAGTACGTGATGAATGTATTTGACTTTTAAACCACCCATCCAAGGGAAACAGAGGAATGAGCTCAACCTCCTTAACCTATTCTGTCACTAGAATGGTTGAAAGTCTCTTGCGTAGAAAGTTGGGAACGTTCTAACGTCAATTATTCACATTTGAAAACCTTTTCAGAGCACAGGGTAGTTGGGGGTGGGGATGGGGGTGGGGAGGTGAGCTATACGGGGATATTATGATAATAACCGAGAAGAAAAATCCAGTTTAGACGCAGATCTTCATTTTGTTTGACGTAGATTATTTCACCAACGTCTGCGGCTGGTGTAAAGATTTCAGTGAAGCGTTATTGGCCACGGAAGGGGCTAAGGTTCTTCTTGTTCGCGCTAACTCTTGCGGAAAATGCGGAACTTCAACGCCAGGATCTCGTTAGGCTTTGCCACCGATGTTTCACCAGATCATATTTTGTCTTCACTTTTAGTTCCAGAAGAGATGTCACCTTGAATACAACAAACTATTCTAAAACTAATATTATTATAGTTCACTTTAAAGACTATATAAAAACATTCAAAACTGATATATATTAATTTAAATATAAATTAATGCGCTAAACCAAAAGAAAGAATATAAAGAAAAGAAGAACAGATCTGAAAATCAAATATTATGGTTGCATCTTTTTTTTCCTTTAACAAAAATATCTTAAGCTGTGTACAGACTAGAACAGAACAACGAACACGAACATTTCCACGAACATGTTCGTTGTTCAGTTCACTCTGGCTGAGTGTCCAGGCTTGAACAGAACATATTCATGAACATGTTAGCAACGTGTTCCCACAGTTTTTTAAAAATTATTTTAACTAAGGAATAAAACAGATATTAAATTAAATAACTGGAAAAAACGCTCGTGTGTGTGTGTTTATTGTGATATATTAAACAAAAAGAACTATTTTAATTAAGTAGAGATTGTTACAAATAAATTTAACATATTACTTTAAGTATTAACTTTATTTATCTTAATTTCACAAACAACCTCTACTATTTGGTAAACAAAAAAAAGTTTCTGGAAATAAAAATTTGGGAACAATCAGTCTATTAAATCGTATTAGTAAAACGAGGTATGCCAACTGGGAAATTAGCAAAAGGTAAAAAAGGTGCAGCATCATTAACAGAAAATCAGGTAAAAAAGGATGCCTTTAGCCCTCCCCCTATTCACCTCGGTGGCCGCAAGGTCTAAGGCATCATTTTAATGTTATACTAGACTGGCGAGGACGGGTAGATCAGAGTTAGCTCCCAGTCAGGTGCGGTGAAGGATTTTTCCCTAAATGGATTCCTTACGCTCGCCACGCAAATATGAGTGCAGTTCCTCTAAATTACACCTATCTCACCCCTAGCCCATTAGTTTAATTAGTCCATAGGCATGGTTAAAAAAAATCCTCCCCTAGTTGTCCCTAAGTACCATATTTAGGACGTATTTTGCTCACTTAGGTCACGCAAATATTTAACCTACAAAAAAAGTTACATATACATATATGTAAGTATATATATATATATATATAAAATAATTTGTATATAATTTCTTAACTTTTCCTGTACCGATGGTATCTTAGTTTCTTTTTTTTTTTCTAAGGGCGACTAACATACTTTACATTTTTTTACTGCAATCGTTCCTATCCCTGTCCATCATGGCCCCAATCTCCTTCACACATCCTGTTTTTTATTTTATTATAGTGATCTAGAATCTTTAGGATTCCAGATTAACTGGTCTGACTTATAGATCTCTATGAGTTTAATTTGCACTTCTTTTGACCACTACATTTTTCTACAATATGATAAAATAATGAAATAATAATAATAATGATTATTATTAATTCAACACATACACTTAGAAATACACTCGCCAAAAGATATATGTAGACTTACAAAAATCAAAACACAAGTATGACTCCGCTGCTGTCCATCCAGTGACTATGTTCGCGTTAATGTTCGCGGAGGCGTCCAGACTAGAACAAGACCGAACATGAACATCCTTTGATGTGACAGACAAAAATCGACAACTGGTGGATCGGTGCTGGACAGAATGAACACATGTTGTTACAATGTTCTGTTCAGAAAACCATCCAGACTTGTCACGAACATGTTCGTGTTCGTTGTTCTGTTCAAGTCTAGACGGGGCTTTAAAGAACACTAATAGTTTGGCCCTTAAAGACCTAAAAAGCGTATGATCAAGCATAAAAAACCACTATACCCACTATTATCTCCACGGGAAGTGCAGAACCTATGGAAAACAGCTTTCTCTTCAGTCTCTTGGTTAGCTGTTGCCAAATCGCCTCGCTTTCAGTAATGTCGGAATGTTGTGCACTGGGGATAAGAAAGAGATACTGGTGACCTCGACCAACCAGCCTTGCAAAATGTGTTATTTTCGTTCGGGGTGGTTGACCACACAAAAAACAAGAGAATGGCGACGCTGTTTCCCATTAGTAACCATGCAGTTCCCTCAGAGATGGTATTCAGTGTGGCATTAATTTATCCCATTTTAAGGAGATAGTTGTGTTTTGGTTCATATGTGATAGTGTTCTATGTGTAAACTACTTTTACCTTGAAAGTTAGCATTGCTTATATTAGGTGTTTCCACTATGGCGTGACTTATTTATAGTAGAAGCGTAATGTAATTATTCATCAAGAAAAGTCTGACAACTTTCTGGGTGAACGGAGTGTACTTGTGTTGTCCCTGCTTCTTATCGTTTATTAAAGTTACGATAAAGATCTTGATATTTATATATTTTATACGAAATATTCTTCTAGATTAATTATAAGACGTGTAAATAAATGTTAGCATTTTTATGATGAATTCTACATTTTAGTTAGTTTAATTATTCCCTTTAGAAATTCCTTCTCTTTGTTCTTACTATGTTTATAATTTTAGTTTATGTAACGATTTTTCTTGCTTATTTATGGTTTGGAAAATTATTTTAGCCTAAGCTCCCTTTTATTAGAAATAATAAAGTTGTTTCCTAAAATTGTATTTTAAATTATTTTACGTGATAGTTCATTTAAATAGTATTGTGTTATTATAATTATAATAATTATTATTATTCCCCCCCCCCCGTCTGACTACCCGTTCGGGCTATACGCACTTACGCAAATGTGTAATGGTAGAGGGATTGTGAGATGAAATGGAGGACCTACAGTTTAACGTGGGATCCGAACCACGGTGGAGGCCTGACATTCCACATATTCACAAGTCGTGATTAATACACGTCTTGTCAGAGGTGATGGAAGGGTTTGGCAATCAGATAAATATATGCCGGTATCGAGGATTGAACCTCGGACCCTCATCACAGACGTATTGACACCCTACCCCTAGACCACCAGATCACCCAAAACGTATTGTAAAAGTAGATAATACAGTTTATAAAATTCGTTTGTAAAGTATGTGTGACATATAGTTCGTTACGAAATAATAGTTATAAATCAAGTCTGAATTTGACAATAAATATAAAACATATAATCAAAAAAGGAAATAAAATATTTTTTTAAATTTAAACTATTATTTTTTTCAAAATTTCCATATAGTTTTTTCAGGTGTTACATTTCTAGAAAGTAAATTTAAATAATACCGGCTGAATAAAATGTGAAAAAACGAAGCGAGGACTAATATAAATCTAGTGTGAATATAATAAAAATAATGATAAAAAAACGCCTACTCAAATTTCAAAAATAAGTGGAGAAGATGTGAGATAAAAAGAACCTTTGTGAGCTGGTTCGTGAGCTCCTGAGTAATCCTAGTAATGGCCTTCTCCTCTTTAGAGCTTTACCACTTCAGAGCGAGTGAAGATTGCCGTGGTGACAGGACATTGAGTGACTGGTGAACTTTCATGGAGAGGGAGGGGATGTAAAAACAAGAATAACAAGAGAAGGATTGCTCGGTCTATGCCACCAAATGATGTTCTTCAGAAAGTGCTAGGTTAGCATGTTCCTTCAGTTCTTTAAAGGGTTCATTTAAATGTCTATTGAAAAATGGCATATGGGCAGAGAAATCAAAACCGATACATTTGGCTATAGTGCAACGATGTTCTACCAGCTCGTCCCGTGCTCAGGATCACCTGTCATACATCATTTTAAGGCGGAGTCTGTGGTGGACGTGTGCAATTATCAGATACTCTATACATATTAGAAACAAATCCACGGCTATAGCGGTAAACTTTTATGCTACCGGGTATACAAGTTTTACTTATACTGGGGCTAGGTTTATACAAAATATATTGAACGGTACTGAACACTGCTGATCATATACATTTATTCAAATATACAGGGTGCTCGGAAACGCAACACCCAAACTGCACATATAGCTTGTTTGAACCAAAAATAATATAAAGTTCCATTACACTTACACACTGAAACTTATGTTAATACCAATAAATAGTATTCAAAGTTTCGACGTACAGCACCGGGATAGCAAAGCTGTCAAGCATGCGTGTACAGCAAGTTGCATAGGATTTAGGTGAGCGGCACTGCACATGTAATAATGGTAAGAAATTTCTGTGATGTAGGATCGTAAATGATGACCCCCCAAAACATATTCCCACTTCTAGATGGACTGATGTTTTGTTAACCATTAATTGTGTTGTGTTCTGCTGCCGTGCTCGAAGATGTCGAGGTGTGCAGTGCCATGCGCCTAACTAATATGAAACTTGTTGTACACACATGCTTGAACAGATTTGCTATCCCAGCGCTGTACGCCGACAATTTGGACACAATTTATTGATATTAGCATGGCTTTCCGGATATAATTGTATAGACATTTTGTATTACTTTTGGTTCAAACAAGTTGTATGTTCAGTTTCAAACACCCTGTATAATGAGAAATACCACCTTGACATGGGACTGGAACACAAGTACTTTAACCTAACTTGGTGATACTTTGGCAATGTGATATCCTGGTTGTTTTCAGAGATGTTGAAGATATATTTTTTAAACAAAACCATAAAATTTATTTTTAATAAGCCTACATGGCTTGTGTTGTCCTAAATGTATCGATACTAATTTAAATAGGAGGTTTGAAATGATTTGTGGGTTTTCGACACATAAATAAATATCTTCCGTCTCAAGGAAGCTGTACGGTGGAAGTGAAGGAGTGCGAGAAAAAGGAAGTGTTTTTGTAGTTTTTATATCAAAACTTCTTTTGGTCAAAATAAATAAAATATTTCTACAGTAGAAACATAGTTAAAGTTTATTGTTATAGTGATATAAACAGTGGTTGAATATCTATCAAGGTCGTCTTAGAATAGTAATTCCCAACCTTTCCTAGCCTGGTGCTCACTTCTGAGAATTGAGAATTGGATGTTGGCTACCGACCACTCCACCAACCCCTCCCCTAAACCCACCAAAGATAAATAAAATAATTAATAACACTAATAAGCCTAGTGAAATAAGACAAGAAAAGACATTGAAAATATAAGTACTAAGCGAAAATATAAATAAAAGTTAGAAATTAAGTCACACAGTTTTATTAAAACGCCAAGTACAATTATAAATATATTTTTTATCAACCGTCAAAAGTCCAAAATTTTTCAAAACTTCTGATCATTGGATCCTTGTTGCCAGATGGACAACACATCCTCGTTTGAAAATATATCACAAAATAACGGCATTTTTTTTTCATGGCATAACTTAAAATTTTTATGAATAAAACACATTTTAAAACATAACTTAAGTTAAATGTTTATAAACATAAGTAATAAACGTACTGTCTGAATTATAGTATATAAATATTAAGATAATTTTAAGTACCTTCTACTAAATATTGTATTGCCTGTTATTACTAGACAAATATAAAAATTACTGTTGTAATTTCCCCAAAAACTTAAATTCTCCCATGTCACCCACTTACAGTTAACCCCACCCTTCTGAAAATAAAAAACAACTCCTATGGGTCTGCACTATCCAGGTTTGGTAAAAACTGTCGTGTAATTTAATGACAACTGTTTGTATTCATTTAAAAAGTTTCTCATTAATAGCTGCAATGCTCATGACATATTTAACTGTTGATATCACCATGTGAACAAAATTAAAGTATGCTTCTACAGGAGAAATATTTTATTTATTTTGGCAAATAAAAAAAAATGCTTTAAAAACTGCGAACACACCGACATTTCCTTGCATCCCCTACACTCCCACCTTAAACCCCTTTCAGTACCGTTTATTCTTGTTCGTGACGTCACGATCATTTTAGACGTCTCTTCGTGTAGTCCTTTCTCTCTCCCTCTCTCTTTTCCCATTTGGGTCGGATTTTTAAACCTCCCATTCTTTGTCTCGAGGTAAAGATACTGTTGGTATAATCCTAGTAATGGTTCGACTCTCCCCCGAGCCACTATCTTCAACTCACCACGAAACCTAGGCCATTTAATACCTTAGCTCGTTCACCATTTATTTATTTCTACTTCACTACAAATATATTTTTTCATAACCCACTTTAGTCTCCCTTTATTCTTTAACTTTTGTCCGCAAATTAAGCTTTTAATTTTCGTAAGCAATTCAAAGATGACTGATATGGTATCATATGTTTAAAAAAAAGTATACCTATATCTTACCTTATGTGAATAAATGATTTTTAAATGATCTTTATTAAGAATCAAATAGCCAAAGCTTTTATTTATGCTTTTAGTGAGGATTACTCCATCTAGATATCATATTCTGAAAATTGAAAAAATGACACCTTGTCCTGGGTTCGATTCCCATGTCCAGGTATCATTTTTCAATCTTCAGAATATGTGGTCTTCATTAAGTAATTTCCTCTCTTATGAAGTATTTATACTATTTATTTCCATACAACTGATCATTTGATAAAGTTTCCAACTAAATGTTCCCTATATTTTTTTTTTCGTCCATAGGCCTAATAAATAAATAACTAATAATTTATTCTTTGATTTAATATACTTGTTTTACTACATTGTTTCATTATCTACCTTCAAGATGCTTATTATTTATTGTTTCATAGTACATAGTATATAGAACTAACAAGAAACAGTAGTTCAATCTTAAATTATATGTTTAGAAAAATATTACTCCTTGATTGATATAAATTGTTTTACAAAATGTGAAAATTAGACTGAGTAAAGAACAATGTCAAAATAAAGATATAATCTGAGCATATGTTAAAAGCTAAAGTTTATTTTGAAGACTAAGCTACAACTTCTCTGTACTCAATATTCGAATTATTGCTTGTTGGTGCTGGCAAATAGATGTTACGGTGCACCGTAAAGTATTTCACTTTTATCTTAAAATAAATAAATTTAGTAAAAACTCATAAAATTTGTAAAATGAAATAATATATACTGGTCCAGAAACACTCTACCAAATAGCATAAATTAAATAATATAGACTGTTACAAAACATTGAGAAAAGAAAACCATCTTTATTCTCCAAAGAGCATATCAATAAATTTCTCTTTTCAGACAGCTCCATAAATATATATATATATATATATATATATATTTGCTTATGTCTCGGAAATGATTGGTCTTATAAAAATATATACTTCAAAAAAGACTTTAATTTTTAGTAGTATTACAACTTTACAATGATAATTAACCATTTAGTATCTCAAATATTTGCGGAAATAAGATCAAAATTGTAAATTTTTTCTTATATAAATTAACTTAAAACTTCATGGGAAAATAACAGTTAAAATTTGATTTAAAATATCTAGATACAAAATTTAATCAAAATTGATAAAGCGGATTTTGAAAAAATCAGTTTTTTTTTTTGCCATTCAGTAAACTACTCTTAAATTTTGGATTGGATTTGAAAATCCTAGGGGTAAATAATAGGTTAAGGAGACAGATTTGTCCCCGCAATTAAATGCCATATTAAAATTTCTTTCACAAATAAAAGTTTTTTTTAATGGTTTGTGAAATTTTTAGACCCATATTTTTTGGATCAAAATCTCGAGCTTAAAATGTTGATTATTTTATGATTATATAGGTTTTTTTTTACATTAAATCAAATATTTCAACTTTATATTACACTTAAAAGTGTTTATTTGAATTAATTTTTCAAATTCTAGCCCTTCATCGTTTTATTTTCCAAATCTTAACTATAAAATTTAAATCTTTCATACTTTTCATGTTTTTGGGGTTGTCAGTCCTCTTAACGTTCCATTAATATTTCAGTTGCTTTGTGTGCTACACAATAAGAACTCTGGTTGAGAAACAGTTTTTTCATGTCTTAAGTTCAAACACCAATAAAGGTTTGCTTTCAATATCTTACACTGTTAGATTAACATTTTTTTATTTGACGTTTTAGCTTATAGATTCATTAAAACCAAAGTTTATGGTTCATAATATGCGACAATTTTAATATAGTTTGAAATGTATGAGGATGGGGACAAATTGATTAGGTTCATCCAGAGCTGAGCAATAGTGATAATATTAAAGAAAATAATCCATAAGGGAAGCACACCCTCAGATTTATTAGACTAAGCAGGCCTATTCCAAGCTTCATCTTGTTATTTTTCTTGATTTTGGAGATACTCGTGGAAGTAGTCAAGCAATCTTAGGTGTTAGACTAGAAATATATGTAAAAGTAAAAAAAAAGGCCTGTGTCACATTCTCATGTTTCCCTGAGTACATATGCTAGGCTATTCTCTTTCTATATTTTCTGGTTTTAGAGTTATCCACTTAACTCATCACGGGATTTAAGGCATCAAACTCACAAAATTATGTAATGGTAAAAATAATAAATCTGAGATGCACACCCAAATATTTTCTCTGGCACGAAAATCTATGCCAAGTGTAGGTATTTTTTTTCTTGTATTTATTGTTAACGGAGGTAATGGTCAAGTGGTTGTAGGTGTCAGGCTCACAAAATTATATTAAATAAACGCTCAATTTTACACTCCTACTATTTATATGAGAAAGCAAAGAATACTATTTTTGTATTTTAAAATAACGTGCACCAGCAGCTAAGTGAGCCAATTCTTTAGGGTCTATATACTGGTATAGGTAGGAGAGCTAAACTTAATCACTCCCATGTAATATTATCACAGGTATTCTCATTCCTAACCTCATACATTGTGGAGATATCTACGCCAACTAATTTTCACCCATAGCTATTGAGCCAACCTTGTAATTGAGCCCTAAGGAATTAAATGGACACTTTGTGGATGTCCTGACTTAAGATGACAACGTGATTAAAATACAAACTATACATAGTATTGTATCCAAATATACAAGAAAAAACAAATTTTGTTTAAGGCTTACGTCACTATATTCAGATCTTAATGCAGTCCACACACAGGCAACTTTAAATGACTTGTTTATTAATCCTGGTAAATCCCAATTTATTATTAAAGAATAAAATAAAATTAAACCTAAAATTAAATCAAAAATTAACTTTTCTATTTTCCTTTATATAACCTATACATATATTTAAACTCTAAATCTGTCTGTACGTTCAATTCCGTCTGCTTTTTTTTCAAATAAACTCAAATAATACTTATCAGATTAAGTGGGACTTTTTCTGTTGAACGTCTTATATTTAAGAATACAGAATAAGCCGTATACCATCACTCTATCTTATAAGTGAACAAAGAACTATCGAAAAAACCAATTGTTAATGTGGTTACATTTTCGTTTTAAATTTGTATCAAATTCGGATATATTAACTTTTAATGTATAGAATTTCTTTGTAAGTCTCCTTGGCAACATGGGGTTTGGAAATATCAACAAACCTATTATAAATTTCTCTGCCAACGTGTGTTTTAGAGGTATGTTTTCAGTTATTCAATCATTTTACGCATTCACATTAGAAGGTAAATTGTGTTTCTTTCACAAATAAAAAATACCCACAAGTAAACTATAACCTATCGTTTGGACTTTGATTTATATAGATAAGGTTGGGTTTATATTAAAGTGTAGAGCTTAATTAATAGTAAACAGCACATAACGTACAGTGCATGATTCATAATTAAAATACAATGATTTATAGCAAAATCTAGTGACTAAAGTACAATACTAAATAATGCTTATATCTTTTATTATTTATTGCAACATTATCTACACGTAAAATAGCCATTTTTAGTATGATTGGATTTTCTTATTAAATTTAGATATTTTTTAGTGCTTTTGCCTGTAAATGAGGTTTTATTAGGGTTTTTTCTTTGATATTAAACCCAAAATATTTATTTTGTTGATCATTTGAACATGTGTTAACGGGAGATAGCCAATTTTTACATGCTTAAGGTGGGGTGCTAGTGAGCGCCAGTTTAGTGCATTAATTTTGCAGTTTTTATAGCATAAACATTTTTTGGCAAAAATAGATCAAATATTTCTTCTATAGAAACATAGAGTTTAGTTTTCCGCACATGCTAATCTCAAGAGTTCTTGAATATCTCTCATGAGCATAGCGGCATTTGGTGACAAATTTTTTAAATGCAGAGAAAAAGTTGTCACTAAATTCCAGGACACCCTTGACAGATATTCAAGAACTGTTGAGATTAGCATGTGCAGAAAACTAAACTCTATGTTTCTATAGAAGAAATATTTGATTTATTTTGGCCAAGTAAATGTTTATGCTATAAAAACCTCAAAAATACTGCCCTAAACTCACGCTCACTAGCACCCCCATCTTAAGTTTGCATTTTAAATTTAGGTATTTTTCAGTTCGGATTCCACGTTAAACTGTAGGTCCTCCATTTCATCTCACAATCACCCTACCATCACACATTAGCGTAAGTGCGTATAACCCGAACGGGTAGTAAGACGCGGTGCTAATAATAATAATAATAATTATTATTATTATTATTATTTTGTATAAATAATGTATTTAATAAATACAGTTACTAAATATTATCAGCATAGTTTTCTTTTTAAATTATTTACTATCCCCACCATCTTTAAATAGGTTGACCCGCCTCGGTGGCGTAGTTAGTTAACGCGCTAGTCGTGTTGAGCTCGACCACCAAGGACGGGGAGATCGAGGTTTGAATCTCGGTCGGGTGAACTGGGGGTGGTTTTTCCTAAATGGTTTTCCACTCTCCCTCCACGCAAATGTGGGTTCACTTCCTCTAAATTCAACCCTCCCAATTCCTAATCCAATAGCGTAATTAGTACTTAAGCGTATAACCCGAACGGGTAGTAAGACGTGGTGCTAAATATTATTAAATTTAAATAGGTTTATTTTACCGCCATTTTACTATCTGCTAAGGTTGGACGCATATAATGATAATATACCCTAATGGGGTAGGGATGAGGAATGAAGCATTTTAGTTTTAATATAACCTTATTTGCGTGAAGGGATAGTAGGCATTTAGGAAACACCACACCCTAAGCAAACCCAACCGGTACTCAAACCCTAATCTGCCCATCATAAGCAAACCAGCCTATTACGAGATTGACGCCTTAGACCTTGCGATCACTTAGGCGGGTGATATACTTATTAAATATACAGGGTGTACCGTAATATGTGGGACCTACTTAAGCTGTGAACAGCCGACACAGAAACAATCAAAACACTTTTCCCATTTGACCTGGTTTCTGAGTTATAGTCATGGAAACTGATTAACTTTATAGGAAGTGTTCTTTAAATTGAAAAATTACACTTGGACATGGGAATCGAACCCGGGACCTATGGCTAAGTACGCCAATGTGCTCAACACTGAGCTATCCAGTAACGTTCCGTGCCGAGGGTGATTCTTCACTCATATTTTAAGGCAGATTCTGTGATGGACGTGGGATAATCATCAGCTGCGTATGTGTGATCAATTAAGATCACGATCTATTAGATAACGCAGCCATCTTCGACTCAGGAGGGTTTTATGCTGCCATTAGGACAATTGCAACTGTATGAAGCGCATATCCTGATGGATTAGATAGCAATTTAAAGATTATTATATTTAGGTGCAGCTATAACTGTAATTATCAAATATAACATATTTGATATTTAATCCATCAAAATAGGAAGTGCTCAAAATGGCCACCTTCAACCTGAGTGAAATCCTACAGTCGTCGTGTCATAGAGTGCTGCACTCTTTCAAAAATACCAGGGGTTTGTCAGATTTATTGACAGCCTTCTTGACGAATTGTTTGAATACTGGTAATGGGTCAAGAGATATCAAGTATGGTGTACAAACAGTTTAGTGGAATCATTTAGCTGTAACTAGGAAATAAGGTCAAATGGAACACAAGTTTATATTAACTTTTGTTCATAATTTTTGTGCCTCCTGTTCACCGTTGAAGTGGTTCAAACATGTTATGGTACACTCTGTATAATATATGACATGTGAATAAGTGTGGTATGATTGTGTTTTTTTAACTATCTTTCTCTCTCCACTTATTCTGCTTTCTTCACTTATTTTATTTTATTATGCTCATTAATATACAATTCTCTGAAGATCCATGATGTCAATATTTGTATTCTTCTTCTTATTATTATTACTATAATTGTTATGCCTATTACTATCATTATTTTTGTACTTGTATTATGGATTAGTTTTTAACTTTAATATTAATATGTACATGTATTATTAAAAGGTTAAGTGTAGTAAAAGGTGGCCTTAACTTTGGCTAAATAAATACGATTAAATTTACAATTATTATAATTTATCATAGTTAAAAACTATTTAAAAAAATACGCTTGTGTTGCACATCTTCAAGCATACTTAAGCTGCTTTGCAAAGTGTCTTGATTTTGAGGTTAGATTGCTATCACACATATGTATGAAAGACACTCTTGTATACTCTCAAGTTTAAGCTGTCTTTTTGTTGGAAAATTCATATATGTGTCTAGATAATTATATATGTAAATAGGGTATATACATGCGTGTCTGGGCTACATCATTCTTAGCACAGTACTAATATACCGTTGCCCAGGGAACGCCCGAATGTACTAGTCATTCATCCTTTCCGTGGAGGCTCTTTCCATGTCCCAATAAGGCTAAGTGTTGGTGATAGTGACTATGGGGGTGTGAAACCAGGTAATGCACTCTTATTTACGTGTAGATACAAGGTGGGAAATTACTTATTAAAAGCACCTCAGAATATTCAACTGGTATTCAAGCACTGGACTCTCCATCACCAGCAAATCAGACAATACGAGATCACCGCCTTTGTCTGCATGCCCACTAATGCATGTCATACTTTCACAGTCCTTAACTAGGATACATTACTTTTTTTACTTTCTCTCTATCTTACAGGTAGAAAGAGTATGGTGATCGTCAAAAAAATCGAACTCGAGATTTTGATGAATCTTGACGTTTCATGACTCCCCGAATCCGAAAAAGTGGTTTTTGAATTTCCGTCTGTCTGTCTGTCTGTCTGTACCTCCAACTAGAGCCTAAACTATTTTGCCGATTGAGCTAAAACTTTATATCTAGAGTTTTCATAGGGTTGCCCCAAGGCGTTTTTGGAATTTTATATCTAACCCTAAAATTAAGGGTAGTTTACTGAAGGGCAAAAAGAGAAAAAGTCAATTTTCTCAAAATCGGCTCTAACGATTTTGATTAAATTTCATTTATAAATATTAATAAATATTCCAAACAAAATGGCTACTCTCAATATTTCGG
>CABFWO010000242.1:319226-361869 GCA_902155825.1 Timema genevievae | reverse complement strand
AGTTTCTGAGATATTTGCAAATATATTAATATAATTTTGTGAGCTTTATTTGTAAACATATACTACTTAAGTCTTAACGCAATAATTCTCCAATGCCATAGAGTAATTAAATATAAGTAAGTATCTAAAAAAAGTATGTTATATTTCCTTAAAACTCTTAGGAGAAATGTTTGCACAGCAATGATCTATCTCCATTTTAGACTCAATAGTCAATATTTATATTTTTTATTGGTCAAAATGTATAAATGAATAATTAAATATCAATGCGATGACTTGAAGATGTGTAACATCTTATAAAATGTTAAAATTTTAACAAGAAATCGAAATTTTAATACAAAGTGTTGACCCTTGTGTACCCAATATTAATCTTTTTTATAACTTTTAGGATTCCTTAGATTTCTTTCTACTTCCCTCCATTCATCTCTAGTAATATTTTCATAAATTGGAACATGTAAAGCATATCCGAGTTTCCAAGCTGTCAGCAAATAGTTCAAATACCATTTTATTAAGGTCTTTAAAACATTAAACTGTTTGAAATGCTCTTAGGTGGACAAAGACGCGCCTCTGTTCTTATTGATTCTATATCATTGTATATTATTCTATGCGTGTTCCTATATGGAGCGGTGATGATACAATGTACATTATTCCGTTCAGAAATCTTACGAGTTTATAGAAAAAGAGAGAAAGTCTGTGCGGTGCGCCGTACCATTTATTTTTCTCTATAAGCTTGTATTGTTTATCCCCCCTTTTTTTAATGAATGATATTTCTCTAGTGACCTTGTCACTTCTTACACAACTTTCTCTAGTATTTATTTAATTTTCATTGAGCTTTGGTCCAATTTATCTTCTCTAGTCAAGCGCGTGAGCACATAAACACATAAACAAAAACACACACACACACACACATACTCATTTTATGCTTCTAAGTCTACTCTTTTATATAATTGTGAATTTCATATCCTGTTTCTTTCTTAGCTTTCCTTACTCTAATCCCCCTTATTCTTCCTCGAACCTTCTCTTTACTCTTCCCCGTTTTTCTCCTTTGAGCTACCACAAGATAAGCTCGAAGAGGAAAAGGAATACATTTTATTTTCTAAGAGAAGATGAAGACATATCGAGATGTCTTTCAAACTAAACCAGAAGCTCGAGACAGGTCAAATGAATGTAAAGAAATGTTTTGTACGGTTACGAAAACATAAAATCAATTCTGGGGCACAGAAAAATATATTTGGTTAACAGAGAAAACTTTTTCTTGCTATTCTTTTTTAAAACCAACAATAATTCTGAAATAGGCTCGATGGCGTATCACGAGTCAATTCTGCATTGGCAGCGCTCAGTTATTGTAGCCTTTAAATCTTATCTTTGAAAATGAAAATCAATAAATTTATGTAAAATATAATTTCCTTTTATAATTTTAATCCCAAATTAAGAAATATTCCCTTAGAAAATGTTTTGGTACCTCCTCGGTGTATAAGTTTTGATAAAAAAATATTATGGCAATCAATTCGGTAGAACTACTGGGAATCAATGCTGAAAAAAAGCCGCTTCCCATTTTGAATATAAAGGTCATCTCTTATGGTCGACCTTGGTAGTTTTGGGGTAAATTTTTCACCTCAGGACCCAAGGTTGGGGGGTTCAAACCAAACTAGTTTAGACTTAATTTTCTTGAGTGTTAGAAATCCGTAGCACAAATTCCTTCGGAAGAGAAGTAGAGCCGTCGGTTCCATACAAAATGTGGCACGTAGAAGAACCCTGAAAGGTATTTGAAAATACTTTTCCCAGCAAAATTGGTCGTCCTTTCACTCTCGCTCATAGACATTTTAGTTTGTTGATATAATCAATTGGTTGAGAAAGTATATGCTTCTATTATTACCCATATTATTTGAGGAACCTAAAGTGCACTTTCCAGACAGACTGATTATATCAGAACTCGAGTTATAAAATAGCTTGAATACAGAACCGACGCAACACTCAGCCTGCTCCCGTTAATTCATCACTGTGAAAGAGGAAACCCACATTTCATGTTTGGCCATGCTAGGAATCGAACCTGCGTGGACCCTTAGCTCAGTAGACAGACACGCTACCCACTGAGTCTAGGAGTCGGACTTAAGGTGACCACCTCGGTCTGCGAGAAACAACCAATCGTTGTCAACATTTTAGAAAACATTCTAATTGAAGGAGTAAATGAATATAATATAAGTTAAGACTTAGATTATTGTCGTTTATAATTTAAAAGGTATGAGTTCAAATTAATTTAATTTATAGATTTAATATTAAGGATAAATATCGTTATGATTAACCCTTTACAAGTTGTTTATACTCAGTTCTTATCTGTTTTTATTTTAACACATTTTAATATTTAAAACATTTACCTTGGCTACATTTATTATAGTACGAGTCAAATTGGTCAAACTAACAAACATGGCATAATACACAAATAATTGACAAACTAGTTTTTAATGAAAGCAAAAATAAAACATACTTAAACAACAAGTTAAAACATATCTATTCAAAAGTTGATGATTTTGCTTGAATTGTAAGATCCTCAACTTTTGAATAGATATGTTTTAACTTGTTGTTTTAGTATTTTTATTTTCACTTTCATTAAAAACTAGTTTGTCAATTATTTATGTATTATGTTATGTTTGTTAATTTGACCAATTTGGCTCATACTTTAATAGATGTAGTCAAGTTAAATATTTTAAATATAAAAGTGTGTTAGAGGAAAAACAGATATAAACTGAGTATAAACAGCTTGTAAAAGATTGATCATAACGATATTTATCCTCAATATTCAATCTATTAATTAAATTAATTTGAGTTTATACCTTGTAAATTATAAACGACAATATCTAAGTCTTAACTTATATTATAATCGTTGTCAAGCCACATGGCTTTAAATACAATGCTCTATGTCCTTGTCTGTAATTACTTCTTTACTACCTTTCGCCCTTCACACACAACCACCCTGTGTCTTCTTTATAAGAAAGAGCTCAGCATCGGTGGCTGTGTGGTCTAACGCGCTACTCTCGTGATAGATTAGACTACTGAGGGTGGTTTTACTGTATGGTCTGTATACGCCTAACATCATTATCTGAACTACAGTACAGACCTAATTTGCTTGAAAATCCATTGTAGTTGGTTGCTGTTGTGTGGTTATAAAAATTCAATATTCTAAGAAATTTTCACAAAATGATATTATCGTAAATATAATAGAAGAATGGGATATATTGTACCGTAGATATAATGGAAAGGAAAGCAATTTTACTTAGCTGAATTATAATCCCATTTATAAAAGATTTGTATGGATGCTAACATGTCTGCGTGCAAACTTTCTGGAAAAGTAAAAATAATAATAAAATAGCTTTTTTTATAGGCTACATCAAGAAAAGACTCAAATATTGTTATGTCAGCGCATTAAACAAAGTATATATTCTAGGAAAAAAATTGTAAGAACTCTGTGAAAAGAAATAAAACCAATAAATGAAATATATTATAAAAAATAATGTAAAAATAAATTGCTTGGAAAATAAATAAGGCATCAATCTGAAATCAACCACATTCATCAGTGGAAGTGTTTTTGTTTTTTTATCACCGCTTCTTATGACTGGTTCAGATTTTATATGTCTGAAGTGTTACTAAATTCTTTTTAGATCCAGCTAAAAGATTTAATTTAAAATGAATATATGAACTCATATGTCAAAATTATAATAAATACATTATTTTGTGTGTGTGTGTGTCTAATTGTATATATCGTCAATGAACCTACACTAATAGTCATGTGGACGATGCCATAAGTTTATTCTTGTCTGGCATAATAGGGAAGTAATGGTTTGAATCCTGACTGGATGGTGATGTTAATTTTCTAAATGATTTTCTACTTTCCCTCCATGCATATGCGGGAACATTTCATGCAAATCATATCTTCCCAATCCTTACTCAATTAATGTGAATAAATGGATAGCCCAGACAAGGCGGTAAGCTGCGGTATAAAAATAAATTCCCTAACCACGATGGATATTCTAGCTTTAAACATGTTGCTATCACTAATTATATAATTTACTTGTGTATGTCTTTTTCACATCCTCCAGAAGCCCCTTAAGTACTAATTTAGCTAATGGTTTTAAGAATTGGGAAAGTTGAATTTAGAGAAAGTGAAAACGCAATTGCGTGGGGGGAAAGTGGCGAACTATTTAGGGAAAACCGCACGCAGTTAACCCGACCGAGATTCGAACCTCGATATTCCCATCCTCGGTAGTTTATATCAACACGAATCTAGCGCGTTAGCCAACCACGCCACCGAGGAGGGTGAACATACCTTGAATCCCAGAAGACCTAAGAAAACGAAATTTTTCAGGCAACTATCGCCTAGCCTTAATCTCTACACACATTTACTTGGTGTCTATTCTAGGGGCATATTCCCAAAGATCACATATTAAGAAAAATTCGTATAAACGTGGGTTTGAAACAGGCATGGCAAATCTATGGCACGCGAACAAGATTTGGGGGGCAGGCCAACATGAAAAAAGTAAACACTAAATAAAGCTCTTACCAACGTGGTAGGCTATTAATGTTTGAAGTCAATAATATTTAGATTGCCTATATATTCACATGTCATGTCACAACGAACTTTCTAAAGTCAATAGTTAGAAGTCGTCTTTCTTTCTGTTGAAGACAACAAATGAACCGAAAATAAATATCGTAGCTAGAAAAAATACAACTGTTTTCAAACTATAATGGAAATATTATGTACTTTTTTNCCGAAGATGTTATTTTCAATGTTTTTACTTTAAGTTAGTGACATTAATATTGTCTATAACACTCACTTTTGCAATTAAATACATTTTAGTTTTTTTAAATTCAGTCATTATTAATATATTTACAATTTTATTTAAATTGCTAGTTACATTTCATAATATTCAAAAGGTTTTGATTTCTAAATAATTCCCATTCGGGTTATCAACGCTGCTGAGGTGGGTTAAAGTAGGAGGTTTATTCATTTAAATATATGGTACGACACAATGGCACAAACTTTCTCATCTCGTGTATAGGAGTTTCAAAGAAAATGTTAAAAAATAGGTTTTTAGTAAGCTAGCTTTAAATAATTTTTCCTCATAAAAACAAACATATTACCTTGTAAAAATAAAAACATATTCCTAAATATCATGAAAAAATACACCCATTTAACCATTTAAACACAATATATAAGGCAAATTTCAAATTGTAATAAGGATGAGCACATTATAATTTGAGAGGAAGCGAAACCACATTTGGCTGGTGGGAGAGTGGGAAATCACTTAGGTTAAAACATCCTCACACCCGATTGGATATCCAGTATAATATCCTACATGACATGTGGTAGTACACATATAGATACCGATTTTTAACTTTGTACTTCCAAAAGTACTAGTTGTTTTTAAATAAATTAATATTTAGAACTGATCAGCGCAAGTAACATCAACCTTGAGGGCTTTTTTAGAAATTTTATTTGCCAGTTTTATTTGCCAAAGATTATGTGGGTCTACACGTTTTATGTCAATTATTAATGTTCCTATCAACCTTGTTTGCGGGCATGGTCTAAGGCATCAGTCTCACAATAGACAAGACTGCCGATGATAGGGAGATCGGGACTAGAATCTCGGTTGGGTGTACTGAGCGGGTTTCTTTCCAAAATATTCCCCGTCCACTCTCCCTCTATGCAAATGCTAGTACATTTCCTCTTTATTCAACCTTCCTCATTCCTAAATCATTAGCTTAATGGGTACACTTGCGTATAACTGAACAGCTAGTAAGACGCAGACGCAGACGCAAAATAGCATGCTCTAATACACCCTGAAGGGGAGCACGAGAGCAAATTCCATCACGTATCGACCAATTGGTCACACCGTGTGGTTTTCGGATATTAAACAGACGGGTTGTCGCATTTCGCGAAGTTACTGAAACAAGAAAAAAAAAAGCATATTATTAATGTTAGTTGAGAAAAATAAAATTGTGGAGAACCGACTAAGGTATTTTTTAGAGTTACGTGAGGAGACACTACTCTATGAGGGGCTGGGTGAGAGCCTCCCAAACCACTGTTGACACATCTCGCTTATCCGAGCAGGACTTTGGGACGTCGGTGGCACCCTCCAGGGTCGATGACGTAGTTTCCAAGCCCCTGGATAAGAGGATTGGTGGCACCGGGAAGTCTGTCGTAGAAGGACTGCGCCAGCTTCCGTAAGTGGTCCTTGATGGTAGGCATATCCAGGTCTCGGTGCAGAGTCACATTCCGAACATACCAAGGTGCATTCAAAATGATCCTCAGACACACGCTCTGGATTGCCTGCATCCTCCTCATATACGTGTCCGCCAGGTAGCCCCAAGTGGGACACGCATAGTCGAGGATAGGTCTGAGCAACTGCTTGTACAGTGTCAGACCGTTCCTTGTAGACAGGGCGTTACGCTTATTAAGCAGTGGGCCTAGGACTCCCAGCCTTTGCCTCGCCTTGTTTAGTCGCTCGGTACAGTGCAGTCGCCAGGTCAGCTTGGTGTCCAGCCTAAGTCCCAAGTAATTAACACTGTCCGCCCATCTGAACTGCTCTCCGAACAGCCGGAGTGGGGCCGGCCTGTAGAACTTTCTTTTTCATGTAAAGAGCACTGCGGTGCTGTTGTTACTGATCTATCCAGGTCCTTTACGTACCCAGGTTGATTCATAGATCACTCAAACTATAACTTGTACTAAATGTTAATTTCAAAATAGTGTTAGTAATAACATTTAATAATCATTAGCCCCGAAGTATTCTTAACAATATGTGCTTTTATCCAACACACTTCGCGAGATTCCCACGATCGGGAAATTCAAATGCGCCCGAGCAATTTGTGTATAAAGGATCTATAGTTAGGGTTGCCACTAATTTATTCATACAAAATCCTAGGCGTTTCCTTTGTTTTTACGGAAGGAATTACCATTTATCACAGAAAATCTAATTAGTGGTATAGAGGAAACAAATTTTATTTTCCAAAAAAGTTATTATTAGGTACTTTATGTGTTAATAATTGATCGGTCGGTATAGCTTGCTTGCGGACTCACGCCTTGGAGTTTGTTTTATGTGTTGAGAATACATTCAAGTTCAAGTATAAAAGTAAATATCATAAATTTATAGTATAATTAACTGTTTTTGGAACTACGTGTGTTCAAAATTAAATAAAGATTAAGTGTAAAATAATCTGTCAAAAGGTTATAAATTAGTTAACTATTTTTTGTAACCATATGTACTCAAAATACATTAAAGATTAAGTATAAAATTATCTGTCTTAATAATATAAAGTAGTCAAACATATTTCGAAGCTATGTGTGTTCAAAGTACATTCAAAATTAGTTAATGTTATTGGTATTAAGAATAGCATTATTTTGACTTGATCGGGTAATAAATAAATACAGTATTTAGGGAACCAAATGTTGTAGTTTAAAAGGAGGGATGAAAAATAAAATGTTTAACTAAGGGTGCTTAGTTCTTCATTCAAACTTTTCTTCCATACTAAAGGCCTACTAATTAAATCTTGCATTTAAAAGTAGCACACTCACAAATCTTTCAGTATTTCTCTAGTTTTTTGTTGTTGTTGATAAATTTCCCTGTGTCTTCCCGGCTATCCAGGATCCGCAGGTGCATTGCCAACCTGTCATTGCATATGTTAAACAGAAACAAAGTGCCATGACGAATTTACGATGATATCTGACTTTAGGAAGGTTTAGTAGAGAGAAATAAAGGGAAAAAGTAGAAGAATATTCAAGGCATTTTATTTGTCTTATCTATAATATAAAATGCCGTGATCTGAATATATTTTTCCCTGGAGGAAGTAAAAATTAATGTTAATTTTTTTTCTCCAGCTTTTAGAACTAACCGTTTAGGTTGCACCCATATATATTATTATTATTATTATTATGTGCCAGGGAAAAGAAGGTAGGGTTTAAAGGAAATGTGCCTATATTTGCATGGAGGGAGAGTGGGAAGCAATTTAGGAAAAATCCAATTCAGTACATTGTGCTGGGATTCAAACCCCGAAATTCCTTATACCGGCAAAAGAGATTAAATGAGCTTGACGTTTAGATCACGTGCCCACCGGCATGGTTGAAAAAAAATCCCTTTGTCTAGTAGTAGTACTACTATGAAACTTTTTTTTAAATCCAATAATTATTGATAATATGTTAAATTAAAATAATAATTCAACAAGGGTATATTTATTTCTACACCCCTAGATAGATTTTTTTTTCAATTGTGAATCTAAACAGTTTTCCCACCACATCCATATAAATTCTACACTCTAAGAAAATATTCTATATTTTTAAAACTAATCTATTTTTACAATATTTACTACTCCATCCCTATAGCCGAGGGGTTAAGTAACTGTAAATAAATAAAAATACTGACTTCATCTCTACCTTAATTAAGGTGTTCCCAAACTTTTTGAGAAAGCACCTACCTTCACATGTGTTATTATCTATGTGACGCCCCTCAACCCAATATTTATAATAAAACTGCCCAAATTCAATTTAGTGGCATTAAAAAAAATTATTGTCATTTACATTACTAGCTTACATGCTTTTAAATGTATAATACAAAACTGGAACAAAATTACAGAACTGAATAAGAAGAAATTAGAGTAAACATATTTTTGTTGTACATTATCTCATTTG
The DNA here is from genome assembly GCA_902155825.1 of Timema genevievae. Classification (NCBI taxonomy): domain Eukaryota; kingdom Metazoa; phylum Arthropoda; class Insecta; order Phasmatodea; family Timematidae; genus Timema; species Timema genevievae. The sequence continues at coordinate 353,195 of CABFWO010000242.1, read as the reverse complement.
TACAGTTTGTTCATAAGGGTGAAATATCTCAGCCTGTATTTTATGATTTCAGTTTTACTTTTTCACTAAGACTTATAAATTATACATTATAGGTTTTAGTTTTTTCCTTATAGCCGCGACACCCTGACCAAGACCGGACGCCCCAGGGCGTTGCGACGTACAGTTTGAGAACCCCTGCCTTAATCCAATTAAAAATCTACCTCTCCAACGACCCATTCATTCATTCAAAATCCTCAAATAGGCTCATTTCATGTTTATCACATTCAAGGTTATGCGATGATTGCCTGTAACTCACAAAGGCAAATCAGCATAATACTCCCAGTTGGCGAGACAATGCCGTGCGGAATAAGGCAACAGCGTAAAGGGAGGGGGAGGGGGGTAGAAGGGTGGGGTAACACGTTTTGATGTACCTAGTTGGATACACTAAGCCGCTGGAAATACTGTACTATTTTCCCCAGGGTTTATTCTACTACAAGTTATTTTGAAGTCCTTAGGTAACGGGTGTTATGTGTAGTTTTATATGTGCTTTCGTAATTAGTTAGCCAAGTCATGTTGGTAAGAAATCTTTTGTTGAAATTGTAAAGGCTACGTTGATTCATTCATTAAATAACATTTATTTAATTTTTCTTTTCCTTTTTGTCAGCAATAAGCTTGTGTGGTCATAGAATAACTTTAGTAATGGAACACACTAATCTCTAGGTAGTATTTTTTCTTATATTAAGCAACAAATTTCAGTATCATACATTAAATTTAAGTCCACTCTTTTGTCAAAGTTTAGAAACTATTTACAAAATGTCGCCAACAGAGAAATAACAAACAAATTTTTCTAATATACTTTAGCGAGAGCTTAAAATTCATATAAAACTGGTTTTAGTCCTAATAAATTCCAAACAATTCAATTTCTCAATGATTCAATTTTTATGGGTGTACTAATGTTGTTTCGCCTGGATGTTCTTAATTACTACCTCCACGTAATGGATGATAAATTTATTACCATTTATACCTTCCTCTTCCTTATACGATTAGTGTAAAAATACTTTTAGACCGGAAAGTTAGTAATATACGGTGTTTGGCATATGGCTATAACTATAATACTGTTTTAGTTTTGTATTTATTTTCAAACACTTGAAATATACGTGAATCTGAATAAGAGAAAGTGATTGAAGACAATTAATCAATCACCCCACCATTACTCAATAAATAAAAGAGAACTAAAATGAGGTGATTAAACATAATGATCCAAATATTTAAAACTATTTTTATACAGTTAACTATACAGGTCTATTCAGATCTCCAGATAAAAGCAAATACAGGTTGTAGGGTGTGATAAGACAAGTATTTTCATGTAACGAACTGGATTCTGGTGACACCTAATGGTGGTGCTACGCGACGTCAAGGTTAACGCTGCATACACCTGGAGGGTAGTCAACACATGCACCACGTTGCGCAAATCAACACAGGCAGCCATACCAAGAATCAACCATTCCTTATTGGTACCTACTGTCAGGCAATTCAATGCCTGTTATTAGTTATAGTCTACGCACCAACACTCCACTTGTTATGTGCTTAATGGTTTTCCACTATCCCTCCTATCAAATATGTTATTATTATTAGCACCGCGTCTTACTACCCGTTCGGGTTATACGCACTTACGCTAATGTGTAATGGTAGGGTGATTGTGAGATGAAATGGAGGACCTACAGTTTAACGTGGAATCCGAACCACGGTGGAGGCCTGGCATTCCTCACATTCACATATCAAATATGGGTACACTACCCCTTCAGTTTAGTCTTCCTCATTGCTAACACACTAGCGTAGTTAGTATATGTGTAGCTTTAACGGGAAGTAAGGTGTGGTGCTAAAAACAAACAAAAAACTTAACGATCTCAGTAATCGATAAGCGCTTTAGTTTCAAAAGAATGGTCAATGACTAGTTGTATCAATTCCTTGAGTGACTTCATCCTCTGGATCAAAAGTCACACATCTTGTGGTTAAAGAAGCGTGCTGGAAGCAGTTCTACATGCAGTGTCGGTAAAAGGTTTACAGAAAAGTATCCTGTCAGTCTTTGATCGCTACATCCGTAGTATAACGCTTAATACTGAAATGGCTGTTTGCACTCAACCTTTCGTCTTCTTCCCATGCCATAGTTACAGTTGCTCTATGTGCTACCAAAATAAGAACTCTGGTAGAGAAAAAAAAATCAAATCTTAAGTTAAAACACCAATCATTATAGGATGGTTTTAAAACGGTTAAATTGCTAAACTGACCTTTTTCCTAGGATATTTTAGCTTTTGGTTTCACTAAAACCGAAGTTTATGGTATAACCCGAATTCGTGGGAGGACGTGGTGCTTAAAAACAAAAGCAAGTTGGTGGTTCATAATAAACGAGTTTTTTTAAAACATAAACGCTCTATTTAAAATATGTATGTGCATTAGAACAATTAATTATTTAGGTTAATTGCAGCCGGATGTTCACTACAACCAAGTCCATTAAGTCCAGAAATCTATAATAATAAAATACAATAACATAAAAGTGTAGCACATATTTAGATTTCTTTGAATAGGCAGGCCTTTTCCAAGTTTCAGCTTGATATTTATTTTGGTTTTGGAGATACCCGTGGCAATATTCACGCATTATTAAGAGTAAGGCTAGAAATACATATAGATGTTTAAAAAAAAAGCATGTTTCATAGTTCCAAGTTTCACTGAGTAAATATGCTTGTCTTTTCCCGTTCTTTGTTTTCTGGTTTTAGAGTTAACCACATATCTCATCATTTGATTCAAGGGGGGATGGAACAACACGCGATTAAAGATAAGGTTTTTTTTTAATTTTTTTTAGCAAAACTTGTTTTGCCAAAATAAATAAAATAATGCTCCAATAGACACATAGAGTTTAATTTCATGCACATGTTGATATCAACAGATGCTTAATATTTGTCGTGAGCATAGAGACATTGGCTTTTAAGCTTTATATAAACGAAGATAATAAAATGTGCATTAAATTTCAGTACAATGACTCATTTTCAAGAACTGTTGGTCTCATCATGTGACTGAAGTAGTGGTCAAACAGTTGAAGGTGTCAGACTCACCAAATTCATATATTATTATAAATAAAGGCTAAATTTCACTTTTCTAGGTTTTATATGGTCAGCGTGCCAAGAATCAAATTTCTGGTTTGGAAAGTAACTCACACCATCAGCAGCCCAAGGCGTTAGGTTCTTACTGGTTTGGTTGAGAAAGACATTTTATCTGTAATATTTGAATATGTAGAGAACGACAGTTGATTTGTCTCCTTTTCCTGGGGGGTCAACAAGATGATGAAACTGAGTCAGCGGCCTAACCATCAGGAAGGGGAAACAAAAAAGCTTCAAGTACCTTCTTCACAATTTTAATTTGCCAAGTTCCCATAGTGCAATTTCCAACAAGGTGAAGAAGGGTAGGAAGGTAATGGCCAGTAAATTGCAGTCCAACCAAGGTATTAAGTAGGGTTGGACCAAGAAAACCTAGGTCTCTTGTTAAAAAATCCGGTAGGACTCGGGCGATCCTTGTGACGCTCGGGGGGCAATAATTGTGGAAGGACTTCATCTATAATACAGTACCGATACTATTTGTTAAGTATTCAAGTTGTACTCAAATTATGGTTACTTAATCAAATGTAGTGTGTTAAATATAACATTCCTAATTCATGATATCAACAGTGTAAATTTACAATGTATTTAATATCAATGAACTCACAACGCAATAAAAGTCTAATCCTTTAGTAACTACCCTATACTTTCAATATTTTAACGGCTGAAAATAAGTTCTAAAAAAGGATAATAACAAGGTAAAATTAAAAAAACTCCTAGCGTGCACATCTTCAGGCATCCTTTAGTTCCTCACATAGTTTATTGGTCTTGAAGTGATATTGTTATCACACAATTAATGTACAGTATACATGATTATTTGATTATTTCCTTGTCTTCTCTGTTGTTGAGGGTAACTTGTATCGGGATAATTCATCTATTGGCTAAATATTTAGTATGAAAGTGTAATATCAAATTAAATAAGTATTTTTAACGTTACCCATGTGTAAGCTTTATTATGTTAAATAAACACAATTTGCTTACTAATATGAATACAAAATAACTAACTAAAAATATAATTTACCTTTGTATTTTAGAGTAATAACTCTGTAATAACCAGCGTCGGTGGCGTAGTTGGCTAACGCGCCAGTCGTGTTGAGCTCGACCGCCGAGGACGGGGAGATCGAGGTTCGAATCTCGGTTGGGTGAACTGGGGGTAGTTTTTCCTAAATGGTTTTCCACTCTCCCTCCACGCAAATGCGGGTTCACTTCCTTTAAATTCAAACCTCCCAATTCCTAATCCATTAGCGTAATTAGTACTTAAGCGTATAACCCGAATGGGTAGTAAGACGCGGTGCTAAATTAAATTAAAAATAAAAACTCTGTAATAATCACTCCTTGGATTTCAGTTGATTTTGTGATCGAGTAGGAGAGAAAAAAGAATTAATTCTACATTCAAAAGGAGGATAAGACATAATTTAAGACAAAATATTTGTAAACATCGATTTTATTGAATCTTAAAAGAAAATTTCCTATGTGATAACTGGACGTTTAAGCTATCCATGCGAGATTTCAGTGGAATAAATATATTAGTTTTAAGTTAAAGGGGAACATACAGAGAGAGACCAATACATATTTATATACAATTATTAATTTTTTAATATATTTTTATATATTATAGTGTTTTATAGAAAGTTTGCGAGAGAAATATATTGTGTGAGAAAGTGTGTGTGAAAAATATTATGAGAGTGTGTGAATGATAAAGTGTGTGAGAGAAAGTTTGAGAGAGTGTGTGTGTGTGAAAGAAAGAAAGTATGTGAAAGAGAGAGTGTGTGGGAAAGAGTGAAAGAGAGAGTTTTTCAGGGAGAGCGTGAGAAATAGATTCAGAAAGAGTATTTTATTCACACGTATAAAACCAGTTATGAAACATGGTTTCCATGGTGATGTAAGAAAGTAATTAAAAGTTAGATATTCGCTGGAAAAAAATCTTATTTTGTTTGAAAACTTATTTTTCCTGACATCCTGCATCCCTAAGCTTTAAAATGAAAGATGGTTTGTCAAAATCTGTTAACTCATTTATTCGTAATTTATATTATCGGAATGGGGCCTATCAATATATATATATATAATTTAATTTATACAGACATACTTACATAAGTGCATAATTATTACGTCCATCTGAAGCGTTATTATGAATTATAGAAGGACGCATTATAATGGCTACTGATTTAAAATACGTTTGCATCAGTTTAGAGGAAGGATGAAAACACAACAGTGAGAAACTCTTGGAAATCCACCCCAATTCATAAAAAAGGAATCCAAGGTGAATCCTGACATCCATGCCCAAAATCAGAACTGTAAAACAATACACCAAATTTAACTTGCTGGCTAAATAGCTCGTTTATTACTTTTTTGCACACCGCACCTAATTACTCCTCTGGGATTTCTGCAAATAATTAACCTAATAGGGTAGGTGTATGAAAGGTAAATATCAAGAAGAAACGTAGCCACATATTTGTGTATTTTTTCTAAGCGATATTTTCAAAGACATAGATAGGTGCCTATTTTTACCAATCACACCATTAAGTTTATAGAAGATGCCCAATTGAAAAAATATATTATTAGCAAAATACAACTGTTCCCACAATTAATATGCGTATTTTGGTTCACGACACAAGGATTGATAGACGTTTCTTTTAAGTTTGAATAATATCGTACTTTTTCAAGTTTTCATGACGAAAAAAATTATCTTTTCAGCTTTTAATAACGAACTCCCTTTGATTTATAGGTTTTCCGGAAGCAATTACATTTTATTAGATAATTTAAAAAAGTGGTATAGAAAAATTTAATTAATCTTAATAATATTTACTAGTGTGACGTATTGCCATTATTGTTTGGAGCAGGACGATTTGACCTCGATTGGGAAATGTATATAGTTGTTACACAACCTTGTGTTTCTGGTTTTAAAAAAAAAGGTCACGGGATGAAGGTCAGATAATGGTTTGAATAATCGTGCTTAGTTTTGCAGTGCGAATTTTCTTCCATTAAAAAGGAAGTCTATTTAAAGTTTGCAGTTAAATGACCCAAATTTGTAAATATTCCTGTAGTTTTTTCAATTACCTGTTTTTACTAGGCTCTCCCAATTATCAAAGTTTGTGAGAATCCTGATTTCAGTAATTTATATAAAAATAAATAAATAAAAATAAAATGTATTTTCATTGTTTCCTACTAATTTAATGAAATTTTTTTAATAAATACCAATTTGTTAATACAATTTGAGAAATAACATCAATTGTGGACGAAAATAATTATATACAATGGGTTATGCACTTCTAGTCTTTATTTATAAAATTATTATTATAGTATTAATGTTACAATGATTTATTATATTATCAATAACTTTTACCAGACTTTTACAGAATCGCCCAGCTTTTCATGTGTGTATCAACTAACTATGAACACAAGTCAGCTTTATTTATTTTAAACCTGAAAGTTAATAAGTATCAAGTAAACATCTCAAATTCGGTGACAACATGGCCTTACAGTAGAGTTCTATTTGAAATCCAGCCAACTCAAATTGAGATTTTTTTTTAATGGAAATTAAGAAAACCTTTGTGATGGCTCTAACAAATTATATAAAACATCACATTTTATATGCTATCATAAATTTAATATCTTTTGATATAAAAATATGTTATTGTAAAATGTAGCTTAAAGATTTTAAAATTAGTGATAATTTGCACCGATGGCTCCACAAATATGATTGGGAAAAATGACTGAGTGGTACCACTTCTTGAAGAAACTAGGATTTATAAAAACCGTTTTAGTTTAAAGATGAATTGTAGCTAAAATATAATAACTAATCACTACTTATACTTAGCAAATCAATCACAAATAATTTTAAACAAATATTTTAAGGAATTTAATGTTAAAAAAAGTTCAATATATTTTATTGGCTCTATGATGGTTTTCTTTCTAAAACACTGATAGGTGTATATATATATATATGTATATGTATATGTATATGTATATATATATATTTATATATATGTATATATAGGCCCTACTTAACATACTTTGTTGGGAATAAGAAACCTATTTTTAAGATAAATCAGTAACTTTTTATTAATTACCCTATAAGGACATAAGTTGGGGTCTGGAATAGATAAGGTATACCTTGGTGTTCTTACAAATTGACGTTTCGAGCACCTTTTAGAAAATACAAACATATATTTTTGCTGTTAACATTAATAACATTTTACAATGATGATGGTGTTACTTTAAATATATTGATGGTATCTATAAACTGTGATAGCTTCATATCACATAACTTGATATACAAATACGGGAAAGTAGATCTAATAGCTTTTTTTAGCTGTCATATACGTCCATTCGTAAGAAAATTGGGGTACACGTGTACTTTACGTTCGTACCATGCTTACTTACAAACTGTGGAGTCCTGGTTTATACAATCTCACGTCAACCTTCCAATCGCTTAAGATGAGATATAATCATTGGTTTGGTTCCATTTATATTTGAAATATTATTTCAAATGTATTGATCTCAGTGACAAAAATACGGGTTTAACTTAAGGAAACCTTGCAATTGTAGTTTGATGAAATTCAACCAATAACACAAAGAATTGAGAAGAATGTCTAAACTATAATTTAGGATATCTGAACTTGATACTATAACTTGATATTTTACTAAAAATAATTTGGTGCAAAATACTAATATGCCACCAATTTAATCTTAATTTTCTGTATTCCCGTGCTGCTAATGATGATATTAAAGATTATGTACGAAGGTAAAAGAATGATACTTGAATAAATCAGTACGATCGACCAAGAAGTATAAAGCAGATGTAAACAGACCATCATCTTCCAAGAGACAACACCCTCCCTGTTTATGTACTGATACATAAAGCTTTATTATTCCGGAGATTTTCACCTCGACGAGCAGATAGGTCGTAAATCAACGACGTCGTCAGTCGTTGTGGAAAGAGGGAGTTTTAGTAAGACGTCAAGCTAAAGTTGGCCCTTGTTTTACAAGGATAGAGAAGATGATCCTTCAGTGAGACTTGAACTTTTTTAAACTGGTAGCACTTGAAGAGAAGTCTTTTGGGTCAAAAACATGTCCATATATAATCATTTATGTCAGTGGAAACTATAAGGGGCGTTAAGCCTGGGGTGTGGAACGTCAATCATAAATATGTCACTTTGTAGTTAAGACCCTACATTCTGTTCCTGTTCCAATAGTATTTTTTTAAATTTCGGGTATTTAAAATTTTATTTCTGAACCTATGATTGTATCAAAGGATAAATGTATCATCATCAACTGTTTACAGCCTGTGGCAGGGTCAGTTTAGTATAATGCCTCCATCTGTCTCTGTCCATCCACCACTGTCCCTCCTTTAATTTATTCCATTCTTTTCCTCTCACTTGAGCACTTTCTGTTATTTGCTCCTCCCATCTCTTTCTTGGCCTCCCCTGCGGTCTTTTCCCCACATACTTCATTTCAAACATTTCCTTCGGCATCCACTTTTTTCCATCCTCATTACATGCCCATCCCATCTCAGTCCTGCTTTCTCTACTATCTCATGTATTCCCTGTGCCCAAACTCTTTCCCGGATAACTTCATTACCAATCTTGTTTCTCCTCGTACCAGCTAACATGTTCCTCACAAACTTAATTCTCATGGCCTCCACTTTCCTAGTCTCTTTTACATTCATTGTCCATGTTTTTGCTGCATATGTGACAGTTGGTACAAAGTACGCTCGGTTCGACACTTTCTTATACTTCAAGGGGACTTCTCTTCTCCATAGCAGGTCTCTTACGCATGTTACGAGCTAAATTATAGAACAAACATAAAATTAAATCTCCTAGCCGATAAAGAAAAGTTCAGTTTCCCCAATGACAAGTAGAGCTCTTAGTTCTGTTAACTTCCGCGCTATCGACCTAGCTTAGGTATCGGAGGGGACATTCCCATGACACTCCTCAATACACAGCATGGGAAAGTTGATCAGACTTTCAAGCTTTGTATTTACAAAGTTTGCCACAATATGAGCTAGTGCTTTAATCGCTAAATATCGTAATATCAAGTGAGTGAAAAGTCAGTTAATAATTGTTTTAGTTAGACAAACACCATTATAAATCGTAAGAGTAGCTTGGATAGATACATATTATATTGCCATGAGAATGGTGCTGCTATCATAATATTCCGAATACCCGTTGGGTTGGACATCGTAGTCGTATTCGTTTAGTTACTAACTAAGCAAGTTATAATAATTAAAGCAAGTATTTGTGGTCCCGTGGGATTAACGTCACGCTCGTTCAGTTTTGTGTGCCAGTGAGGAGAAGGTCAGGATTCTAATTTTGGCTAGGTGTAATGGTGGTGATTCTTCCTAAATAGTTCCAACTTTTCCCTTCAGGAAAATAAGGTCACATTTCTTCTAAAGTCAATAACTGTGGTTAAATTTGGATAACTGTAATGGGTGCGGTTTAAAAAAATAAAAAATACTAGGATTTTAACCCCTGTAGACTATCAAGATAATTATCATGATGGTTTCAGAGACAAAAATTGGGCTCAAACCCTGATAAAGGTATATTTAAATTGTTGAAATATTATTATAAATATAACTCGATGTGTGTAATGTCACCCCAACACTCACAGTGTACAAAGCTAATTTATGTAGAGAGATGATTAAGATATATGTATACCATTACCAAGGAGCTTTAACTGCTTTTACAATCATTAGCAAATAATATTATTGGGCCAAGTTGTTAAATTTTTACTAATTTAATTAGTGTTTGTAAGCTATTCATTATGTTTTCTGTTCACCACCTAAAACAATATAATGAAAGCATTTAGATATAGAAGACAGTTGAATATCATGGGCAAGTCTGTGCCAAGAGACATCTAAGATCTCATCTTAAATATCGCTCTTTCTTTCTTTCTTTCTTTTTCTATCTATTTATATATATTTAATTATATATTTATATACGTATATATGCAATACATTTATATGTATAATATATGTGTATGTATTTATATATATGTATATAGCTATAATTCATATCCTATACAAATATATAACTATATCTGTGCATGTAAATAATTACTTAAGAATTTAGACATATTTTAATAACGATCATAAAAATTCCATGCGCCTCGTGAGAAAGTTAAGTATAAGAATTTAAAATTATCAGGTAAAGTTGATAATATTTATCTAACTATCTTGGTAATTAGTTTTTTTAATAAATTCTGCTAGATACTTGTGATTTATATCCAATTAAACTTGTTAATGGCCTTGTTCCTACTAACAAGAGCATTATAAAAACATATTTATCTAAACTTTGATCAACAAACCAAAGTTGAAACTAAACATGTTAAAAAGCACTTAGCCAGGGTCCCACCATCTGTTCTTGCAGCCACTGTGACTTCTTTATGTACGCCTTTTCTTTTTCTAAGCTTTCCTTGCTCCTCTTGTTGGCAAATAGTTTCTTTTTATCTCTCTCCCTTTTCACACGTTGTGATCTGATTGCGGAAGCCGTGTTCTCGCCCAAGATTTGTTTATCAGGACTCCCATGAAATAAACTAAACCCTAACCTTGGATTAGAGAGAAAAGGAGAACCCTAATCCAAGTGGGCGTACTTCTTTCGAGCTCCTCAAGCGGAACTGGTCCGAACTAGGCCCTAGTGTCGGAATGAACTTTAACTTTCATGACACTTCACATTTTAATCAATAGTGGAATAATTCTAGTAGCGAGAAACTTTTAGAAAATAACAACATTTCTTACTGTTAATACTGATAATATTCTACCATTTTATTAGTATTACAGGTACCTACCTCGGTGGAAGAATAGTTATTCTCGTAATAGACTAGACAGCTGATTACAATACAGGTAGATTGGAGTTCAATCTCGGTCGGGTGCACTGAGGGTGGGTTTTTTCCTAAATGATTTTCCACTCTCCCTCCACGCAAGTGCGGGTATACTTCCTCTAAATTAAATCTTACTTATCCCTAACACATTAGCGTAATTAGTATATATGCGAATAGCCCGATAGGGTACTAAGACGTGGAGCTGAGAAAAAAGTACTGTAGTTATTAAAATAATTTTAGAAAAATGACAGCTGTTCATCCCATGGCTTGACGTATGAGCATCACAGTTTTTACTGTCAATAGTGACAATATTTTTACTACATTATTATTAATATAGGTATTGATATTATCTTTAAAAAGTGACAGTTACCCATCACAATCAAACAACTTGAAATATGAACACGTTAAATTAGACCCAATAACTTTTCTGTCAGATAAGGGTCTTCCTATGAAATTTCGTGTGTACAAGCTCATGATGATCACTTATCTTTAGTGATCGGACCAATGAACACTTCTTTTTCAACTGAAGATTTCCCTTGGGGTGGATCAAACGACGGATATGAGGCGAAAATGAGAGAGGAAGTAGACAGTGTGGTGTTTCATTGTCGAACAGAGAAGAAAACGGATCCGTTGACAAAAGAAATTCCTTCCAATTCATTTGATTCAGGGGAACTATATAAGGGAACGCCTCGGTCGCTCTTTTGGCTCTAAGAGTAACACGGGACGACTGAAAAGGGTTAGCGGAGATGGTTGAGCAGAAAAAAAAAAAAGGAGGAGGGTCTTTGGCACGAGAACTAAACTCTTGTTACTCCCAGAGATGAATTACTTTGGGAATAGGTCTGCGAAGTAATTAGTAACTGACCTGCCACTGAAAGGTGGTAGCCCCACCCCGGCAGTGTATTCAATCTCCAAGCGGGGACGGTCTATTAAATCGTGGGGCCTTTAATCTTCGAACACGTTACATGAATATATCTTTCTAACTATTATTATTATTTAGCACCGCGTCTTACTACCCGTTCGGGTTATACGCTTAAGTACTAATTACACTAATGGATTAGGAATTGCGAAGGTTGAATTTAGAGGAAGTGAACCCGCATTTGCGTGAAGGGAGAGTGGAAAACCATTTAGGAAAAAACACCCCCAGTTCACCCGACCGAGATTCGAACCTCAATCTCCCCGTCCTCGGTGGTCTGGCTCAACACGAGTGGCGCGTTAGCCAACTACGCCACCAAGGCGGGTATCTTTCTAACTAATTGAGCCCCAATCCACTGGGACCGTGCCTACTTTCACTTGATGGGACTATCCAGTATTTTTATTATTATTACTTATATTACTAAGTACTCCTCGTCTTACTACCCAAACAGTCTAGCCACGTCATACTGTCGCATTAAGATGAACCGAAAAACTGAAATTATTATCATTTCATTTTAAAATACATTAAAACAGTTTTATTCTAATGTATAGAAAAAGAATAAAACATTTAATCAAATTCGAAGAAAATATTCTGCATTCGACCAAGTATTCAAAATAGTGTGCATATTTAACACCATGTCTTGCTCTTGTAATATTAATGTATTCAATGACACAGGGACATGGGTTTCCTAGTAATTATCTTGGTACTTGTTTATGCAGTTTGAAACACGATGCCTAAATATGTAGTAAATCACACTCGCATGATTTTGGTTGGATCACTCTCGTCTCCACTATGTCTTTATCTTTGCAGCAGCATTAAGATTAGGAACAATGTTGAGAAAGTAACTAACTCCTTTGCAGCTAACATCGTGTTCAGACAAGGAGTGAGATGAAAATATGCTTTTATGGTTTTAATTTTCTAATATTCGTTCTCCTCTTATTTCTATGACTACATGAACAAATTAACTAAACATTCAGAAAGTGATCTTTGCTCTGTGATTTCGTTTAAAAAATGAGTTTGACGAGACTAAATATGAATAAAATTAACGTATAATGTCACATTTTTGGTGGTCCTAAAGAACTATGTAAACTCCTTTAACAAACAATGTAAGATGTTTTAAGATGCTATTTGTGTACACGGTAAGACTTAAAATTTAAAATATCTGGATAAGAGCCTACTTTTTGTAATATATCTTGATTTTTATTACAAAACATTGAATAAATTTGAGAAATTGCTTCCTTTCTTACTGTGTCATACAATCGCATACTGAAACTGCTTCGCACATCCCATTAAAAGTATCCAGGCCTTGTAATATATCATAAAACCAAACTAAATACTAACTACTAATATAAAGTTGATACTTTAAGTAATATATCAACCAAAGGTTTTGACATCGCTGCCTGTAAATGTGTCTACTTTTCTAAATATCTTTGTGACAAAATATGAAAGTACCTTTTAGAGAGCAATCTTTTCTTTGCGATCAAAGATCATCCAAAAAATTTGCTTTGGAAAAAGTAACTGTATTGAAATAAATAAGCTAATTGGAAAATAAGAAAGAAAATCCTAATAGGCTAAGAAATTGGTGAAATAATACTAAATTATCAACAGAGAAGGGATGGCTGACACGTCTATCGTGGCATCATTTTTGGTTGATCCTTAACATTTCTTGAGTGAGATGTCGCGTCACTTGACTGAATAAGAACAGAGTGATGAGTGGGTGGTAATAGACTGTCGCCTACAACTGCGTTACGCTTCCCGCCCGCCAATACTTTTATCTTAGCACCGAATCTTACTACCTAATCGGGCAATCCGCTTATGTACTGATCACGATATATATGGTGAAGGATGAGTAAGGCTGGATTTAGGTAATGTGTACCCGCATCCTCGTGGATAGGGAATGGATCTAAGCCTAACTGGATCACTCCCCAAAACTGTTTGCATTGCCGTGAGAGACTAAACATTCGCAAGCAGTTGTTTTTGTTATTTGAACTGTTTTGTTAATTTCGTTGTTTTTTGTGAAGTTTCGTGAAAATGAATAATTAAAAAACGACCTAGAACTTATCTTTTTACATCAAGAATAGGAACTGGAATTCTTTTTCACTGTGGTTAAATTAAAATATTGATGCTTGATTTGCAAAGTTTCCATCTCGATACTAAATAAGAGGAATCTGGAGTGAAACTTCAACGTACTGCCTAGTCCTATTTTCCACCCATCAGGGAAATAAAAAAGAAAAATTTACAGGAAATGAAATCTCTACTAAATGTGCAGATAAATTATGTTCTCAGACCAAATTATCAATGAAAAGCTACAAACATCTCATCCTTTCAAGTGAATCATAACATAGCAACAATATGTAGAACGTTTTCGGATGGGGAATTTATCAAGGATATTTTCATAGAAATAGCAGATTCTCTATTTTAAAGTGTCAATAATAAGTTTGAAGAACAGGAGTAGATGGACAAGATTAAGTTGCCTTTATTTGAGCTCGTTTCAATAATCACCGACGGAGCAGTGGTGAGGGGGGTTGTTTCAACGGATTCATTGCCTTGGAGGCATAAATATGGAGATTTTACAAACGTCTTAATCTATCATTGCATCATTTATCAGTAAGTTTTATATAGCAATAGGCTTAATACAAATTGCGTTATGGTTATTGGTTTTAAAATAGTCAATTCCATCGGATATGATTTTTTTTCAAAGGCGACTTTATAAAATGTAATTGGACGATCAGAAACCAAATTTGATTTTGCACATGGATACCAGGTCGCTAAGCCAAAGTATTTTTCTAAACATCACTCAAATTTAGTAGACCAACCACTGAATATTGTCTGAGATGGGCTTTTTCCACTTATACACCAAACATTTTAGACTTGGCGGAAGAGATGAAGGCACAAAAGTTAATTATCTAACATGAACGTTATTTCCGAGCTTTAAAATTTGTTTTGAGCTCTATCCAAGAATATTCAATATAGCTCATAGAATTATTCAAATTTTATAACATCCATAAAATCAATTGATTCTACCTACATCAACGACCTAGGTATGGATGTGAATTGAAATGTTTGGAGCAAGAAGCGTGAAATTGGGAAGTATATCGTTAAGAGTCGAGAGGAAAAAATGTAGATTTCATTTTTAATCAAGTTGGCAGCCCTGTTTTACATCAAAATTGAAATCATCTTAGCAAGACGAAGCAAAGTGTCTGACACAACCTTCCCCTTCCAAACCTAGTGAACGATGTCTTTATTGAGCTTCTCTTTGGGATGGATAGGGTTTATCAGATACCGTAGATCATAAGCTATTGCTTCATCTGCTATACAACTGATTGCCATCAGTCCTGAAGGCATCTTAGTGAATACTGGGAACAAAAATAAGGGTATTGGAACTATTGCCACTAACACAAAACTACCATTTACTTGCCTCTTACCAAGATTAATTTTAAATGAAGGAAAAAATACAAAAATATCAAAAATAAAATATTTTTCATTCTATAATAAAGCCACACAGGATTTTTTTAAACTAGGAACATTGATGGACGTTATTTAATTCTCTAACTGATTTTAAAAATACTATATTTAACATTAAAAAAAAGCTAAGTTGACAACAGTGCTGCTAAGGCATATTATAGAGTTCTTCCTTCATTTCGCCTTCATTACAAGTTTGTAGTTTAGGCCATCTACCACGAGATCTGACATGTCTGCAACTGTCACTAAACTAACAAGTCATGAATACGTCAATTAGTTCTATAAAGAGCTGTACCTATAAGTTTATATTAGTGCGCCAAACTTCAAGTTTGATTAGAAGAACTACCTACTTCATGATAGATAATTTGTTTAGAGCTAATATTGAAAAAAACACAAAAGAAAAAAATTATATTTGGACCAAAATGCTTGATATACTCCAAATTTTGTGAAACAAATTTATAGCTTAACGATAAATTTCATTTATTTGTGATTGAATCATCAAAGAAATTGTCAAAAGTATAGATGTAGAAAAAAAGTCTAAACAATATTTTAAAATACAAATTCACCCACTACTATAAATTGGAATAAAATACCAGTTAGGCTAGTACACATAAGATTACACTAAATTACTAAATTACAGAAAATATACCCATATTTTCATGGAGGGAGAGAGGGAAACTATTTTGGATGAAACACCCTACATACACCTGATCGGAAGTTGAAAACAGATCTCCCATTCATCAAGAATATAGCCTAACACGAGCGTGGCTCTTTAGTTAGACCATATGACCACCCGTGCGGGTGAGTGCAATATTCACCAGCAGTATTTCTTCGGTGGCCGCATGTTCTATGGCGTCGCTCTATCAATAGACTAGACTGCCTACGACGGGGAGATCGGAGTTCATTTCCATTTAAGTTTTGCCTTAATAGTTTCCCACTTTGCATCCATACAAATGAGGGTACACTTTATCTAAACTCAACTTTGCTAATCCCTAACACATTCGAGTACTAAGTGCATATGAGTTGTATATTATTATTATTATTATTATTATTATTATTATTATTATTATTATTATTATTATTATTATGACTTGGGTTTATAGGTGCGTCAACACAATGAGATCATTTTGGCCTTAAAAATTACTAAGAAGAAAGTAAAATCCCCATTAGGAAAAGAAATAAAAAATAATTCACCCACCAAAATATAAAAATAAAACACTAAAACAAAATAACACATATAAATAATAAAATTTGTACTAGAAAATTAAAAATAAATCTCAATGAGACAAAGTCCATTTAAGACACTCACAGGCGTACAACCCAAACGGGTGGTAGGACGTGGTGTTAAAATAAAGTATTGCACCAAATAAATCATTTCAAAACGAACATTTCTCTACTCAAATGACTAAATATTTATGTTCTGTGTCAATGTTAACAAATGATGGGGAGAATTTCAACAAATGTGGAAAAATTAAACTATTTATCAAGACTGAAAAGTAGGTAGAAATATTTGTATCTTTATAATTATTTACAAATTTTATTCAAAATAATATATAGTATATAAGCATGACATAGATTTTAAAAGTAGGTTTTAAAATGTCATGTATTCACTTCAAGATACAAAATTCAAATGAATTGTTTGGAAAACTGTCAATTTTTTAGGAATCACAGTTTCCTCTTTTAAGGTGGGATGGAAAGTGACGCGAGAGAAGGTCGGTGGTTTCGCAGTTTTTATGGTAAAACATTTGTATAGCCAAATAAAATAAAATATTTCCCTAGTACGAACAAAGAATTTAATTGTCTTCACATGGTGAGCTCAAACATATTAAGAAAATTAAAATCTATGTTTGTACTGAAGAAATATTTTATTTATTTTAGCCAAAAAAAAAAGTTTTGCCATAAAAACTTCAAAAACACTCAGTTTTCCTCACCTCCCCTTCCGTCCCACTTTTAACAGAATTTCCCTCTCTTAAACAGGGAAGTTGAATTCAACGCTGTATTAATTAGTTTGACGATTGCGACTGACTTGTTCATGTCAGTAGACTGCCAACATGTCAGGCATGTCAGATTATTGTCCTGATCACGACTCCCTGCCATGTGAGAGATTATTAACGAATTTACTGGGTGTATATTCATGTATACCGCATTAATATTAGTAAATAGTGCATAGCACATAGTCCGTAAAATAATCGAAGCACATTAAAAAAGTTGACCTAACTAAACTTATGCGATATTCATAGACAGCTATTGACCTTTAGACGCATCAGCCAATAATAATTCAGGAAGAGGATACACATAACCAATTATGCAGACGGAAAATGTCTTATATTCATGTTTAAATGCCTTGCGGGAGCCATACTTTTTGTTGTTCGTGAATTTTCTTTGCTTTAGATTGAATGAAAATTATTGTAAGTATGATTAAAGGCAAAGGGGAGATATTTAATTTTTAATTCTGTTTTTGAGAACTAGGTCTACCTTGGTATGCATGACCATAATAAAATCAGAGCCGAATAAAATTCAGATTTAATTTAATGATAAGTTTGGTTAATTTTATGTTTCAAAGGATACACTCTAATTAAGGTTGTTTTCCGAAAGAGCTCTTAAGGCGGGATGGAAGGGGATAAGAGAAAGGGCCAGTGTTTTTGCAGTTTTTATGGCCAAAATAAATAAATTATTGCTCCAGTACAAGCATGTAATGTAGTTTTCTCCACATGATTACCTAAACATTTCTTTAATATCTGTCAAGGGTGTTCTGTAATTTAATGAGAACTTATTCTCCTTATTTAAAAGGTTTTTTAGATAATGCTATCATGCTCATGACATATATTCAGAAACTGTTGATATCAACATGTGAAGAAAATTAAACACTATGTTTGTACTGGAGTAATATTTCATTTATCTCGTACAAAAAAAAGTGTTGCCATAAAAACTGCGAAAACACTGACCTTTTCTCATGTCTCCTTCCATTTCACCTAAAGCGAAATATTTTTAAAGACCTTTTCTGGTAGATCAATGAAGTTAGGCCAGCTATGAATAGACATACAATCGATTTATGTAAGGATTTAAGGTGGGATAGAAGGGTATGCCAGCTCAGTATTTTTGCAGTTTTTATGGCAAAACTTTTTTTCTCCAAACTAAATAAAATATTACTCCTGTAAAAAAATTAAATTTAATTTTCTTCACATGATGACTTCAAAGTTTCTTGAATATCTATCAAGAGTATCATGGAATTTAATGACACTTTTTTCTTTTCATTTAAAATGTTTCTCATCTATTCCCACAATGCTTATTACGGATATTCAACAAATGTTGATATCAACATGTGAAGAAAACTAAACACTATGTTTGTACTGAAGCAATGTTTTATTTATTTTATCCAAAATATTTCGCCATAAAAACTTCAAAAAACACTGGCCTTTTCTTACGTCCCCTTCCATCCCACCTTAGATACTCGTTTCATTACAAACAATTGTGTTTTTATGATAAATTGTGCTCTGTGCGCTCTGTACTATTCACTATTAGCTATACGTTATAAATGAATACAAACCCATTCTGAACCCACGTATCCCGCATTGGTGAGCCCACGGACTACACGTTCAGCTCATCTTGTTAAGATCACTCCTAACTGGAAGGTTGGGATTAAAATTCTAAATTGGTGTACTTAGTGTGTCCTTTTTTTAAAAGAGCTTGCCATAATGCTTTCACGCAAAATGCAAGTACATTTTCTCTAACTTTTATCTTCTCAATTTCTATCACATTAGCTTGATTAAATGCAAATATCCCGTAAAGATAATAAGACGCAGTTGGAAACCGATCAGAACACAATATATCAAACACGTGAATGTTGCAATAGAAGATGTTACGGCAGATTTATCCCAATACTAACGTTTTCGACTGGCAATGCCAACTTACTCTGACAGAGAAGTCTGAGATTTCGGTCCAAATCCTAGCCATGTTAACTAGAAGTGGTCTCCTATAATTTTTATTTTAAATGTATTTGTGCTCTTCTTTCCTTCGCGTTAATGTGTAGTAGAATACGTTTACCCTTAAAGGTATTATTATTATATTGATGGATTACACGATTGCCCTATCTTAGAAGTTATACCATAATGGAATATCACAAGTTAACCTTACTATCTTACAAGGTAGATGAAGTGTACATTTATTTACTTAAAATTCACCCCTTTGGACTCTTTAAAATTGTGCAGTTTGATATGTATAATATAACATTTATTTAAGGTTACTCCTTCAAAATATATTATTCACAGTGAAGGATGTATAGAGGCTTAATTATCTCACTTTTTCTAATCAGGGTAACAATATATATATTGTGCTTTTAAACATTACGAACCTTACGTAAAAACCAGCAGTTCAGAGCAAGACATACTTAACATATTTTTCCTACCCCAAGTATAGTTTTTTAAGATAGTGAAATTGACTTTGACCGATTTCTTTTTAGCAAAGGAGATCGTTCAAAGAGAGTGAAATCTCCTTTGTGCCGCGAGGGTGGCAGAAGATCTGACGACTGCTATCGGAGCAACTCTCGCGGTCAAACCATCAGCCAGAATAGAAAGTTGATAGGTTCACGCCGTCAAAGAGTATGGAGGTGGAGCTTCACTCCAACTCAATTTACACCAGCAATAGTCTTTGTTTAAACTCATATAATGATCAAAGTGTTGAAAATAGAGGGTGTTTCTAAACGCTCTGCCCAAACTTAAATCACACCATCTTTGGGCAGTAAACACCCAGTAAATCAATGAGACGACACTATCACGCTAAAATTATCATATTCTCAAAAATAGATATTTAGTGAATTACTCTTAAATATGTTTTCTTAATAAAAGCAAAGACATTATCTTGTTAACCACAGAAGTCATTATTTATAATATATACATTGTAAATAAAATTGTTAAAATATACTTGACAAAATTTAAATTTATAAAATTACATTTATTGTAAACTACATTTTAATAACTTGTAATTTGTAAAGATAAAATTATTCTTATTTATCATGAAAAACTGTTTCCTGATTCCAATTTTGAATTCAATTTTTATGTCAATCTCCAATAAACTCAAATTTTCTATATATTATCTTAAGTAAATTACCTATATACTATGGATTTATTTTAGATAAAAAAGATAAATTATTATTGATAATTTAAAATAGTCCCCCAATACCAGATTTGAAACAAATTGTTACACCCATTTTTTCAAAAATATTCAAATTATGTTCAATTTCAAACTATTTCTAGGGTTTGAAAAATAGTAATTAGTAAACTGCTCATTAGTGAGTTTTAATCCCAGAAACCAATATAGAGTGGTAATTGTGATATGAAAATCTCCCAAAATAACCATTTGGAATCAAATCGATAGTGCCTTTATTTAAATATTTCAGGTTTTTGAAAAATCATTAATGAGTAAACTACCCATAATTGAGTTTTTACCCCCCAAAATAGTACTGTGTTATTTGTATTATTACATAACTTCCAGATATAAAGTTTTAACAGAATTATATAGTTATTTTTGAAATATTTAAAATTTTCAAAAATCTCCCATCAGTAAACTATTTTTCAAAGAATTTTTGCCCGAAAACAACTATACAGTTTTATTTGTCATATCAATAAAATCCTATACATGCATTTTAAGCAAAATGGTTATGGCAATTTCAAAAAAATTTGTAAGTAAGAAAAAATTACTTAATCAATATTATACCTTTAATTGGAGGAAAGGGGGAGGGAGTGTTTTGTAGTATAGTCCAATAATATATAAAAGTCTTTTTTTTTAACAAAATCTATTAAACCGTTTTGGATGGCCTGAGATAGATAGACAAACATTATTTTAAAATCCACTTTCTTGGGTTCGTGTTCATATAAAACGTAAATATTCGTCATAATATTGAGAGCGATTATTTTCACACTCACAATTCCCTCTCTTGATATGAGAAAGTAAAAATGTCCTGAAAATTCCACTTGTATTACTAAAAAGTAAGTTGAAGTTAGATGCAACAACGCCTGGAGTACGCAGCTGTAGAAACGTACGTGTACAGCAAGTTGCATATCATTAGGCGGGAAGAGATGCGCGCCTGCGAGAAACATGTACTACAATAGATTAGCTCGGGTCAAAGCAGCCGATGAACTTTGCATAGTAGCAGAGCAAGCGAGTTTTGAACACCTGTTGTAGTGTTCCTTTCTAATGATATGCAACTTATTGAGTAGGTATGTACCTAAACAGCTGCGTACGCCCGGCATGGTTTCGTCCAACTTAAGGCTACATTTAATATTACAATATAAATTTCCAGAACAATTTTTAAATAAGATTTTCTGTTTCTTCCTACCCACAGATGTTGTGGATTAAGTTTGGGTAGAGAGTTTAGTAACTCCCTGTATAAATTTTCATTATAAACTAATTTTATGATCTTTATCTTTAATAAAAATCATTATAACCGTTGGTAGGGAACGTAAAAATATCTGACAACCGAACACAATATATGAAAATATAGTTCCGATTTGTAAACTAGCACATGAGAATCGAGGGTGATCAGGTCGTATACGAGACCGGTCAAGAACCGAAACAAGGACGTCTGGAGAAGATACGACGCAAATTGTTAAACGAATTTTGTTTTAAAGATACGTCATTCCTTCAGCCAATATACGCCGTTAGGGTTGCCAGACGTCCAAGTTTTCTGGGATGGTCCCGTTCTTTAGATGATAGTCACAGTGTCTCGAAAGACCACTTCGGGACACACGATTGTCTCCGTTATGTAACATATTTTGTTTGGTTATCTTTTACTACAGAATTGGTGATGTAGTAAGCTTATTAACATTATTTTTGTCAGGTTGGTATGAATAAGTATAACACAAATCGGTAAAATTCCGTCTGTTCTATAAGTTTATTGATTACTTTCTTCTTTAATTTGTACGTCATTGCGTCATTGTGAGAATGCAATTGTGTGAAAATGCAATGATATTTTTGTTTAGTTGTTCAAAAATATATTTATATATTTAATTTAATTTACAGTAATTAAGTCTAAACATTCCGAAAAGGGAGTGCAAGATGAAGGAGGCAAAATCTTATCGAAAATATGAGTAAAATTTTAACTTTTGCTTGTCTTTTTATTTATTAAATTATGAATGTTTCTGTTTTCTTTTTTGTAATATGTAAAAGAAATTTATTTTATGTATTATACAAATGGAAATAAAATTATAATAATTAATTATTTTGACCCGGTTTGCCCTAGCGAAAATATGGCACCCTATATTCTGTACAAGTCTAAAAGCCATTTATAGAAACGGTTTGATAGCTAAAAATCTACTTCACATATACTAAGGCCATCTTTTATTTGTGTGACGTGAATCTCCCCCTTGAGTGACGTGTGACGGACGCTAAGCCTGGGAGACTGTATTAGCAAGCAAGAGAGGGCATTAACTGACCAACTTCTCCAGTCAGTTCACAAAAGGGTCTACTGACGGAGTAGCTTTAAACTACTACACAAGATGTGGTTCAAGTCCTGATCATTACTCACAGAGGCTATCAGCTGGGGAAATAACAAGCGCAAGAACATATGGAGTTCATTTATCAACATCGACACGAATGCTTGTGAAACTCAAATAGTTCGAGGATTTAAATTTTTTTTTTTTTACAAACACACAAACAGAAGAATCTTTGGGTGTTTTAGCACGCGTCGAATCCGAAAGCTTTTGCAGCAGTGTTAAGAGATTTATTTTTACAACTGATTGTAAGGTATTGTATATTTATCTTTTACCCTCAGCGGTAGCCAAGTGGTCTTAATTCCTATGTCTTAATACGTATCCGAGCTATATATATATATTTACACTGATAGACTTGGGGAAGTAAACACATTATAGAATTTAGAGGAAATTTACCAACATTTGGTGGAAGATTGGTGGAAAAGCTTTTAAGAAAAATTCACGTGGAAAGCCGTATTCTAACCAGATAATACTGACATGAGATGATACTGACATCTTTGTCGGAGGGACCACGGGTGTGGGTCTATTGTAAAATGTATCACACACTACTGTCGTTATAAAATTATTTACAGCTCTATCTGTGATTCAATTTAAAGTTAGATTCTAATAGCTAAATTTAACCTTCAAACAGGGTACATTCAAGGGCGTTGAATTTGTTGGAGATTATTGTCAGCACCGCATCTTACTACCCGTTCAGGTTATACGCTGATGAACTTATTGCACTAATGGTTTAAGGATTAGGAAGGCTATATTTAGTGGATATATACCATCATTTTCGTGGAGTGAAAGTGGAAAACTATTCTGGAGAACCAGCATCAGTACACCCGACTGAGATTCGAACATCGATCTCCCCGTCATCAGCAGCCTAGTATATTGCTGGAGTAGCGCATTAGACCACGTGGCCATGAAAATGGGTATGATGAAGGTAGCATATATATTTTTATTTATATTTGGGGGTATATTTTGTATATGCTAAGAGTAAAGTCATAACTTTTATAACGTCACTATTATCCAGATATTGTTGACATAATCAAAAGTATGGCTAATGTTATTATTACCAGAACCGCGTCTTACTACCCGTTCAGGTTATACGTACTTACGCTAATGTGTATTGGTAAGGTGATTGTTAGATGAAATGGAGGACCTACAGTTTAACGTGGAATCCGAACCACGGTGGAGGCCAGGCATTCCTCACATTCACAAGTTGTGATTAATACACGTCTTGTCAGAGGTGAAGGAAGGGTTTGGCAATCAGATAAATCTGTGCCGGGACCGAGGATTGAACTCCGGACCCTCAGCATAGAAGTCTGACATCTTACCCCTAGATCACCAGTCCACCGTAGATAATGTTAAATGAGAGGTCTTTGAATAATATTTTTCGAAGATTATTGGGATAGTATTGACATTATCTACCCAGGATTGGATAATGTCAAATTCTAGGGTTAAGGTAAAGTTAGCTAGGCTAGGTTAGGCTTGGTCAGGTGCATTACAGCTGTACCACGAATACCTGTCATGACTTTCATTTAATATATTTTAGTTATTCCCACATTACGGTTGGACCACGAGTTCTTTCTTGGGAACTGTAATCAAGACGTACTAATGTACTAACTCAACCCCGACCTTCATATACGATGGTCGTAATTTTGTTTTTCCATTTGAACTAAAAACAACAAGTGATGGACAGTAAGACACAACAAAATGCTAAGTTAAGCCAAGCTAACCAAGCATAATCTAATCTAACCTAACTTAACCTAACCTGGCCTAACTCAACTCATACTAGCCTATGGCACCACTCGATTTCAATCTAATCAAGCATAACCTAATAAAAGGCAAAATGGCTGGGGGAGCTGAATTTGTTCAAAGCGCATGTCAGTGAACGTGGCCCAACTAATCCACAAGCTTTTGGGACAAATGGTTCATAGCCCAACTGTATTCCACCGGATATGTGAGCTTAAGCTAGGTTGGGATAGGTTAGTTTAGTAGAAAAGAAATATCCAAATGCAGCTATTCGAATGTTATTGTCTTTCCACAATCCAATTTCAGGTCAAAGATTGAAAAATTTCCCAAATATAATCCGTATTGAAGCATGCTTAGTTTTACAGATAGTATTTAACGTATTCCAAGTCTTGCTAGCTTTTGTCGATATAATCAGGATTTCTCTCATTACCAGTATTATGTGTGTGTGTGTGTGTGTGTTTGTGGAGAGAGGGAGAGAGAGATAGAGAGAGAGAAAGAGAGAGAGAAAGGTGGGCTGGGTGCATTCTAATACGCTTGGTCTACCCAATTAAACTTGGCCATTCAACATAAAAATAATTCTTAGACTTGGTGGATTTTAAAATTCTTGATAAGAGATTACTATAATTTTCAAACAAAAAGTAATGTGTGTATTAATGTTGAATAATATACTTAGAACCACACCTTTTTTTTTTTAATTTTTACACGTATATGTGGAAAAACCACTTTGAGGAGTCTATCAATTCCAAAGGGGGTCCTAACAATTCTCAGAGGGGTCCAGAGTCCCCGAATCCCCCCTTTTACAACCATCGATATATCTTTTTATTTCGATAATATAATGTTATTTTGAAAATATTGGATATAATAAAGTCTTCTTTGTTAACTATAAATTCTGATGATGAACAATAACTTATTCACAATCTGGTTTGAATCCTGGTTGAGATGACATTAATATTCCTGTGAGGTGAAATCCTAAAGGTGTACATCTGAGTTGTTCATTAACTGTTCGTGGTTTGAGTATATATCATTTAAAGTTATTATATTTTAACTTTGCTGTATTATTTTTAATATGGTATAATTATTTAACCCGGTCTCAATTCCTCTGTTTTCTAATAAAGATTCCAGGCTACCACAACACGATACGACGTCTGGTTACAGATGTATTACCTACCTAAATTTTGCGTTATCTTGGAAGTGAAAATTGTTCTTAAGTTCTTGATTTGTCTTAATGGTTCTAAAGGGCATTTTTGTGTAGCTGAGAAATATAACGATATTACAAAAGAAAACAAATAAAACGAGTCAAAAATGTTGTTATTTAAATATTAAAAATCAGTGGGAGTCTATTTAACATGTTTGTTTTTCATTATGAATGAAATACTTATATTTAAGAAGGGGGAAACCTTTTAAGATAAAAATCATTTTTTGAAATTTTTTAAAAGCTCTTCCCTTATTTTGCAGGCTACACATTCTAAAACAAAAACAGTTACAATATAAATGCTGACAGGAATCGTAATGCAAATTATGGTCTCCTGATTACAATATCTCTATTAGTAAAAATATATTTCACTGTGAATTAAGAAAGAGAAGAGAAATAATTCCTTTGGATTAAAACAAAAAATAAGAAGTATAAAAAAAGAAGAAGAGCACTAAGTTGATCTAGTTCGGAATTCAATCCAAGTCCCCAAAGCGTTCTCTCCGTGCCAAAGGGGGAAACCGCTCGCCGAGAAGTTGGGGGAGGAACAGATGGAATAAGCCTCGGGCGACGCCGACGCTTAAAAGAGGTTGAGTGCAGTGCTCCTCGGTACAGCGTCGGAGATAAAAACACACACTTTGGTCTACATCGGGGTGGTCCAACGTTTTTCATCACAAGGGCTAGATGTGAGTATCAATTTGCACTGTGGGATAAATATATATTTAGTAATAGCATACATTCAATAGAGACCTACAAAATAATACGAGTACTTAATATACAGTCACTTGTAATAAATACATATACTTTTTAATTTTAGTTGGTAGGATCTTTCAAGTTTAAATGCCGAAAAAAAAGTTTAAAATGTACCTATTATAAAATATGTACACGCACACACTTTCACAAAGCCACCAAAAACACTTATCTTTCGTTATCTCTCTCTCTATATATATATATCTATATATACTTATATATATTTATTTATATATATATATTTATATATATATATATTTATATATATATTTATGTATATATATATGCATAAAGAAAGCAGTAAGTAAGTATTTGTGAGCGTGTGAGTGTGTGTGTATCAAGAAAAAGATTGAAACCCTTTCTAGATGGCTAGAAAACTGAAACTTGTTAAGATGGTAAAGTGAGTGACTCATATATCCATAAAAGTCTAAAAATGAGACATTTTAAAATGGGACACTGGCAATTTGAGGGTTTTAGGGATTTAAATATAGAAAAAGTCCTATTAGGGAAGGTAAATAATTTAAATTTGGAAGGCAGATAGAGGTACCACTCTAAATAACCAAACAAATATTAAAATTGGATATTTTAAAGTTGGAGTTGGTGAAATGGTGGAAGGAGCATTCAAAACTTTAAAAACTTATAGAAACAAAAACTTACAAAGCTGAAATAAGACTTTACCTCAGCAGGAAATTTAAGGAACTACACCAAATAACCAAAAATGGCTGATTGGCTGCGAATTTTGGAGTTCACAAAACGTATATAAAAAAACTACTAATTATTGTGGTGCTAGATTCAAATTTGTGAGGCAGTATAAAAAACATCTCAAAACATTCTGAAAACCAACTAAATCTCAAAATTAAGAACTAGAGAATTGTAAGAAGGGGGTCCTTCCCAAAATTTTCAAACCTAATATAATAGAACACTTTCTATATGGTCAAAAATTGAAATATTTACTTACTTATAGAGTGACGACAACAAATAACTAGAAGAGTTTTAATTTTATTATTTTTAAAACGAGGGTCATTTAATTGAGTGGGGTGGTGGATTGAGGGGAGTTAATGTTTCAAAGCGTACGGAAAAAAAATACTATCGGGTGTGGTTTAGATTGATATATTTGCAAGTAGCTACAAATACTACACCAGGTAATTAGAAAATAATTATTTGAAAATTTGTTCCTAAAAAATTGGTGCTGAAAATTTCACAATCAATTTGAAAAAATAAAGCTTTGTTCTGTAGAAAATATAAATGATAGGTAATTGCAGGAATCTAAATGTATCTATACCAGTCCATTTTTTCCTTTATGCTGTTTGTTGAACTATGGAAGATATATATTTTTTACTTACAATGTATATTACTTTGTTTTACTTATTTTATAATCGCTTTCTAGGCAAAGACAGATCATTTTTTTATTATATCCCTCTTTTAAGATTAAATTTTAATCATCCTGTCTATTTTTCACGTTTAGTCACGTAATTTTAGCCAAAAAAATATTACTCTATCCACAAATAAATAAAGTGCTGGTCTCTACGTCAATTTTATAAAATCTCTTGAATCCATTAACTGAATGCGATGCAGTTTATTTTATATTATTTAGATTTTTACCAGGGAGGTTTAACGCTGTTCAAACAAATTAAATAAAAAACTTATGCTTTTAAAGATTTTGTATTAAAACGCTTGATCAATTGTGAATGGCTCAAGCTAGATGTAAATGTAGAAACTACATGTATTCCAATCCCTAATCTTCCTTAATTAATGATTTTAAGTTTATCTTTATATGTTTCTTTGTTTTGAAACTAGCCACACCACTTGTCTCGTATTTTAAAGCGTCAAAATTTAATATTTTATGTTTGTGTATATCTAAATATTAATATAATATATATATGCATATTAATCTTCTAAAACTATATAATATGATATATATATATATATATATATATATACGCCAAATGTGTACAACCTTAGTTATACTTAGGTATGAGTAATCTCCAGTCATTTTTATTTGGATTTAAAGTTAAAATATCTTCTATAATTTCTTTTTGGATTTCAAGTTGAGATATTATAAAAATTTAATAATTTGATTGATATTTCTGGTTCTTTCAATTAACTAAGAAAATGCCATCCCTACAGTAATCCTTAGGAGAGTATTATTGTAAGCGTTTGATAAAACTTTTGATCTATAATTTAGTATCACTAAGAAAATTATAAATTATTTCCACATCCTAGGTTAATATAAGTAACTTTCATCCAATGTTTGCAATACAATTTTTTTTTCTGGCTGTCAGATACCACCACTACTATGGCGTATAGATTGTATGCACATTTAGTTTAATTCTCTACACATATGGATATCAAGAGCAGCTGTCGAGTATTTGTCATTAACAGAAAATTTGACTAGAAACTTTTAAAATGAGCAGAAAATGTGCAGGTCAAATTAAGTTATGTCCATAACACGTATTCAATAACATGTGAGATAGCTACGTGTGATAAATTAAACTGAATGTTTATACTGAAGCATTGTTTTATTTATTTGGGCCAAAACATGTTTTTGTAATAAAAAAACTTCGTCAATACGGACCTTGACAAGCGCTTCTCTCCATCTAAGATTGTGATACATGCTCTTTGACTGTTCACAAAGCTCTACTTTTTTTTAGAAAAATTATAAAACTTAGTGTACGTCCCTAAAATAATATCCTTCATCTCAATTTTAGGGTTGTTTGTCATCACAGAAACAATACACGTCCTCTTCAAGATTTAAAATCCTTTAATAAATGGCTCGGTAATATTTTACGTCATACTGGAGGTAGGAAAAAAAAAACGAGTTGCCAGTGGTCAAATAACAATGGGAGGATTATTTCCTAAATTATTTAGCTTGTTTTGTACATACATGCGGTCACCACCATTCAAGTCAAGTTTTGAAATAACGTAAAAAAAAAAGCACCAGAAATATCGCCTCCAAATTGGAGTTGACATCTGTGTTCCATGGGTAAAGTGCTCGCCATAAACTCAATGTTCATGGTTTCAAACCCAACTGAGGTCAACGAATTTTTCTTGAGAGATAAAATCTGTATCACAATTTCCTTTGAAGCCCATCGGTTCCATATCGATATTCGTATGTAAAATAACCCCGGAAAAATATGTGAAGAATCTTTTTCTGGCTAAATTGGTAGGCCCTTTATCACTCGCTCATAGAAATTTAGTAAGAAAAGCAACGGGGAACCACCACACTTTCTAAATTAATCTGGAATATGGAGTGTTTACCAGATGGTGCAGGCGACACTGAACCAATGAAGGCCTGTGTGCGTGCCCAGCTCCTGATGGTCAGCAACCACATCAAACAGACCTTCATGCTATAGACTAAATAATAATAAATTGGAGGAAAATGCTAGCTCTTATCAGGCTAGCGAAATGTTCTATTGAAAATGGTAAGGATGGTTTTAAATGTCTACAATAAAAACGTTTCATTCGTAAACAGTGTAGGCTGGAAAATAATAATACTAACGTCTAACCCACACTGGTGGGCACGTAGTCTAGATGTCAGGCTCATATAGTATGGTTTGCTGGTGACGAGGGAGGGGTATTGAAGGTGTTTTCTACTCCTTATACACGCTGATGCTGATATCTATTCTCTAGATTATACCTCTCTAAAGCCTACCCTATTAGTGTAGTAAAATGCGTACGCGGAGAAAAAATATTATATAAACTAAAACCGTAATTAATTAATATTACCTATTGTTTTACCAACATTGACATTGGACATCAGAGAGAGGGATCTGGGTACCACTCTCTCCTCCACATCACACTTATCCCTTCCTTCTCCCTCTTGTATCTGTATCTCTACTGTATCCTCCACAGCACCCTTATCCCTTCCTTCCCCTCTTGTATCTGTATCTCTACTGTATCCACATCACACTTATCCCTTCCTTCTCCTCTTGTATCTGTCTCCCCACCCTCTTCTACATGAAACCCTTCTTTCCTTTCTTGTATCCGTCCCTCAAATCTCTCTTATCCAGTACACTTCTCCCTTATTTATCTTTTTGTATCCCTCCCACCACTCTCTCCTTCCTACCACACGCTTCTCCTTCTCTTTACCTCCTATCCCAATCTCCCCCTCTTTCTTCTATACAGTACCCCTCTTCTTCTCTCCTTTTATACCTCTCTCCTCTACCTACCCCCTATCCTCAATCCTCCCCTGATACATTACTTGACAGCGCACGTCAGGTCAGCGACTACCAGCTTCAGAATAAAGGTAAAAGGTAGTATTAAAGGGCCAAAGGTCTCATAACATGTGATATGCTCTTTGTGTTCTTTCACTAGCCTCGTCTATAATTAAATTTCATCGCCGGAGTATGAAGAAAAAAGATCAAACACAACATCCATATTTCTAAGAGTTAACTGGCTATACAAAAATTAATAATACCATCTCTTTTACTCTAAACATAAATCTATTATTATTAAGTCATTTTGTTTTGTATTTGATCTACATCAAAATGGGACACACTAGATTTAACTGAACAGATTTAATCATAGTATGGTCACACACGAGTGAATAATTTCGGGAATAATATGACATGAACATTTATCAAGTCGCAGTGAATTTTAAAATAAACCTTTGTGGTCTCATCTGTGGTTGAGATCCCCAAAGAATAATGAGCTTGAGAGTTTCCCAACCATCTTTTAGATACTTCTCTGTTATAATTGCAATGTGGTCGAGGTTTCTAGTGTTGGTATGGAATAATGAGGTGAATCGGAAGTACGAAAACCTCAAAGAAATGAAAAGACAATTTAAAAGAGAGTTTCACAGAAATACACCATTGCTCGCATCAGAGTCAAATTTGAAGCAGATGGAACTATTCAAGACGTCCATGAGGAACGTTCTCAAAGACCACGTACATCCACCAGCCCCGAAAGAGAAGAACAATGGCTTAAAACCCTCCTCCGATCCCCGAAGCACTCTGTATGACAAGCGTCCCATGAGATAAGAATCCCAAAATCGAGCATTTTAAAACGAGTCCACTTGAAAAGTTACATTCCAACATTAACCCATGCTCTTGATGACTGGAGAGTTGAGTTTTGTGAATGGTACCTGGACAAATGTGCGGAAGATGCAGACAGCATTTCCAAACAAAATGGTCTGGAATTAATTTCTTACATCTGTGCTCGGAAAAATTCCAATCTAACACAGCTCTATAATATGAACACATTTGCATCTATTTCAGACTAGTCGGTGACCTGGTGATCTAGGGGTAAGGTGTCAGACTTCTGTGCTGAGGGTCCGGGGTTCAAACCTCGGTCCCGGCACAGATTTATCTGATTGCCAAACCCTTCCTTCACCTCTGACAAGATGTGTATTAATCACAACTTGTGAATGTGAGGATCCCACGTAAAACTGTAGGTCCTCCATTTCATTTCACAATCACCCTACCATTACACATTAGCGTAAGTACGTATAAACCGAACGGGTAGTAAGACGCG
Organism: Timema genevievae; assembly: GCA_902155825.1. Taxonomy (NCBI): domain Eukaryota; kingdom Metazoa; phylum Arthropoda; class Insecta; order Phasmatodea; family Timematidae; genus Timema; species Timema genevievae. The sequence goes on along the minus strand of CABFWO010000242.1, from coordinate 321,239 downwards.
GTGCTAATAATAATATTTCAGACTAGGTAAAGGTGTTTGAAATTTATTTGAATTGATGCATTTTAAATATCATGGTTCAATTTATTGATGTTTTGGAAATAGAATAATCAATTATCAACAAATCGATAAATATTCAATATATTACAAAGACCAAATCAAGTGTGTTAATTTAACCATAGTAAACGATTATTATAAGTTTCAAATACAAAAATTTATGTATATATATCTTGTTAAATTAATCATCCAAAGGCTAATCGTTGGGGGAGGAGGGGGGATGTTATGAGGGATCATAAAACCATGTAACTTATAAATAAGACATAAGTATGTTTATAATTTTGTTGGTGATTTTAATGGGTTTGTTTTTACATGACGCAATTTCTACTCTGCATTCGCTTGTGTTTCGTGTTCAAACATTTCATCCTAGGGCCGTATGGAAGAGAGGGGAGTGTTTTTGGGTTAAAACCTCCTTCAAAATTATTACTAATAATACATATGTGTATGGTTCCTCATTACTCAGGTTGGTAAATTATTGCTGACATATGAAACGCTTAATACGTATGGCTCCAACTATGTTAAAAAACTTTAAATTGCTTGAAGATGGAGTTAATGTTTGAAAACAATCTGACTAAGCGATCAGCTTCTGCTATGGGAGATCATTTTGAGCCACTGAAATGTGAACATCCCATAAAATACATTTATGAATGTCCCTTAAAATCATTCAAAGGCAAGAAATATCTGAAGATCAAGCAATATTTTTTGTCATATAGAAACTACAGTTTCAAGATATAACGATACTAAGTTCTTGACCTCTCTACAACAAATAAGTAACGTACAATCCTTGTTAGGTATTGCTTAGGCGCTAAAATATTGACCAACACGCGTATTATCTGGAGTATATTTTGAAACAAAATATGTGAAACGTATATCTTATAATTAATATGAGTGCTTAATTCTCCACGTGCATGAAGTGTTATAATTACATTTCCTTTCGACAATCCTTGCAATCATATTTACTTTCGCACGTGACTCTTCTAAATTCTTATACTAAATGCAATACTATGATATACAAGTGTAAATTTGGAGATTGATTTGTTTTGAATACGATAATATTGGTAAGAATTCCATAAAAAATAATATTACTTTAAAAATTAAAAATACAACCTACCAAGCCTAAAATTTTATTCGAATACTATTTTTCTGTTATAGAAAAATTAATAGATTAGTCCGAGTCATCATGGGCCCCTAGATCGGTAGAATCAATATTGTTCACAGATATATAGTAATTGATTGATTGATTGATTGAGTGATTGTAGATACTCATCATTAGTCTGTTTTACACGTGAGAGGGCGGTAGGATTTCAAATAACTGCTGAGTAAGTTAAGGGTATATTTTCCTAAATTATTTCTCATTCTCCTTCAAAGTAAATGCGGATAAACTTCCAAAAATTCTAACTCCCTCACCCCTAACTCATAAGCGTTGCTAAGTTGTAAGGTCAAAGTCCAATTTTCAAAGGAATCGAGCCCTATCTGAAAGCTATAAAATTTACTAGATTTTCTTTAATGTATTATTACGTCCAGTCATGTGTTCTGAGATTCAACTTTTAATAGACGTTATCAATATCTATGAAATGACATTTAATAAATGGTACGGCGCACCGCACAGACTTTCTCTCTCTTTCTATAAACTCGTAAGATTTCTGAACGGAATATGGTACATTGTATCATCACCACTCCACATAAGAACACGCATAAAATAATATACAATGATATATAATCAATGAGAAAAGAGGCGCATCTTTGTCCACCTAAGAGCATTTCAAACAGTTTAATGTCTTCCACAAGGGTCAACACTTCGTATTAAAATTTCGATTTTTGGTTAAAATTTTAACATTTTATAAGGTGTTGCAGATCTTCAAGTCATCGCATTGATATTTAATTATTCATTTATACATTTTGACCAATAAAAAATGTAAATATTGACTATTGAGTCTAAAATGGAGATAGATCATTGCT
>CABFWO010000242.1:303481-315745 GCA_902155825.1 Timema genevievae | reverse complement strand
ACAGACAGACAGACGGAAATTCAAAAACCACTTTTTCGGATTCAGGAAGTCATGAAACGTCAAAATTCATCAAAATCTCGAGTTCGAATTTTTTGACCATCACCATACTTTCTCTACCTGTAAGATAGAGAGAAAGTAAAAATAACAATGTTGTGGGAGATGGTAAAAATAATTTTACTTCAAATCTTATTTATCTATGGTTTTAGTAATTTTGTTTTAAATACAATCCATACATTAACGTTCCAAAACAGACCTGTTGTAAATATTGAGTAGCAAGAAACAATTAGAAAATAACTTTTATTTTACTTTCAACGTTGATAAATTTATAATATTATTTGTATTATTTCAAAGATAATGATAGAAGGTTATCTAATTCAATTGACATCTTTAACTCTAAGTAAAAAAAATATGAAAGTAAATCTAGTAATTTTTATCTGTTAGATGAAAATGTGACTGTATCATTATTCAGAGTTAAAGCTTTTAAAAACTTTATTAAAGTTACTAGAAATCCATTTCATTATTAATGTGTACGCACAATATATATTGCTCAAGAAGGCACAGCGTATGATAATGGGGTTGTTTCAATAATAAATACCTGGCAATCTATCTTCTTTGAGAGAAGAGACCGCAACATTACAGCCGCTGATCGTTAAATCATTCAGATGTTGCTACTGTCGCTGTACATCAATACTGGTGTCAAACTCTGATCCGAAGAATAATTTATGATCCACTGACAACTCGACAAACTTCGAGATGATTTTTCCAATTTTTTTAACTCTTTCTTCCACGTCAAAAATTATAATGTGTTTGTGATCGCCGTTCTGCTTCTTTCTTACGAACACCAGCTGATGTGGATACATCTAACTCAAACATAGTCTCATTATGATTATCATTACTTAGTCTCTATATTCCGATTTGTTTTAGCAACCCATCTTTCTACTTATTCAAATCATACTTATATGTAATATTTACGCTAGAAGAGAGATAGGTTAGATTTAAAGAAGGCTTACACGCATTTGTGTGGAGGCGAAATGGAAAACCATTTAGGTAGAAACAACCTCAATACACCCTACCAGTATAAGAGCACGGGACTCAAACCCAAAGGATTATTGAAATTCAAAAGCCCTTTTACATTTATTATTAATAGTAACAATTTTCTAGTTTGATATTATGAAGAATCTTTATGTTTTAGACATTTCCGAACCCAAAAAAGGAGATTCTACAAAATTGTCTGTTAGCAGTACTCTCTGTCTATGTCTCTGTCTCTATCTGACACGATAGGGTGTATTTTGTTCAAAATTGCTATCTAGATTATAAAGAGCAATACCTAGTTGTTTTTTTACACTAGCCATCAAATTAAGGGTATTCTACTAATGAGTAATTTTTATGAATTCTAATTTTTTCTAGAATGTACTTAACAATCTATTTTAAATGGACATATGAAAATTTCACTCTAGACTTGGTTTTTGGGTAAAACTTGTTAAAAGGTTAGTTTATTAATAAGTTATTTTCGAAAATTTGAAATTTTTGAAAGTGGATATATGGTGATTTTATTTAAAATGTATATCTGGGCAATGATTGTCATGAAAAATAAGACATAATATTTTTGGGGTAAGGAAGAATTCACTTTAGAATAGTTTACTGCATTCTGTATTTTTTAAACTTGATTATTTCAAAATCACAAGTGATTTATTCAAATTTAAAGTATTAGTTAAGTTTTTACACCATAAATCATTATTTAAGTTTGGATTTCTTATGAAAAATTAAGCAAAAGTTTATGTTTATCAAAATTGGCCTTAAAGATTGAGATCAAAATGGGTATATGAGAATAGTTTTTCATAATAAATAGAACAACGTTTTTATTTTCACAAATTAAAATAAATTTAAGATAGCTACCAAATAACTATTTTTTTAAATTTGAAATTCTTTCAAATTTTTGTAACAATTTGTTTTAAAACTTAAACATAAAGAGTGTTGTATTTTAACAAGAATACGCGTTTATTTTTATGAAGAAAGCTTACTTAAGGGTAGTTTACTGAAAACATATTTTAGAAAAAAATGTCCTCCAAGCTACTGGTTTAATATATTATAATATGAAAAAGTTTGTGCCATTTTGTTATACCATTTATTTTACTAGCGACTCTCCCGTAATTTTATTCTTTCACTCTTCTCTTCTTATTTCAGTACACTAATTCTTTAATCCTCATTTGGCTATTTTAATAGTTATATATCCATTTCATTTTTCCTTACTTCTTTTCTTATTTCATTTCCCTCCTTCTAAAAACTTTAAAATATGATTATCTTTTATCAGGTCTTGGAAATAAAAACACTATTTTCTCCTCCCCAAAATATATACACTCACTAGTCCCGTTGATCATCCATAAAAGTGTTTTTACTTTATGCAGGTGCAGAAAATAAGTTGACCTGACCTGTCTCCCCTGGAACGCTGGAATGATTAATGTGGCAACGTTGAAAAATGAGGGACGACGTAGGCTCTGAAAGGGATGACCTAAACAGAAGTGTGCTTGTGAAATGGGAAAATAGAAGTTATCAGGTCGTTGTTAGTTTATCATGTAACATGAGTGTTTAAACTTGCTTCAGTGGCTGCATGGTATAAGGCGTCACTCACATGTTATACTAGAGTACCTATGACAAGTATACCGGGGTTCAAGTCCCTATTGAGTGGTTTTTTAAAAATGTTTTGCCATTCTCCCTACACGCAAATACAGGTACACTTACTCTAAATTAAATCTTCTTCATCCCTAATTTATTAGTATAAATAACATATGTGTGTGTGTGTTTGTGTGTGTGTGTGTGTGTGTGTGTGTATAGCCTGGACAAATAGTATAACGCGATGCTAAAAAAAAATAGGTTGAGGTTTAAGCTCACACTGGATTTAACTATTAAACTCCTTATTAAATAAATCAAGGGGTGTTCATACCAAATTTTATAACTTCTCCAAAATCTGTGTTGAGATTAATTTGTATTGTAATACTACGATATGGACTTTTTAAAATAAACCTATGTAAATGATTTTCAGATAAAAATGATAAACTATAGCCATGTACCTTATACTAATAATTTAATGGCTCTTATGTCAGCCTGGAAATTATATACAATATTATGATTGATGGAGGAAACCTGTTGAATTGTGGGTTCTGCAATCTTAAGTTAATAAAAGTGAAATTGGGATTGTTTTAGTAATTTTTAAATTTATAATAATTGATTTTAATATTTTAATTTGGTAAAATGGTTTCATTGATCTTAACTATTTTTGTTTATAAAGTATATTACGGAAAACCACACAAAAATGCTACGTATGGTTCGAGCTGTATTACCTATCTAGTTAGGAGGCGGTGATACGAGCTTATAAGAATTTGATTTAAGTTTTTGATTTAGTGATGGGATGATTAAATCCTCAAATCCATTGAATCTTTTGGTATTCGAGAGATTCTAGATTATTTAAAAACCTAAAAAATAATTGAATTTAACAATAGAAGTCCTAAACTTCATATAGCAATGTTGAGCAATTGGTAAGATAACTTAAACAGACAACAGACTTGTACAGTTCGAAGAGCAACAAAATCACAAAAAAAAAGAGGATACAATGGTATTAATATATTTAAATTATTTAAAAAAAGTGATCTCTTTGATGTTTATGCCTTAATAGACATGACAACCAAAACATAATTTGTCAGTGGTACTAAGCCTTGAACAACCTTTTTTTAATTTAAATTTTAAATATTTCATTTTAACTAGAGATTTTTTTTTTTTTTCAAATTACTAGAGCATTTGAATTTGGATTCAATGTTTAAATGAAAAAAAATAGATTCGGTTTCGAGAACTATAGGATTTGGCATATAGATTGTCACTCTTCCCCATGCTAAATTTCATTCAACGCTCTTTCAATTCCCCGGTAAATTCCGTTAGCTATTCCTGTACTTCCTCTTCCTTCTTCCTCCATACCATAAAGTAATCAGCTAACATCATGGATTTAATTCTTTCCTTCATTAGTTTCCCTGCCACTTTATGCATTACAAATATTAGTGGTGAGAGGGCATTTTCCTGCTTCACTCCATTTAATATTTGAAACCACTCCGTCCTCCCACTCTCCATATTAATGCAATTCATGTTATACCCAAACATGTTGTTAACTCTTGTTGCAACTCCTCTTTCTACTTCGGCCATCTCCATTGCTTTCAAAACTTTATATCAATCCACGCTATGATATGTCTGCTCCACATATATATTTACTATGTCATTACCAAGTCTTTCCAAATTCATAACATCTTGCCATCAGCTGTCGTTGTGTTAAAATCAAGAATATTGTAGACCTCTGTTCCTTAAATCAATGCTGTTCCTCTCTATATATTCCTTTCATTTTATTAATTATTCTGTTTTCCAGTATCTTCTCTTATATTTTTGTTCAGTGGCATATGAACGTTATCCCTCTATGACTTGTACAACTTTTCCTGTTTTCTTTCTTGAAAATAGGTATTACAACTCTCTTCTTCCAGTCTTCCGGTACCTTTTTATCCTTCCAGATCTCGTTCATCACTCTGTATAACCATTGCATACCTCCCTCCTGCACATTTATAAAGGCAGTTCATCCACACCCGGTATTTTACCTTGTTTCATCCTCTTTAATTTGCCCTCCTCCTCTTTCCATGTTTGACCCCTTTCTTCCTCTTCTAATATATCTTCCTGATCCTCTCTTTAACTCTCATCCCTTTCCTCTTCCAGATTGAACATCTTTTCAAAATATCTCCTGCATTGTTCCTTTTCAGCCTTTGATGTTTTCAAGAAAATGTCAAACCAAACAGTTAAATTTAACTAAAATATATAATAGAGAAAATCCATTACTTAAAAATATTTATGGTAATGAGACAACGTAGTATGACAGTAGATGATAAGTTATCATCATAATCATTTATTATTATTATTATTATTATTATTATTATTATTATTATTATTATTATTATTATTATTATTATTATTATTATTAGCATCGCGTCTTAATAACCGTTCGGGTTACACACATTTATGCTAATGTGTAAAGGTAGGGTGATTGTGAGATGAAATGGAGGACCTACAGCTTAACGTGGAATCCGAGCCACGGTGGATGCCTGTCACTCCACACATTCACAAGTTGTGATTAACTCACGTCTTATCAGAGGTGAAGGAAGGATTTGACAATCAGATAAATCTGTGCTGGGACCAAGGATTGAACCCTGGACCCCCAGCACAGAAGTCCGACACCTTACTCCTAGACCACTAGGTCACCTAGATGGTAAGTAAGGGCAAGACAAATTTTAACAAAGATATGATATGAGGGACAAAAATAGACAAAATAATAATTAGAGTAAAGCTTTCAAAGACCTCTGTAATTTATTCTTATTAATATGACTAGCTTATATAATTCAAATACATTTTATAAACAGTAAGCCTGATGTGTGATTTTAGTTTTGTAAGTCTGTATTTAAATAATGTAAATTAAATAATTTTTAAAATAAAATTCATCTGATGAAAAATGGCTTTAAAAATTATTTACCTACCTTGAGAGGCTATAGTTAGTATGGTGAATGGATAATATCAACCTAGACAGATAGGATATAGCAGAAGTGGTTAGTAATGTGATACATACTTGAAAGCAAGCACGAATTTAGAAAACGTAAAAGGGGGAGGGGGACACACAAGATACATTGAATGGAGAAACATTTCCCCTTCCATCCACGACTCGTCCATTCGCCCATGCTGAGTTCAAGTCCAGCCTGACCCCCACAAGTAGCTACCCTGTCTGTACTTACACTCCAGAAATTAATATACAACTTCATTGGTCGCCGCCATTAGTCTAAAAAGAAAAATTTACCTAAGGAGGGGCACGTGCCCCTTTGCATCCCCTTATATTTGCGCTTGCTTGAAAGTTATAATATTTTCAATTATTAAAAAAAAAAAGCTTCACAACAATTTCTTAAATATATAATTATATAAGAGTAAATTGTTGAAAAAAAATCAAAAAATGTGAGGAGAAACTTACCTTTCTTCTTACTGCCAAACATAGCCATGACTGCAAATGCTGTGGTTGGAATTAGCTGGTTTTTAATTGGTCCCCACTTGTCACGAACCGTTGTCTTTTTCGAATATGGTCATCAAAAAGTTAAAGAGCTCAGGTGATATAATTTATCATATATATTGGTAAACTAAGATCAGCTCAGCCATTCACATATATAATTTTGGTATCAACTAAATTCAGAAAAAATGTAGCAATGAAATGAGATTTAGAATAGCTAATGTTTTTAATAACACTCAAGATAAGTATCTCAACCCAAAATTCCTTCATAAAGCTATCAATAAATCGATTAGACAACTGTATCACTCGTATTTGAACATGAATATAATAAAAATCACATAGCACCCTGGATTCTATAATAATTTGTTTTAGCCCCTTTGCAATTTTATAAATATGATATTATATTTTGTTACGGTTAAAATACTTTTCAACTGTTAAAGAAAGTCTCTTGGTGCCTTACACTTTCAATTAACATCTACTGAAAGAACGATATACCGGTGGTCACATGGTCGATTGTGCTAGACTCACAGTTGCCGTTGATAAGGAGTGAAGGATGGATTTTCATCTGGTTGTATGTATTGGGGGTGTTTTTCTAGATGTGATCTATAATTGTGCTATTTAAATCTACTTTTCTAAGCTAGTGTGAGTGAATTTCCTCTAAACCACCTCTTATAATAAGTCATTATCAGCCTCGCTGTTCAACATACTAATAGTAAATCAATAAAAACTACGTGAACACTAAATATAATATATTACTAATGTCTACGAACAAAATAAATACAAAGTTATAATAAATTAATATTAAGGTAGATTTTATCCATGATATTTTGTGTCTCATGGCCATTTGATGGACCAACTTACAATGCAGTCATATCCATCATATTAAAACGTTGAAGGAATACAGAATTCGGTATTTGCATTTGGAAATGGGTTACTATTTTGGAAAATCTGACAAGTGAGACTGATGTACCAAATGTTTACCCCTTTATACGCAAAGATCGTTTCACAAATCTAGTTAAATATGTAAAACAAAAGTGTGCTGTAATTGGCTGCACCAAATGTGTAAATAGTGGTTTTCTCTAATAAAAAAAAATACCTGTGGTACCATGACTTACGTAAACAAGCTTGTCATAAATAAAGAAACGGATTTCAACACAGGTTTTGAAACATAACAGTCACTATTTTGCTGGAAAAAGAAGTTTCAAGTTTCTGGGAAAATGTTGAGTCACTCTTAAAATATTTTATAATATCTATTTTTTATTAATAATAATTTTAGTAATAATAATTTAAATATTCTTTATTATAGTTCTGGTCAACAGTCACAAGAGCTATAACAGGTCATCAATTGAAATTAATCAAATAGCTGACAATCATGACATAAACATAGATCTATACTAATAAAATGAACAGTTTGTCTGTCGTGAGCGTTAAACGATATCTAACGCACGTAGAGGAATGCAATTTTAAATTACGTAGCCCCTGTGCATGAACATAATGCAATACGAAGCCAGAATTTCAAAATTATTATTTAATTTTTTAAAATTAATTAAAACATGGGTAGGAAGATGTTTCTGTCTGTTTGAAGAAAATAAAAGCTTTTCTCGGGGTGACCACGCAATCAATTACCATGGGCAATAATAAATAATTAATCATATGAAAAAAATTAGTATTAAAAGCATACATATTGAGATAATTTAAAACCCATAAAGTAATGAATAAGCTGAACATGTATTGGATACATTGACTATGGGTAAGTTCTGTAAATAGCTCTCTTGAGTCTTTGTGATAAAGTCGAACTAGACAGATATAGAATTTACGTTATGGAACCAGTTGCCAATATAGCTGACCTTGTTAGAGCTATTGAGATCAAATTGATTTGGATTACGAGAGGCCAGAGAAGGGACAGGATTACCCACGTGATCAAGGACCAAAAATTTATAAGGAATGTTGCTAATAAAAATATATAAAAAAAAGTATGTAACTTCCCACGGACATTCACACTATATTGTTTAAAATTGAGATATTTAATCAAAACTCATAATATATGTGAAACAAAATAATATACAATAGCAAACCCTGACAAAAATTGCTTTATATTTACGTAAAATAATTTTTGACTCCAGGTTTTAAATTCTATAATTTTATTTTAAAAGAATTACTGTCCTCATTTGTATATCTTGACCAATAAAAACGATCGATATTGAGTACACACGGGTCAACACTTCGTGTTAGAATTTCGACTCCCAGTTAAAATTTTCGACATTTTATTTGAGGTTGCACATCTTATGGTTATCGTATGGCTATTAAATTCCTCATTTATAAATTTAGACTAACAAAAAAGTTGAGTCTAAAATTATATAGCTAGATTATTGCTGTACAAATATTTTCCCTAAGTGATTAAGTAAAAAAGAACATCAACTTATTGAGAGACTTACTTATTTACTTACTCTATAGCATTAGAAAAATATTACGTTAAAACTTAAATAATATCTCTGTACAACTAAAGCTCACCAAATTGTACTAATACATTTGCCAATATCTAAGAAACTATTGGTTTTAAAAAGGTATATTTCAAATAACAGTTTTTTATTTTTAATAGTAATACAATTTTGTAATACTTATAAGTTATTTAGTATCTCAAATTGTTGCTGAGATACAGAAATGTCTGCTTCTGTAAGATACCCTAAAAGTAGTTTTCACGGGAAAATGAGAATATCCATTTTATTTAAAATCTTAATCAACGCCTTGATACGAATTTTAATCAAATTTGTTAGAGCCGATTTTGAAAAAATCGATTTTTTCTCTTTTAGCCCTTTACTTAACTATTCTTAATTTTTAGGTTGAATTGACACATAGATGGAATTTCAATAAACACTTTTTAAGGCTTGGGGTTCATGAAACATCTCGGGCTAAATTTTTTTTTACTGTCGCAATACTTTACCTTTAGTTTTCAAAAAGTTTTATATATTATAAGAATATGTTTCAAATAAAAGATTTTCATTATAAATAGGCATACAGTACATATTTTCGGTGATAAGTAATTTCATACCTCAAAGAGCTCCGGAGTAATGATAAAAAATGAGAATTTACGCATCAGACCAGAGCCTTCTAGTCATTTTGACGAAAAATTGAGAGTAGCCATTTTGTTTGTAATATTTATCAACGCTTGGAAATTAAGTTTAATCAAAATTGTTATAGCCAATTTTGGTAGGATCTTTTTTTTTCACCCTTAAGAAAACTACCCTTAATTTTAGGGTTAGCTATCCAATTCCAAAAACCCCTCGGGTAACCCTATGAAAACCCTAGATATCAAGTTTTAATTCAAGCTGTAAAATTGTTTAGGCTCTACTCCGATGTATAGATAAACACACAGACGGTAGGATGGAAAGACAGACTGAAAGACGGAATTGCAAAAATACCTTTTTCGTATTCGGGGGATCATGAAACGTAGAAATTCATCAAAATCTTGAATTCAATTTTTTTGACGATCGCAATACATTCTCTACCTGTATGGTAGCGATGAAGTAAAAAGAGCATCACAATAAAGTCTACACTAGAAAAGAGTTTATACCTTTAAAATGTATCGAATTACGTCATAATCATAATAAATCCTGTTAAGAAAGAATTTTTCATAGCAATTAGCCACATATTTACGCTGAACGTTTTGCAACCTGAAAGAGTTAGTTAAGATAATTTAATTCTTAGCAACACTAGCATATTCTAGCTTAGATTTAATCAAGGCTAGTACAGGCATAAAATAGAGTCAACTTTCTTAAATGAGAATAATAGTGAAAATAGAGTTTGTTGTTCAGAATAACACCTAGATCTTTACCATAAGAGGAGCTAGATAGTGATGTCATCATTTACCAATTTATAAGGGAATAAAATAATAATATAGGCCTAGTTTTCCTAGTAAAAGATATGATTTGGTATCTGATTTATTAATAGTCATTCAATTTTAGAGACAATTTTAAAATACCATTTATGCCAATTTATAAATCTATACACTCTGCTGTTGATTGATTATTTTAAATAGTTTGAAATAATTAACAAGGAGTAAATAACTAGATGAGTCTAAGTATTTTCCAATGTCATCATTAAACACATTAAAGAGAAGTGGGCATTAACTAGAACCCTGGGATGCACCACAAGAGGATAAAAATGTTTGAGGCGTGTGAATATGTGTTAATAAAATTATCTATAATGCAAATACCTGCTAAACCAATTTACATATGAGTCGGATAATATATATGAGTCGGATATGCTAAAATTATTAAGCCACGAGAGAATAATATTATGATGAAATAAGTCAAAAGCTTTACTTTGTTCACATGACCGACAGTGCTAGGCTCACAGTTGCCGTTATTTTATAAATAGGTATGACAACAAATTGTTTATATTCCAAAGGAAAAATTTAGTTTTCCAGGCTAACGTTGAATAAATAAGCTAATAATGGACTGAGAGTGTTGGCATAGGATTTAACAATAATGCTTAGAATTCCATCTGTACCAGCACATCTAAATCAAGTCAACTTTTTAATAGCATTAGCCGACATACACGAGTGCAATGTGGCATGGATACAGAGAAATATTAGTTTCAATGACAGGGGAGGGCGTGACAATTAAGGCGGAACTATACAAGTAATATAAATAAGTCCAAAATTCATTTACGATTAATAAATGATCCGTTATAATATTGCCATTCATTTCTAGGTTTGATGGGGATAATTTATTCAAACGATTTTTTATAATAAATCTCTAAAATTTCTAAGGTTTGCTTTTGAAACTATTTTATAATGAATTCATCTAAATTATTTTATCTATAAATAAATTTTTCTTAGAGAATTTACAAAAGTAGGAAAAAAATGGAATAAAAATGTACTATTATCTGTTTTTTAAACTTTTCGAAGAATAGATCTTTTCAATATTATTTAGTCCTATAAGAAAACCAATTTGGAAGTTTGGAGGAACTTTGAATAGTAATTTGAGCAATATGAATTTTAATTTTCCTTTGGACTAATTTGTTGAAACTATCTATGATGAAGCCAGCATCAGTAGTTGAATAATCACAAGATCAATCAGCAGGTGGCCAGATTATTGTAAAGATAGAAACTATCACCAGTTCCTTAATCAATATATGTAGTGGGGGTAGAGTTATTTTATATATTAATGAGTACAGCTGGTATTCAGTGAATAAGAATGAGATGATCAATATTTACTAGTAATTGAGGGCTATGTTTTACCAAAGGGTGATCGAAATGAGGAATAACAAGGTCTAAGATGTTAATGTTGTTATTATTTTCATCAGTTCCGCTAATTTGTTCTAATCCTACTATAATATCCGATGCAAGAAGTTGGATATCTTTTAACTTTATGTAGTAATGAAATATATTTTGAGCATTATGATATTTCAAATCAATTTTAGGGCAGTTAAAATCTACTAGAAGTATTATTTGAAAAGGCTATTTGACCAAAGTACCTTCAAGAAATGTGAAGTAATTATAAAATATTTGGATTATTTGTTTGAGGAGCAATATATAATTTCTCAGTTAACAGTTTTTGGTCATCAAGGACTGGGATTTCAATACAGATACTATTTGTATTATTTTATAGATCTTTGTTCTTCTAATCACACTAGAAATAGAGTCAACAAGAAATATGAAAACACCCACTGGCACCTCCCCATTGAAACATTAGCTCTCACTATCAGATCTATAAAAGTTATAGTTAGGAGGGAAATAGTTCTCATTTAAATAATAACTAGCGAGCCAAGCTGTAACCAAACAAATAATAAATAATTCATTCAAATAAACATCAGTAAATAATTTATTAGCTTTAGTTTGAAAACCACGAAAAATTTGATGAAATAATTCAAATTCACTAGTAGGCCTATTCATTAGGATTTAGATTTGGTGATATCCTCCAGACCTCCATTGACGGTCACAGATAATAATAATAATAATAATAATAATAATAATAATAATAATAATAATAATAATAATAATAATAATAATAATAATAATAATAATTTCAATTTTAAAATTATCACAAAAAAATTAATACGGTGAAAATCTTATATTTTGTTAAATACAACCCCATCAGTATTTTTAATTTTCAATGTGCTTCTCATGACAAAACAAGTTTGACACATCTGTCTTGGAGTCTGATAATAATTAGGTTCCATGTAGGGAAAGG
>CABFWO010000242.1:230006-303406 GCA_902155825.1 Timema genevievae | reverse complement strand
TAGGGAAAGGTTGGAGTAGTCGAATTTGGGGTAAGTGGGTTTGGAGGTTTGGGAGGGAAAGGGCTGACATGTATATTATTTGTAGCTCAGATTTTTCTCATACACTCTGCAAAGTTTGATTGTGCAATTACTATTAATAATCATCCTCATATCTACCTTAATGATTAAACCGTAAAATAAGTTAAGCATTAAAAAGTATAATCTAGAAATAACGGAGAAAAAACAAAATAAACTCTGCACATAAAATGTCGAGTATTTAATGGCAAACACAATGGAACGGGACCGTTGGAAAGACCTAGATGTAGATGGGAGGATAACATTAGAATGTACCTGTAGGGTGTAGTGAGGTGGACTGGATAGAACTAGCTCAAGATAGATATAGGGTGTAGTGAGGTAGACTGGATAGAACTAGCTCAAGATAGGGATAGGGTGTAGTGAGGTGGACTGGATCGAACTAGATCAAGATAGGGATAGGTTGTAGTGAGATGGACTGGATAGAACTAGTTCAATATAGGGATAGGGTGTAATGAGGTGGACTGGATAGAAATGGTTCAAGATAGGGATAGGGTGTAATGAGGTAAACTGGATAGAACTATCTTAAGATAGGGATAAGCGATAGTGAGTTAGTCTGGATAGAACAAACTCTAGATAGTTATAAGGTGTAATGATGAGTACTGTATAGAACTAACTAAAGAGAGGCATGGGATAATTAGGTAGACTGAATAATCCTAACTCAGTATAATGGGGTATAATGATGGGGACTTGATATAATTATCTCAAGAAAGAAGGATAGATTATGACAGCTATTGAAAGGTTATTTAATCCAAACATTTACTATTGACAGTGACCAATGTCAACCTAATCGGAAATAATAAATATTTGCTTGGTAATACTATAATATCAATAAAAAGTTTTAACAAATGACTCCAATAAAACTTTTCCAAGGATTACTATATAGTTGGAGTGATTGTAGTTTATTGTGGCAGCAAGAGATAATAGTACATAAAATAATTAATTATTATTATTATTATTATTATTAGCACCGCGTCTTACTACCCGTTCGGGTTATACGCACTTACGCTAATGTGCAATGGTAGGGTGATTGTGAGATGAAATGGAGGACCTACAGTTTAACGTGGAATCCGAACCACGGTAGAGGTCTGGCATTCCTCACATTCACAAGATGTGATTAATACACATCTTGTCAGAGGTGAAGGAAGGGTTTGGCAATCAGATAAATTTGTGCCGTGACCGAGGATTGAACCCCGGACCCTCAGCACAGAAGTCTGACACCTTACCCCTAGACTACCAGGTCACCTAATAATTAATTAAATATTACTATATTCACACTTGTATCTTACTTGACACCAACATTTAAATTCTTTTTTATAACTTAGAGAGAGAATCATACAACATATTAGTTTAAAAATATAACCTTTTTTTTGTTTTGCAAACGGGGTTAAGAACACAACCTCCTTGAAGGTTTGAATGACGTCATCAACCACTCTTGTTTTTGCTGGTTCGTCATCATGATTTCAGAAGAGCACGGTGAATTTTAGAAACTCTTGCTGAAAAGCTTTTTTTTAAGTGAACCATAGACGTCGTTTCATTAAAAAAAGATATATCCAAACGAATATTTTCATGATTTCGTGTATCAATAATGTAAAAACATTAATTAGTAATTTAAAACAAATTGTTTGTTTATTTTAATTTTATGACTGCCAACAGTAACAACAAATTAACATATGGTATTGCAGGTCATATGGCTTGGCGAATGTATATTATGGTAACTTTACCTTGCTGTCAACACCTTTTCTTCTACTGTGGATGATCTATCTATCTGTAAGTAAACTCTGCTTTAACAGTTTAAGAGCTATAGTTGACGTAGTAACTACCATCCCTGTCTCTATCATGAACAGGCTGGGCTTAAATCTCAGCCGGATACTTTGGGATGGTAATAGAGAATTCATTATAAATTTAAATATAGTAAATACATAATGGATTAAATAGCCTGGAATGACCCTGGACACGAAACGATTCCTGGAAAGCTCAGTGGTTACAGTATTGGCGTAATAAGCCTAAGGTTCTGGGATCGATTCCCGTGGGTAGGTGTAATTTTTCAATTTAAAGAATAGTAAATTCAGCCAGATATTACTGTATGATTCATAAAAATCATTGTTTATTTAAACCATATCTTACAACCCGTCCGGGATAACCACATATCAACACTAATGGGGTAGGGTTGAGGAAGGTAGGATTTAGAAAAAGTGTATTTGCATTTGCGTTGAGATATATTAGTTTGATTATCTTTAGTTTATAGAATACACTTAGCACACCAAACTAGGATTCAAACCCCCAACCTTCCCAACACTTGAAACCAGACCTGAAAAGTGTTACACCAAATCTCAACTGAGAATCAGTGTGTATCACAGTGATTAAAACAAATCTTTAACTAAATTATGTTTTTATCAACTGATTTTTCAAATTACAAGAAGCCCTGTTCTTCCAAACATGAAAATATTTTCCTTCTTCACTGATCTAAAGTTTTCTTGTTTTCGACAAAGCACTCAATCAATGCCAACAGAGAAAACTACTATGTATATATTACTTTTATTTGATATTACAAAATAAATATGTTTTATAGTGGTCAGTTTTTCTATCCACAGATTCAGAGGTCCCAATTTGATCCTTGGCACTTCCAAATTTTCTGTCAAGAATAGGATCTGTAGCGAGTTCAACTCATCCTTGTGAGGACAAATATGGAGCGGCTCTGGACTAGAAAACTGAGAAAAACGACTGGAGGGTTCATTGTAATGACCACATGACACCTTCTATCCACAGAAACTGATACTATCTTCCCCAAAAGACGGCGGCCACTTTTTCAGTATGGCTCGATTGCGGGATGATGTCATGGGTTTATTATAAAGGAAATGATGAAGGATTTTCTGTCATAAAAAGCTGTTAAGAGGTCCATCCACTCGAATAATGGGAAACGCTGCAGACCCTCAAAATCCTTCATAAGATGAGAAGTGATTTTTATTTTAATAAATAGGTTTAGGCCTACGCCAAAATGTACGTGAAAGGGATTAATCTGTTACTTCAGTATCAAAAGAGATATGCTTTATAGTTTAATAAAATACTATGATAAAGTACAATTATTCAACTTTCAAGGACATTTCAAGTGAAATGTTGCAGCTCTGAGAAGTTAGGCCTAATAGTTGTAAACATATAGTAGGTTTCCGATAAGAAGACACTTTCAGATAATACGAATATATATATATATATATATATAGGCCTATATATATTAGTCTACAATAATAGTATTATAATGTATTTTTTGCATTATTTTTTAAATATTTATAATATTTATCAAGAGTGAAAGTTTCAGATCAGATTAATTGACGTATGAATATATGAAAATAGTTCTATGAGCTATTATAGCTGTCATATTAGTTTCGTCCTATGAAATTTGGACAGTAGATCTAACTATTCTCAATCATATCTATTCATTTTAAACAAAGTGGCAATATATAAATTTAAGATAATTTAGGATGGGTCCATGATTTTTTTGAAGGTTTTTACTAAACACATAAATATAAGGGTAGGTGTCCTCTTAAGAAATTGCAGTGGGCGCTGGAAAGGAAATTATAATAAATTAAAACAATCGATGAGGAAAACGGAAGGCTATACCAAGGGAGCTGTGATGTGGAATGGAGGAGGTCTGCTGTTACTGGATCAATAAACCAATCAACAATATGGTCTTCAAGCCCGTCTGTAAGTAGTCTCCAACACGGCACCTGACAAGGCAATCAATACGTCCTCACATCAGAGTTTCATGCATGGTATATACCCCCCTTAAGTCATCGGGTGTATCAACAAACCTACTAGTTTCGTAAACGTTTGGAGAAGCATAAACTAATAAAAGAATATTATTTTATAACATACATACCCACTAAGAACATTCTATCACAAATCTATTTATAGACATACATTTAAAAAAGTATTATATGCAGGGTAAAAAGAGAAACCTGAATATCATCACAGAAAATTAAGCTTTATTTTCCTTTACAAAGATTATCAAATATATATTATACTTACTATCACTATCTTCACTATTCTTTGGCGCATTTTACGGTTTTAGTTACTCTACAATAGCCTAATAACGTAACTGTGTCAACTGGCCTATAAACCATAACAATAATATATTTTAACCCGCGTCTTACTACCCATTTTGTTTGTATGTCTATAGTAATAATAATGGCTAAGCTAAATATGTTTCCAGTTTTTATAACAAAAGCTCACAGCCTCGAGCCTGAAGATAATGTTATGGTATATAAACAGGAATGGATGCGTTATAGAAAACATTTAGTAAACTTATTTTCCCCAGTGTTTCCAACACATTTTAATTATGATAGTGATGTAGGGCTTAAGGTAGAATTTAGAAAAATGCACCTACATTTGTGAGGAGTCAAAGTGGTAGACCATTTATGAAATACGATCTCAGTCCAGCCGGTCGGGATTCGAACCTAAACCTCTCTAACACCGGCAGACTGGACTTAATGAGATTGACATTTATATAATTTTCACATGGGCGCAGGTTTTGGATAAATATTTAAACTTTTGATTATATTACGAAATATTGTAGGCATATCTATGATTCAATTTAGGGGAGTGAAACAAGTGTGTGTGTATGTGCGGGGGGAGGGAGGGGGTTTAGAGGTATAAGAAGATACATTATTTTAACATATGGTATCCAAATGTGTAATATATTTTGGTTCTTAAATTAACACATCCACGCCATGTAATTCTTGACAACATAAGCCACTAAAATAGTCAACTGCAGCCAACGCACAATACTTTACCCGCCTCGGTGGCGTAATTAGCTAGCGCGCTAGATTCATGTTAAGCTAAACTGCCAAGGACGGGGATATTGAGGTTCAAATCTCACTGGGGTGAACAGAGGATTGTTTTTACTAAATGGTTTTTCCCTCTTGATTTCACTTCCTCTATGTTCAACCTTCCCAATTCCTAGTCCATTAGCTTAATTAGTACTTGAGCATATAGCCCGAACGGGTAGTAAGAGGCGGTTATAGATTGAAAAACAACAACAATTCTTTGGACAACTAATGGATTCATACAACAAATTAAGTAACATGTATCAATGTAACATACATACAACATTTCACATATTACGGTATATTAGGTCTATGTTACCTACGAGTCATTAATATCATATCTTTGTTTACAGCGTCTTGCAAAGGTGCATTTTAATTTTAATAAGAAAAGTTTTAGTAAATATTTCGGAAGCTGTGAGGGAGGCAGCAACTGAGGATTAATGGCCCACTTAGAAATTTACTTTTAGAAAGAGCTATATAATGCATTATAGAGATTATTTCCGTTTTTTTTTCCTCTCAATTTAAAATTTTATGGCCACTCTTAATATTTGTAATGATATAACTTTTGAATATCAAGTCGTAAACATGGTTTTATAATTTAGCCTTTGCACTAGATACACCATCATTGAGCTAAATTATAATTATACATTTTATGTTTTAAACTTTTATTAAAATTATTTGGGTTCTTGAGAAAGGTCAAGTGGCTCCTTCACTCTTGTCTAACTTCCTTTCGTTTGTTTTAGCAAATGTTAATAATTATAACTGATTGATTTATTGACCACAACAAATAATTCATAATTTTATTTTTAATATCGGGATATTGATGGCAGGTTATTGAATGGCAGACACAATTACGTAAATATTGGAACGTTATATGATTAATTACCATACAAGATTTGATAAAAATCGATTTAAACTATTTAACCTTAATTCTAGTTCCAGCATTAAAAAAATAAATTGTTTACTTAAAATGTTTTAAAATTTCCATATTTTGTTTTTTTATAATGGTGCCAACTTTTACAGGTGAAAATCAATAATATGTTCCGTATTTCATTGTTGAAATATTTAGTACTTGATAAAATCAAATTAGAGATGTGTGTGTAACAGAAAACAATGACTTGCTTTACAAAGAAAAATGGCTGCTCTTAGCTTGCCAGTGTATGTATTATTGAAACTGGGACATTGTGTCTGTTTGCAATGTCACCTTTAGAGGAATAAAAAAATAAAAAGAGGGAAAGGGTTTGTCTCGGTCGATAAGATCCATTAATACGTAAGGACATCACATTGTCAGTGTTGGGTGTTCAGCAGTACGTCAATTGTATGAATAAAATGTGAACAGAGTAGTTTCAAAATGACACGACCGACTTAATTCACATGTAGAATGGCCTCAAGATGATATGGACCTCTTATTTTCTCCCTAGAGGTGATTCAAGATGACATGACCCTCACGTGCCAAACCTAGAGGTGACTTCAAGCTTATATGATCCTCATGCTTCCCCACTATAGGTGCTAGAGATTACATGACTCCCATGCTTCCTTTCTAGAGGTGATTCAAGATGACATGACCCTAATGATTTATCCCAAGAGAGGATTAAAAACGCTGTAACTTTCATGTTTCCTTCTAGAAATGCTTAAGATTACACTGTCCTCATGCTTGATCTCTACACGGACCTCAAGACGACAAAAACCTAATGTTCCAAAACATAAAGTGGCGTCAAGATTTTGTGATCTTATGTGAATAATGCTGCTAGAAATAGAATATCAGACCAAGCCAGAACATTTATTAGACTTTATTGATGTCCCAGATGGAGATGAGCTACCCTTACATTATGAATTGACCCTATGCCGCTAGTATTGTTTTAAACAATCTTTTGATAAAAATCGGTTTGATAAATTGGAAGCCCTTTAAATATCCACTCGGTTTACCTTAAAACTACGTAAAAATGAGCAACTACGTAACAGAAACTTGAAAGTATTCCAAAACTAATTTAAGAATAGCTCCATCTAGAAATTGTATGATTAAAAGATTCCTTATTTTGAGAAAAACCTATCCTTATCACTAGTCACAGGAACTAATAGAACAATCTCTTCTAGTTTGGTTTAACGTTGTTGCGTAGGTCAGAGTTCCAATCCTGGCTGGGTGTACTGATGGGGATTTACTTAAATGGTTTCCCACACTCACTCCATGCAATGGTGGTAATCTATTCTTAAATTCAACCACTATAGTTCCTCTCGATGGAGAGTAAGACGCAGAGCACAGAAACAAAGAAAAAACTTTTCAATAATATTACCAGACTTAGTACCAATAAATGTAAAGGTTATCATCGCCTTGCCTTACAGAAAAAAAGTTGAGAGGGAGTTAAGGATCCCTCCTCTACTTCCACGAGAGTATTATTAATAATATATTAGTCCGCTCCTCCTAAATACCTAGTTTAGTAAATTATTCGAGTGAAAAAAATTCATAATGCCAACAATCCCCAAAAAATGTATAAAGCTACACATTAAATTCCATATCAAGAGTGGTTTAAATTTTTATATTTTTTTAATACTTGTAATTTTTTTAGTAGGATAATTATACAATTATTATTATCTCACCTCCCATTCCCCTCCACCCTCCTCTTCCCCTTAAAAAAAATTAATGTTGCTATGATCCTTCATAAGTTATTTGTAACATTATTCAACTCAATTTATTTTAAAGGTATTTAACTTGCACTTCCTGAGCCGAGTGCTTATATAAGAATATGATTTATTAGCTAACATAAATCTAGAACAGACACAATACCTACAACACAACAGACACAACACGTTGATTCATAATTGTGCAAAAGGGAAAAGCCACATTTCCCCAGTGATTTTTTTTCTGTTATGCTGGTAGTCAAACCCGGGACCCTAAGTACAGCGGAAAGACACGCTACCAACTGAGATAATAAGATGATGGACATTTTAACTTGGTTAACATCACCCGGCTGGGTCAGCGTGTTCAAGCCTGTTCACGCTGTCGCCACCGACTGACTATGAGCTGAATTTTCCATCGTAACTTTGTTGATGTGCGAGTAAAGGCCATTTCACACTGACATCCGTGGTGTCCGTGGAATCTGTGGTTGGACGTTTTGTAGAAATCTCGTCCCAGCTAATCAAATGGGGCAATTCACACCGACGTCCACGGTGTCAATGAACGAACGTGGTATCCGCGGTACGGATGTTTTCAGATCACTCTCTGAGCGTCCGCGTGTACGTTTTGACTGAGCATGCGCAATGGCGTTTGGAAGGACACGTGGGCACCTACACTATACAATAATATATCAAATCAAGTTTGTAGGCATCAAAAATGTCCACGGACGTTTGTTTACCGTGTGAATTGGCACGTCCATGGACATTTCGATAACGTGGACACCGCGAATGCCAGTGTGAAATGGCCTTTACTGGTGCTATTTCAACGTCAAACAAACTCCTATTAACAAGTATAAATAACACAACCACTAATCTATTATAAATATCCCACCTTACATTCTTCTCCATCTCTCAATGAGGCAACTCAACGAATTTATTTTAAATAACTTTTTTGTTTGTTTGAATAGGTCAACATTGAGGCATGCATGATTAACCAGGGAATTTCGCTAGTTGGCAACGTACGATGAATGATCCGCAAATCACAACTTAGTTCTGTGTTTAGATTTACACAAACATTCAGTTTTTGCTTCAGTGGCGTCATTCTCTCATTAGATTAGACTGCTTATGATGGAGAGATTGGCGTAAGAATTTTGGTTGGGTGTACTGAGGGTATTTTGTTCATAAATGCTTTTACACTCTACCTTCATGCAAGTGCGGGTACACGTCCTCTAGCATGGTGTTAACCAAAGAACATTTAGTTACCCTTATCGGTGGATACGTGAATTAAATGTAAAACTCCTCTTGTCCTGTTTGCCACTGACAAGGAGGTTGGGTTATAATCCCAATCATGGTGAGCTGAGAATTAGTTTTTCCACGCAAATGTGGATACATTTATTCTAAATCTTAAATTCCCTATTTTTACTCCATTCATTGCAGATATATAGGATGGATTATTAATACGCAGCACCAAACATATTAGTGTTACGAAAAAATCTCACAAACTTTCTCAATAGTGATTTGAAGCTTAGAAAGTAAAATAAAAAATAACATAGATGAATTATATTTGTAAAAATAAAAATAAGTATACATTATCTATTATTTATCATGAAAACTATTTCCGGATATCCACTTTAAACAGAATCGTATAGCCCCTTTCAAAAAATTTCAAATTTTCTAAATATTTTCTAAATTAAGTTTACTTTAAATTAATTTAAAAGAATCTTATTTATTATATACCTACTATAAAATAGACTCAAAATACCAATTTCAAACCAAATCGTTAGAGCTATTTTCAGAATACTTCAATTTTTTCAAAAATCTATCATCAATTAATTTATATTAAAATTATTTTTAACTGAACATAAATATATGTAACTATTTATAATGTAAGCCACTTAACAAACATCTATTTTGAGCCAAATCATTATATCCATTTCCCAAAATATTACAAATTTTTAAAAATCAGTTATCACTAAACTACCTTTAAAAGAACCCCATAAAAAAAGTTTTATTTGTCAAGTCAAACATTTCCTAGAAACACATTCTAAACACAATCATTAGACAATTCTCGAACTAGATTAAATTTTCGGAAATAATTTTTCAGTGAACTAAGCTTAAATGAATTCTTACCCAATAATAAGCTTTTTCTTTATTCAGCTTGTGGTCTGGGTCAGTTTTTTATTCAAGCCACATATTTTATACTACCGACTTGCTAGGCCTGTCGTAGCTTCATATGCCTTGTAATTTAACTTAAGACTAGGACAGGCACAGCATCCATTCCCCAGACGTTAATTTATCACTGTGAAAGGATATACTCATATTTTCATAAATGATAAATTTTCGGCCATGCTGGGATTAAAACCTGGGACCCTTGAATCAATAGACATAAATGCTACCGACAGAGATAATGTATCGGATACCTAGATTTTAGTATAGAGTGTTATTTTTTAATTTAAACACTGCTTAAATATCAAATTTAAACAGAACCGATAGAGTAATTTTTTGAAAAATTTGCAACTAAAAAAATCACTTGTGAGTTAATTCCTTCGAATTGGAGGGCTGAGATTAAAATAAAAACAGGGCCCTATGTATTTATATACATAGCATCTAAATATCATGTTTGAAAAGAATTAATCAAACTGTTTCCGATCTGTGCAGAGGGACAGACAAACAAACATGGCAGAAAGACAGAATTGTATAGTAAATTTTTACTTTCTTATATCAAGAGAAAGTATTGTGATAGTGGAAAAAATTGATCTTTAGTTCATGACAAGTCTTTACGTTTTATGTAAACACGAACCCAAAAGAGGGTATTTCACAATTCTGTCTGTCCCCATGTCTGTCTCCATGTATGTCTCCATATCTATCCGTCAGCTTGTCCCTGTCCACGGGTCCAAAATGGTTTGGCGGATTTTGTTCAAATTTTATATTTATTTTTTATCGGGCTATACCTCATAATTTTTTTCTAGCCTAGCTCTCCAATTATGGGTTGTTTCATGATTAGTGATTTATTTTGATTAAATATTTTCCATGAATGGCTCAAAGGATTTTGTTTAAAATGTCTATCTAGGGTTTGTTTGACATAACAAATAGTAGTATATAGTTGTTTTTTGGACGAAAATTCATTTATTCATGGGAATTTTTTGTAAAATATTTTGAAAATAGCTCTAATGATTTTGTTTGTATGTATATATGTGGCATACCAAAAAATATTGTATAATTGTTTTGGGAATAATAAACTCATTTATGGGTAGTTTATTGATGACTGATTTTTCAAAAATTGGAAATTCTTTGTATACTTGTTTTTGGGTGTCAAATTTGATTATGGGTATCTAATTGATCACTGTTGATTTTATTGAAATATTTAAAACGCGGTCTATAGCGTTTTGGTTCTAAATGGGTATATGTTAAGTTTTTTCAATATGAATAGCTATATAGATTAATTTTCCTAAATTAAATGATTTAATACTTTTTATCTTATAACTGAACTTATAAAATTAGATTTTTTTGAAAATAGGCTTCAGAGTACTATTTTACACTATCAATGATAATGTATGTTTTATTATCTAAAATAAATTAATTTGAGGGTAGTTTACTCATAACATGAAAATAGGCTTCAGAGTACTATTTTACACTATCAATAATAATGTAGGTTTTATTCTCTAAAATAAATTAATTTGAGGGTAGTTTACTCATAACAAACTATAGAAAAATTTAATTCTTTTGAAATTGACCTTGAATAATGCTTTCAAAACGGGAATTAAGAAATATTTTTTCATGAAATATAAGAATCAATTTTTATTTTTACAAAGAACAAATAAATTCAGGGTGGTTAACAAATAATTTATTTTTGAATATATTTAATTTTTGTTAGATAAGTTTGAATAATTTGTTTTAAAATGTAAATATAAAGTTTGATTATTGTGATTAACAAGATGATGTGTTTGTTTTTATGATAAAAACATACCTAAGTGTATCTTACTAAAACCTATTTTTGAAAATTATATTTGAAGCTATAGTACACAATATGAGAAAGCTTGTGTGTCTGTGTCATAACCAATTATTATTGTTTCGAACACAAATATAACGTCAAGATCCATTATAGTTTTGAGGTTGAAAATTTTCACGATTACAATACATTTTATTCATATGAGAAAGTAAAAAAGCTATGGATAAATGCCATACACAAAGATTTCATTCAATTATTATATAAATAATAATGACACCCATGCATTAGAATTGAAGCAAAGACCTTCAGATTAGTGCGCTGATGCTCTACCGTTGAAATGTCCGAGGTCACATGTAACTCATGCTCTTGAGTAAAAATTGGTCATTGGTATACTTCATTCACGGTAGGAATTACTCTCTGAAAGGTCTTTTTTCCTACCAAAATCCTACTATATAATAGATTTCTGGTAGGGAAAAAGGCCTTTAAGAAAACAATTCCTACATTGAACAGACTTTATGTGAGATAAGGCCAACCGCGAGCCACCGTGGCTCTGATTTTGATAACTATTAAATATCTTACACGGCTTTTAACACCACGTCTTTCTAACACTAAGGGCTATACGCCTATGTACTAATTACATCAATGTGTTAGGGATTAGGAAATATGAGTTTAGAAAAATTGTACCCACATTTGATGGAAGGGAGAGTGAAATTCAACCTTAGTCCACCCGACCAGGATAGAAACGTGATCCTTCATCTTTGGCAGTTTAGTCTATTGTGAGATTAGCACATTAGATTATGCGACCACCGAAGTGGTTTCTAATACGTTCATGATAAACTCTGCCTTAAGATAATTAGTGATATGCGTTCCTGTAAGCTGGATGAACCTGGGTAGCTCTGTGGTAGAGTAATGTCTGTCATCCCAAGTCAAAGGTCCCGATCTCACGGTCTCAATCTCTGTACCCAGGCAGGTGCCAATAATTTACATGGGTCCAAATCAGTTCTCTTTGTTCTCGCTTTCCCTCCCTGTGGTTCTAGTATCTGAACAATAGTCTAACAGAAAGTACAGCCCGAAATCGATCCACAGTCCTATATATTTGTGGTCGACAAATTTAATCACATAGTTATAAGCGCAGGCAGAAATATCAATTGAAACACTACATGCATCCTTTATTTTGGGCTTTTATTCCAATTCTATATTTAAACTGCTTATTTTCGGAATAAGATCTTAGTATAGCTTTGAAACTAAGTAAAGCTTTAATTTTCACCATTAACAAAGTTATGGAGTAAAATAAACGTATGTTTAAATGTTTATACATAAGCTAGCTAATTACTTTGTTTTATAGTATCTATCCAATGTTAAAAATATGTTAGTATTTAATGTTAAGGAACTGACTAGATGATGCTAATTTTCTTCGTACAGAAAATAAACAAACAATTGTAAGATAACCAACAATTAATCCAGAAGAAGTTAAACTATAGACGTTAGCAACAATGTGCCAACATCAAACAATATATAGAAACATAATAACTAGCAAAACAATTTTTGAAATTTCCGTTTTTACTATTCGATATGTGCTCTTAGACATGTTGATTGGCTTACCATCTAAAGAAACCAGTAACTTAAAATTGGTTTTTGTATTTTATAAAATAGGTTTTTAGTTATTGGTTTAGTAATTTTCTTCTTTCCTTCAAGTCATCTAATATTTGAATATTTTGAAGGAGGAGTCAGATAACAGGGTGCATTGGAGGTCTAAGTTTCATTGACAGAAGGAATGGACCTGTCGTAAGACAGAACACCTAGTAATAATAATAATAATAATAATAATATTGTGTAAATAGTTACAACATTTTAAGTTTTTATAAAAAATATTGTAACATAATTATAAGGACCGGATTTTAGTGTCATGTATTTTTTTTTTTTACATCACAAGCAATGATAAGGTGTTCATTAATTATGTTCATGATCCTTTGATAGCAAAAAAAAAAAAATTTATCGTTCTCTTTTTGGTCATTATTTGTAATTTTTGAATTTTTAGGTCATATTTTATTGGTTTGCCTCCTTTTTAGGTAAAATATTATGAGTTTTCGAAACGGTTTTATACATTTATATTGAATGAGTATATTTTAGATATTATCGTTATTTTATAAATGTGTAAATACTGAAACAACATTTATTTCAACTCAAAGTTTTTGGAATGAGAAGATGAATGTTGTATCCTCTTTGTTTATAAGTTTGTAAAATACACATTAACGGTGACACTGCAACTAAGCTGGAGAGGGTTGCGTTGGAAGTGGGCAACTATTACTTCTGAAACACATATTTGTAGATTATTTTGTATTTAGCAGAATGGTAAAGTTTATTTATTTTACTGCCGAATCTCACTACCTGTTTAGTTTAGGCGAATATATATGATAATTACTCTAATAGGAGAGATGAGGAACTGAATACAGCATTTTGGAGGTATTCTGCCAGCATTTGAGTGGAAGAAGAGTGGGAAACCATCTATTAAAAACCTCCCTCAGTAGACCCGACTGGAATTCAAACCCTGATCTCCCCTTCATAAGTGGGCTATTCTAACACGAGAGTGACGCCTCAGACTATTTGACCATTGGAGTGGTTAAGAGTTTAGTTGCTAAATGATTTTCATTGAATATATTTTTTTAGTTTCCTTTTGTAAAATGGTGCTTTGCTTTAGTCATCATATCATATAATGCTCATTATGGGTTTTTGTTTACATTTTTAGGTCATTTTTGTCTATTTGAAATTATTTCTTGGATAAATTTAAGGTAATTTTATATGTAATTTTTTGATAGCTATTAGGTCATCAAAGTCCGGCCCTTGTATATAACATATTTTAAAAGTTACATGCCATGATTCTGTCCACGGATAGTAGTAATATCATTTATAATATTATTTTTAAAAGGGGTATTCCAATTGAGAATAAATTTAATCTTTCATAAAGTACAGATTATACTTAAAAATAAATAGGAAGTGTAAGATTTTAAAAATTGTTTAAAAATCGTTAAAATAAAGGAGGTTTCCTATTAGAATGCCTAGACACGTTGCGAAGGTTCAAAACTCCCGAGTTTATTTAAGAAATGTTTGATTATTTAAAAATATTAATCACGATTAAGTAGAAGCGCAAGGTATACACATATCTCTATTGGATTTAAGCATTTAAATTTATAAGTTTAATATTTAAAAAGTATAATTCCATCACGCTTAACGCAAAATGTAGCAGTTCTGAGATCAAAGTTAATAATAAAAAACATACACCGGTCTTCCCTCAAACGAATAAAGACATTTCTAACAGTTCCAATAAAGAAAATTTTGACACCTCTGAGTATTGTTTTAGTAGCTTTGAAGCTTCGGAACTGCCATTCTCTTAAAAATTAAGGCAGTGTGAGAATATTTCAGTTCAAATCATTTATTATTATTATTATTATTATTATTATTATTATTATTATTATTATTATTATTATTATTATTATTATTATTATTATTATTAAAGAACACCCTTATCATTAAGTCTCTACTTTTTTAAACTCTTCACTAAATTATTAATACTTTAAAATAATTTATCTTCTTGCTTTTTCACTTTAATACTATTTAGTTATTAAATTTGTTACATTGTAATCCCTTGTACACTAAGTTAATGTATTTATTCTTTGTAATGCCTGCGTCGTTTTGTATTTTTTCAATGCTATTCTGCTAGAGGTATCGACTGTTGGCTTGCACTTTAATATAGGAAAATTAAGATGAAAATTAAATAAAATTTATCACTATTCACATCACCTGTGTGTGCCTGTGTGTTCAAAACCAGTGCTATTAACGACTTAAACCAAGACGTATGTAAGATGAGATTAGATTGAGAGTGAATGCACCGAAATCTAAATCAACCTGGACGCTCTAGGTAAAATAACTTGGTGAATCCCCTCCCTCCTAGTACACTATGCTCTATTATTAATGACATAGTATAGCATTAGGACAAATCATCATGTATATATACTTGTTATTTGTTATAGTAAATGTGTTTCATCACTCAATTACGGCTTGTATAAATAAGTTCAGATAATTATGTATTATACACACCTAATGACACTATCTATCTATTCTGAAGTTTTAAATCACAATATAAGAATGTAACATAAAACTACGTATCGACGAAGCATCCCAAAATCCCCTTTTGATCTAAAACCGCCCAATTCATGAATGTCTCGTGGTGTTAACGACTATTAGCGAGCACTTTAATGATTGTAATCGATGCTAAATGACGCGCACGCTGCTTCATTGACGTCGGTAAATAACGACGCGCGCGGTTGCCTACCTCGGCGTCACACCGACAATGAACTGTTGCTTACTCGTAGTACACGCGGAGAGCCCCAGGAAACGCTCGAGCCGAGTGTTTACGAGCACGCACGGAAACTGACGAACTATAAGGACGTGTTTTTATCGTAGACCATTTTGTGGTTTCCTATATCTATTAATAATTAAATTTACTCATAATTCACATTTTAAGGCCAACATATTTTATTGATCCTCTGTAATACATTTATTTCACCCCGAAATTATTTAGTATTGGTTGGTGTTTGAACTGCGGCTTACTACCCAACCAGGCTAGAAGCATTTAACTACGCTAATTAAGTGGGGATGAGTATGGTACAATTTAGATGAAAAGTAACCGAATCTACGTGAAACGGAAAACTATTTAAGAAAAATGTCTTTCGTACACCAAACCAGAATTAGAACCCAATTACTACTTTACATGTGTATAAATATAAATATTTATCTGTATAAATAGTTATATGAATATTAATTTATACATAATATGCATAATTATATATTTACATATACATAAGTATAAATATGTTGTATATATATATATATGTATATTTGATGTTAGTCTTAAAATATCGGCTTAGAAATTTGCACCTACAATGCAATAATTTTTATACAAAATATGTTCATGAAAGAGTCATCATGTGCCATACTCAACTTTACGGCAACTTAACTTTGCTTTTTAGCCTTTACTATTCATAAAGTTGAAAACATGGAAAATACTGAGTTAAAATATAAGAGGAAATGAAAATAGAGCCACATTTTAAATACATTAATTTCATTAAAATTAAAAATGAAAGCAGTTTCAGTAATTATTAATGGATTAGCCATGGATATGGTTATGTTTCTGGTTCTGGTTCTACATTAATAATAATAATAATAATAATAATAATAATAATAATAATAATAATAATAATAATAATAACTATTATTATTATTACTGCGTATTACTACCTTTTTGGTTTATACGCTTAAGTACTATTTACGCTAACGGGGTGGCCATTGGGAAGGTTGAATATAGAGGAGGTGAACCCGAATTTGCATGAAGAGAGTGGGAAAACCATTTAGATCAACCACCCCAAGTTCACCCTAGCAAGATTCGAACCTCGATCTCCCCGTCCTCGGCAGTCTAGCTCACAAGAAACACGTGCGTTAGCTAACTACGTCAGTGAGGCGGGTTATATTTATGAAATACGTTCCATAAAAGTTATTATTTAATTGTTTCACATGAACACTTTGAAGACCAAAAGATAAGTCTAATGACTTATTGTATTTAATTTGTTTCTAAACAATAGAATTAAATTATTTTATGATTTTAACAAGTTAACTTTATTTTAATTGAACATGCATAGCAAGAAATTTTGTTTTATGATAAAATAGTTGACTGACGAGTTGTATGTTACACCTAGGCAAAATATTTTTATAAGTGGTTTAAAAATTATCCCTTTGAAACAATTACGAAATAAAATAATACGTTGTTTAGAAATTATAAACTTATAAAAGCGTAAGATATGTGTGATTATTTTATATGCTACAAACATAGGCGTAGTAGATAATAGTTTAACACATTTTCTATAAAGTCAAATTTTCATAAGAAACTCATTCCTTACCTGCCAACTCAAAGAATCACTAGGGCTATTTTCACTTTATTTCATGTAACTTATGATAGATAGTAACAATACCTATAAAATAACAATTTTTGGACGCAAATAGATTTGTTTTTCTAAAAGGTTCTTCCTAAGAAAATTGGACCGTCACTTAAAATTAAATTTTTTACTGTCTCACTGTCTATCCAAACTATCAACAACTTTCAATGTTATTTAATTGTATTTAATATAATACTTGTTTATGGAGATATTTGTAAACTGTCTTTAATTAAATACAATTTAAATAAAACATATATTGTTATGAGACATATATAAAAGAAAATTATATTTATAAAATATTTAAATATATACAATTGTTATGTGCTATACAACTAGTATAATTGATACTATACAATACTAAATAAGGTGACCTGCTGGTCTAGGGGTAAGGTGTCGAACTTCTGTGCTGAGTGTCCGGGGTTCAATCCTCGGTCCTGGCACAGATTTATCTGATTGCTATACACTTACTTCACCTCTGACAAGACGTGTATTAATCACAACTTGTGAATGTGAGGAATGCCAGGCCTCCACCGTGGTTCGGATTCCACGTTAAACTGTAGGTCCTCCATTTCATCTCACAATCACTCTACTATTGCACATTAGCGTAAGTGCGTATAACCCGAACGGTTAGTAAGGCGTGGTACTACTACTACTACTACTACTACTACTACTACTACTAATAATAATAATAATAATAATAATATATATAAAAGGAACCATACACCCCAATGAGGGGTTAATCTCAGCCATAATATGTTGTATTTGGTTCCAGGTTTAACCAAGTGGAGGGGGTGGTGTGTTCTAACCCACGTGCTTTATTTTTGATATATTTAAAAAAAATTAGCACCGCCTCTTACTAACCTTACGGGTTATATAGTCATTTACTAATTACGCTAGTGGTTTAAGGGATTAGAAATGTTATATTTAGAGGAAGAATACCTTAATTTGCGTGGAGGGAGAATTGAAAATTATTTTGGGGAAAACACCCTTAGTACACCCAACCGAGATTCGAACCTTGATTTACCCGCGTTCGGCAGTCTAGTCTACTGCGAGAGTAGTGCGTCAAGTCACACGGCCAGCGAAGAAGGTATTTATTTATTAAAATATAGTATCATTTTATTGGGATAGTTTGGTTTTATTTTTCTAACTATTTTGATTAATAATGCCAGTATAGAAATAAACTAAAAAGAAAAATTATAATTTTTAATAAATTAAAATAAAAATGATAAAAGTTCTCATTCTAATTATTGTGAGTTGATATTTGTTTCACAATGATCTGCTCACACCACAGTCAGTGCTGCCAATGTAAACAGTGTTGTCAGAAATTATAGGAAAAAACTACCCTATCGTCCAAAGAAAATGGGGGTGGTGAAGGTGTTAGTTTATACCAGCCTAAAATGAACAGTAAAAGTTGTTAACAAACATCCAAACCACCCCTTATGATTATTAGGGTGAAGTCTCATTGAGTTGTTACACATTGACCAGTACTTCCAACAACATTCTACCAATGTTGACATCCCGCACGTGTTGTAAAGGTCTATTCATGGAAGATTTATTGCACACTGCTACTAACCAATCTACCAAATGAATTTATCGGCAAACATGTTCAATAACTTGTTGCATCACACAATTTATTGCTACCTTAATTAAACGCACCCTACTCAAAATCGAAACGTAAAAATTGTAATCGTGTCAACATAACACATTATTTGTGGGTTTTTTTTACAAAACAATGTGAGAGTCAATCAGATATTTTAATTTAACCTAAAAAAATATTATGGATATAAAATTTATTTTGAAAGCTTAGTCGTAGTTATTACATACGATAATTGTTTATTCTTCAGTCGAATTTATTTATATTGGGGTGGGATACACTTAACACAAACATGCTTTACTTCTAATGCATTTACGATTTATATTTACAAATGTTAATAATCCCAAATGAAACTATTTTTTTCGTTTGCCTATACGAAATATTATTTTCTTTACTGTGTCAAGAATATTTGTTTCTAATAACTTAGAAAATTTAAGCCACCTCCATCTCCCAATTTCCCATATCCCTCTTTTGAAATTACAGAATTCCATCTTTTGAGGGATTCTGGAGTAATACCTTCTAGCTTTTTTTTTGGCCACACCAATAAGTGGTTGTCAAAACTAGTTTTGAAAATGTCCTGCCCAAACGATTTCCCGAGCGCCAATTTTAAATTTTAAATTTGCGTGGCCTTCTGTTTATTCGAGGTTGTTCCTCTTCATTTACTAAAAATTTCATGTTTATAGTCTACCAAAATATGATTTTTTTTTCTGTTAGATTTGTGAAATTATTTAGCACTCCCTCCATCCTAATTTTGTGGTCCTTCATTTTGAAATTTAAAAATATTCAGACCTCTCTCTATAAGAATTTGGGGTGGACCTTATGGAGCTGATATATTTCATTCTTCTCCACCACTGAGAAGTAATTTGTTCATTTACGTTTTGAAATCTCTAAAACCCTATCTAAAATCCCTCACTAAGAAATATTAAATATTTAACATATAATTGGTTATTTTAAGTGATTCCTCTGCAATCCCAGAAAATCTCAAATTTTTGACCTTATCTTAAAGTGTTTTTCTCACATAGTTTTTATCTCTCCCCCTCCCCCCCAATCCCCCAATTTAATCGCAATTTTAAATTTCCAGACTTTTATAACTATGTGTAGTGGTTCATTTACTTGCATGCCCAGATTCAGTATTCTACTACACAGAGTAGTTGTTTATGTTAATTTTGGAAATGTTAGACTTCTCCCTATCCCCTATCAATTTATACAACTCCTACTAAAATATTAAAAAATTTAGGACTTATTTGTTTATTTAAAATGGTCCTTCTTTTGGTTGATTGAAAAATTTAAATTTTCTATCACAACAAAAGATTATTTTTGGTTATACCCTTCTATCACTCTTATTTCCTGAAGTCCCATCTTAAAATTTTCATATTTTAACTTTTATGGGTATAAGGAATGGTTCCTTAATCAATTTGCCAAATTTTAGTTTTATACCACACTGATAAATAGGCTAGTCACTATAGTTATTTTTATGAGAAAAATTTCTTTAAGCCTATTTAATAAATGAGTCCATATTTTATGGTTCGGTGATTGTTGTTTACTTTTCTAGCGCCTAACGCTATTCATGCCTCACTCTCTCTTAGAGCTTTTCTTGTTATGTTGTTTTTGAATAAAATAAACTATCTTGTGATCAATCTGTCTGTTATTATTGAGTGATAACCAAGGGATGGGTTACAAGGAGGGGGAAGAGATGAGCGGGGGGGGCCTCGGGAGGGGAGGAGGGATGAGTGGCTTGGCCTCAGGAGGGGAGAAGAGACGAGCAGCAGGGCCTCGGGAAGGGAGGAGAGTCAAGAGACGTGGCCTTAGGAGGGGAGAAGATATGAGCGGTTAGGGGACTCGGGAAGGGAGGAGAGTCAAGAGACGTGGCCTTAGGAGGGGAGAAGATATGAGCGGTTAGGGGACTCGGGAAGGGAGGAGAGTCAAGAGACGTGGCCTTAGGAGGGGAGAAGATATGAGCGGTTAGGGGACTCGGGAAGGGAGGAGAGTCAAGAGACGTGGCCTTAGGAGGGGAGAAGATATGAGCGGTTAGGGGACTCGGGAAGGGAGGAGAGTCAAGAGACGTGGCCTTAGGAGGGGAGAAGATATGAGCGGTTAGGGGACTCGGGAAGGGAGGAGAGTCAAGAGACGTGGCCTTAGGAGGGGAGAAGAGATGAGCGGTGGGGCCTCGGAAAGGTAGGGGAAGCGAGCGACATAGCCCGAGGAAAAGAGGGTAAAAAACTAGCTAACATTATTCAAACATCTGGTGCTTTTGTAAATAATTAAATTTTACTGATCTCATATTTTTCTATCTTTTTTATTTATCCAAGCGATTAAAAAAGGGGCTAGCTTTGGGGCCCCCTGCGGACGCCTCGTTCACATAGGTTAAGAACCGGCCCTGTGTATCCCTTTGTTGTGCCATACTGTGTTAAATTAACCGCTTTGGTGGCCACATGGTCAAACGTGACTCTCGCAGTATACTAGACTGCCGATGATGGGGGATCAAGGTTCGAACCTCTGTAGAGTGTACTGAGGGTGGTTTTCCCTAAATGTTTTTCCATTCTCCCACCTCGAAAATGATTGTACACTTCATATAAATATGATTTTCCAAATCTCTTAAACCACTAGTGTAATTAGTGCATATGCGTGTAACTCGAACGGTTAGTTATAAGCGGTGCAAAAAAAGTTAAATTAAAAAGGTTTTTTTCAAAATATTAAATAAATATTTCATTAACACACTAAACGATTATGTTTAAAAATGTAAGATTCTTTACCTAACTACTGAGCAAATTAAAATTAATAACTCATTTAGAAAATATATTTTTTCAACAATAGATTGAATTAGTGGAGCATTCATTATTTTCTGTGTGTACAAATTACACTAAAAATAAAAAAGAGGGAAGAAATCTCTCTCAAATCTCTCGTCGTTTCCATTAAATCTTCTGCTGGCTGAAACTTTTCACCAAGAAGTAAAATAAAATTTTATTCTTTCATATTTATAAAAGTGTGGTAAACTATTTCCTTTTCTATACACAAGCTCCATTATAATTTTCTAAAGTTATTTTACGTCTATTAAAAGTTTTTCTTTTAAAAATGCATAACTGATCCTTTTATTATTACTAGTTTTATTTTAATGAGACAGCTAAATCCTTTCTACTATGTACTTCTCTCACATAATTATAATTTTTTCTTTCAATTAGTATACACTTCAACCAAAACGGGAAGCAGTTTAAAATATCAAAGCAAACATTATAAATAACTTTTAGAGTAAATAAAAAGCAGGTAAATTAACAAATAAAGAATTAAATTTCTAACATAAATAAATGCTTTAGTTTTGTTCGTTAAAAACACAAAATATATCCTTATTTTGATAGGAGGAACAGTATCTGGTAGTTACCAAAGTTATTAAAACTGTTTTAATATAGTCATATATCAATTCATGTTATCTGCAGCTTTCACTTTTGATGGATATTATTAATACCTATAAATAACACAAATATAATAATAAAATGTTATCAATGTTGGACACAAAAAAAAGTTTGAATTTTCTAAATTGTTCCTTCAAACGAAATCAGATTTATATATATATAATTTATTTTCATGCTTTGCTAATACCCTTTTACATATTCCTACTTTATTGATTAGGAATGAGAAGGATAATATTACGGATAAGTGTACACAAATTGTGTGGAGAGAAAATTGAAACTTTTTTTTTAACTTAGTGCACCCCCTCCCCCCAGCAAGAAATCAAATCCCGGCATCTTTATTACCGGCAAACCAGACGAGAGGTCACTCTAACGCTGAACACACACGCTTTATTCTGATCTCATGGAGCTAACGAGCCGGGCTGTAAGTTGTTTGGTAAGTTAGACTTGGCTAGGCTCTCAACACACATGTTGGAGTAGAGTAATAGTCATACATCTTTAAAATACATCTTTGTAAGTTTAGTGACGAGGATAAACGTAGATCCTACTGAACAGGAACCGTTTTATCTGAAACAGATCTATGTGACAAGCTGGCTTTAGCCCTTCACAAGATGAGTTAAGGTGCGATGTAAGGGAATGTAAAATAAAGTTAGTGTTTTTCAGTGTTTATGGCATTTTTGACCTAAATAAATAAAATATTGCTCCATTAGAAACGTAGAATCTAATTTTCTTCACGTGATGACCTCAAAATTTCTTTGATATCTATCAAGGATGTTCTGGAATTTAATGACAACTTTTTCTCTTCATTTAAAAAGTTTGTTAGATAATGTCACTATGCTCATAATATATATTCAGGAAATATTGATTTAAACATGTGAAGAAAATTAAACGCTATATTCATAATGGAACAATATTAAATTTATTTTGGCCAAAAAATGTTTTGCCATAAAGACTGCAAAAAAACTTACCTTTTCTCGCGTCCCCTTCCAACTCACCTCAATATATAAATTCATATGCTCTCAATATCTCCCCCATAATCCACTACTGACAATATATATCTACTTACCATGATCTCAGCTTGTGTGAATGACATTTTGTTTACAAGTACGAAGCTTATTTTGACTCACGTAGTCCTACAAGTTCTAGCTCGTGTGATAAGCGGAGGAAACGGCCCATTCAATTCAAGACTGATTCTTCTAGTTCAGCTACTACTCACGAGGAAAAATGCGCGAAGGTCCCCGTTACTTTCTGCTTTTTAAACCATGAGGTTGAGTCGTCAAGTAATTTTCTCCTTCCACTCACTCAACCAGAGAGGCAGCTACATCCAGAAAGGAATAATATTACTTCTCCTTAATTTTCCCTCATTGATTTGCATTATGATCGTATATATTCTGAAGTTAAGGCCACAGAAGTGAACACTAAAGGTAGGATTCCCTCAAGATGACTCGCGTCTTACGTCTGCGACCATAGACGTGGGGTAGTGAGTCGCAGACGCGGGAAATATTGTGTTTCTCTATATTCGTCTCTTTGTTCGCCAGTCCAAGGTAATTTTATGTTTAGTACAGATCGTTCCTCAGTTATCAGAGTTTTTCAATTTCTATTTAATGTTCCGTGTTATTTTGGAATAGTGTTAGCCTGAACTATGACCTTAGGTCAGAGTAACCAATTTCTTATTACATATCGGTCCCGGTACACTGGCGAAGCTATATAAAAATTGAGGGATCCTATGCCACCTATTCAATTAAATTTTCCTCCTCTTCTGTGGATAAATATTGCATGGACCATTTTTAAAACTAGTCCAAACAAACACTAGACTAAATAAAACTCTACTAAAACACACGTTTTCTCGTTGATGCGCCTGCGTGCACCCTGCTCTCGGACGCAATGTAGAGACGCTGGACGCTCACTCTGGTCGCCAGTCGCAGCCACCTCGAAGAAACTGGCAACATAACAAACTATAAAGACTGGTCATGTCGCTGGCCACAGACGCTAGACGCGCCGGGGGAATCCTACCTTTACTGTTCAATAACCGACCTACGAGGACCTGCTACTATAACCAAGTGCTCGTAACCTGTGTCAACATTCTCCGGTTATGTCAGAGAAAGTATCAATAGTCTCGTCAACCAGGTCAAGATATATCAACAGGGTTTGATAAGTAACGGCCTAAGCTTTACTTAGATATAGGTCGTCTTTAATAATATCTTTTGTATATGTAGACAAGATATTTTATTTAGATAACGACACTTTGCCTATAAGTATAATTTATTCAATTTAATGATTAGGAAATCAGATATGATTCACATTCTAGTTTGTAATTGGATAATTCCTTATGTTTCACGTATACACTTTCAACATGTTAGTAATTCGATAAAAAACTAACAATATTATTTTAATATATTGCATGATAAACTATTTTAAATCAGTTATTAAAGCTATTGATTCAGTATACTATACTTATTTGTTTGAGTTATGTAAACTTGTTTTGTTTCTAGAGAGGACAGTATTCTAAATTGTGTCAAACAGAGCTTGTAAGTGCACTAGCTCTATTTGATTTCTGGGAGAATAGCTCTGTCGTTATTATTACTAGTTGTTTTGATCTCTGGTATGAAGGGGACTTTTGCGATGCAGCTTAATGTTCTAAGATTGTTAGCTGGTCCTTCAAGTTTATGGACTTGCGCTTAGCAGTGCTGAGACTCACTTTGTGTTTCTTGGTTAGCACAGTGTTATCAATGCCTCTTGGTATTTGTTAGTCTATGTATGGACTATTGTAATTTATTAAAATTGAGCGTTGGCTGAGATATGGCTATTGAAGTAATTATTTCCAAATTGCCACAAAGAATATAACATTATGTGTACCAGCTTTGTATTGGCTAAATGTTATTGGTCCAATGCTTATTGCGCAATATTTGCGTTTTAGGCGATTGACCCTTTTCATTTGGCGTTGAAATGAATAGCTATGGGAACAAACGGTTATCTTCAAGAATTTTGATTGTTTTGCAATTTTCTTTTTGGAAACGGTTGGTTCAAGAATGTAATCATGTTGATTAAGTTATACTTTTTATATACACACCTCCTCTATAATTTTAACAGTGATAAAATATAAATAAAATTGATATTTTTCAATAGAAAACTACCGCCTTCATAACAAAAAATAAAAAAATGTTACAATTAATAAACATTGATACATTATCTTAGAAGGGGTGTTGAAAATATTAACAAAAAATATTCACTCTTTCTCGAGAAAACTGATATTTACAAACGTATGTTTTTTCTGCAAGATCTGTCCAGTAGATAGCGCCATCTACAGTTTCCGTGATCCATCTGTTCTTGTTGGCGTGGAAAGATACTTTGGTCAGTTGTGAAGCCACGCCACCCCTTTC
The DNA here is from genome assembly GCA_902155825.1 of Timema genevievae. Taxonomy (NCBI): domain Eukaryota; kingdom Metazoa; phylum Arthropoda; class Insecta; order Phasmatodea; family Timematidae; genus Timema; species Timema genevievae. The sequence continues at coordinate 277,587 of CABFWO010000242.1, read as the reverse complement.
ACCCTCCATCCCACCATCCCACAAAATAGGTTTTAGAATTGCACTCGACAGGGCCAAAGGCCTTAATGCGAATTCATATATTCCTTTTTTTGTGGGGATTAATGAATGGCTTCAAATCCATATTGATGGTTTGTTTGGAACCATGTTGGTGGTTCAAGTTCTTTTTTTTCACTTGACTATTATGTTTAAAGATATAGATTGTTTATATGGTTTATTCAAATTACTGGATTTTTTTTAATGTTCTATGCTTGATCTCTTATCAATTAAGTTAATGAGATTAGCTTCTGGCTAGGAAATATGTGTACATTGTTTGTTAAACTTTATTTTAAATAAAATATTTTAACTGACGTACTCTATGTGTATTTCCCTATTTGATAGTTCAATTCCTGTGTTCTATCAAGACACTATATTGATACTGAGTAATATAGCAACTGGGGAGGTTGTGGTTGTGGTTGTGTGAGATTGTTCATTTAAGGATAACTTAGGAACATATTTCGAGGCTCTATTTAAACAATTTTTAGTCTAAAGGTGACCGCGTGTCACGTTATCAGTTTTGTGACGAGAAGAAACATGTTTTTTTATGAGAATGAACTTTTTTTTCTATCTTAAATAAGTTTATAGAAGAGGAGAAACAAGGGTTTTACTTGAGCTTGTAGCTTTGTCAAAATATTTTGTTGAATGAGTTCACCTACACGGTATGGTTAGCTATATGTTTGATTGAATAAAATTATGTTTTACTTTATATTGATAAATGTATTGAATAACTAAACGGAAGATGGTTGTTGCTGTTGCAGTAATTCATTTTAGACTGAAAATGAACCAGCACAATATCATCAGCGCAAGCCCCTGATCTTTGAGAATATCACTTTCCTGAGATCTTGGCTCAAATAAGTTCTTATTATGTTAACTATATCTATCCATACAGCATATTGATCCATATTTGGTGTATATATATGTATATATATAAACTGTAGTTTATATATACATATAAAGTATATATATATATATATATAAAACTGTAGTTTAACTTATTTTGTGATGGCATTAGTTCGTTAAATCTTTTAAGAATATTCACTACAGTTTACTTTACAAAGAAACTGATGTGATCGATATTCTTCAATGAAACCTAATACAAATTATTTGTTCACTATTCTTAAATCACATGTGTGGGGATAGGGATAAGAAGACGGGGTTGTGGCGACGTGCAAAAAAAAAATTAGAAAATAGTATGCATGTCTTTCTCTAGCGGAATGGAGCTGGCAGCCACGCACTCCTTAAGGCCTGTATTACAGTGTAAAAAGGAGAATGAATAAGTAAGAATACACCAACCAATGCACTATTTGATTCTTTTGGTAGTGCTTAATGTCATACTTACCCCCAAATACTCGAAAATAGCACCAAATTAAGGAACCAGAATAAATAAGGGCAACTTTAAGGAAGTGAACCGGAATTACCTGGAAAAACAGCAAGATAAATCAACACCTGTAACCAACCAAGATTTGAGGTGTATGACGACCCCTCTATTCAGATCAGAGTACTTCAGTCAAACACGCCAGTAATCAGCAAACTTCCCTAGTCAAATACTTTGTTGTGAAACATCAAAGGGCCCTGATATTAAGATGGACTATAGTAAAACTAAACTGGAACTATTTTTACCCAAATCAGAAGGTGGACAAGATATAAGATGGTATTTTTTGTTTACCTATAAAGAAGAGTTTGAAGCTGGATACCAGGGGGCTATATTGAAGATGTCTTCAGCAGATGAGCTTTATTTTCACATGTAGCCTTACTAAAAGTCAATTTAAGGACCTTGGCCCTGTCAAGGGCAAGTCTAAAACCTATTTTGTGGGATGGTGGGCGGGAGGGTGAAAGGCGTGGCATGGATTTACAACCGACCAAAGTATCCTTCCGCGCCAACAAGAAGAGATGGATCACGGAAACTGTAGATGGTGCTAGCTACCGGACAGGTCTTGCGGAAAATCTTACGTTTGGAAATATCATTTTTTCTCGAGAACGAGTGGAAATTTTATGTTAGTATTTTCAACACCCATTCTAAGATAGTGTATCAATGTTTATTAATTGTAACATTTTCTTATTTTTTAATATAAGGCCGTCAGTTTTCTATTGAAAAATGTCAGTTTTCTATTGAAAAATGTCAGTTTTCTATTGAAAAATGTCAATTTTAACAAGAGTTGATCATTGTTAAAATTATAAGGGGTGTATATATAAAAAGTATAACTTAATCAAAAATGCTTATATTTTTGAACAAACCGTTTCCGAAAAGAAAATTGCAAAATAATAAAAAAAAATGAAGTTAACCGTTTGCTCCCATGGCTCTGCATTTCCTCTCCAAATGAAAAGGGCCAATCGCCTTAAGACAGATTTTAAAATTTATTTATAATAAGAGGTTGAAATAAATCATCCCAGTTCATAAAATAAATGGATATTACTTAGAGTTGAGACCAAATATATTCAAAGTAGATTTTATTTTTAGTATAAACAATCTTTTTTAAAACTCTATTAAAAAATAAGCCCACTTTTGACCACCTACATTGATTGATCTTCAATATAATTTTATGGTTTATAAATATGTCTTATTCAATTTATTAATCATAAAGTTCATCTAAAAATATTACCATAATACCTCATTATGGATTACTGTAGAATGTACCATTATATTACAAATTAAACGGGATAGGAATGTAAATATAATTGGGTTTTTTCCCGCCATTGTGGCAATATGATTTTCCAGTTTTCAAATAATGAGCTTCCTATTAAATTAGACTGCACATTTCATAGCCATGGATGGAGTTATAGTTAACACTATTCCAAACATAATGAGGAGTAGATTTTAATTATTTCAATATAAATAATAAATTATTTGAATAAACATTTTAACGAAACAATGGCGCTGAAAGGACTAATTAATTTTTGAAATATGGTGGGGAAAAAATGGAATGTGGGGAATAAACAATACAATTTAAATCAACGCTTTCAAAGAGCACTTTATTTTTGGAAATATTTCCTGTCTTAAAACCTATGTATAATGAACCGGAACAGTGATCTAAATGCTGAAATTTGCATGATTGATTGCAGCGTCATCAAAGTGTAAATTTGACTGATTACCGAATACGCTAATCGAGGATCTCATTAGTAGCGAGCGCAAGAAAATCTAAACCCTAAGATTGAAGGCCTATAACTAAAGATTTAGACAAAAAAATTACTCCTCATTTGTAATATTAGGCTTAGTGACGTCACACAACCGAAACTTAAATACAGAGCCCGCGTCCAAATTGTCTGCTTGTCTCCGTAACGAAGTGATCTAGCGGATGAGACTGTTGCAAAGGGGGAGGGGTATTTCTCAACCAGCCCTGTCATTCAAGCAACTAGCTACATCTAAGGGGGATATTTTAAAGAAGATGCGTACAAATACACTGGCTACATACTAAAAGCTCACAAGACGAACGTGACCACCCGTTTGAATCGTTGCTTCTCCTATCACGTAGAAAAGGAAATGATAGCTGGTACATACTGTAATTAAATAAGCTATATTTGATGAAGGATAGGGAAGTAAACTGCATCACAGAAATATATAAGATTAATAAATAAGTTTATTAAAAAGCAAACAATAAGATATAGAATTACATATTAGTGACAATATTTTAATTCAATTAATTAACGATAACTGTATTTCGTTATCGAGGTAGAAAAAATTAGGTTGGACAGATAGGTATTAATACGTTGTAGATAAGGAACCGACAGAAGCTAGATAGAATATTTCATTTAGTTTAATAACTCTAGTAATAGGGATATTCGCTCTTACTCGAACGAAGAAGCGTCTACCACAACTCGGCAACAGTAAAGAGGGGAATAAAGTCTTAGGCAATATACAAAAAGACAATCTAGCCAGGCTAATACCAGACTAATACCTGAGAGGTCTAATCATGAAAAATAGTGAAACAATTGAAAATAGAAACATACCATCAAACCTATATTATTAGAGCTACTAAGAAGAATATTATTTAAGTTAGCTAACTTGTACTGACCCACATGGAGCGTTACTACTAATACAAACTATATTTGAGCACTAAGATTAATATGGCACCTGAAGGGGCCGAAAGAAAGCATTATCCTCGCGGGCCACTAATTCAAACTAGCAGTGCTCCCACAGGTTGCGCACCGTAAATAGCTACACAAAAAGGGTGTATTCGTGACTGCAACCGGTCACTGACCTAGTAGGTCCACGAAGAAAGTGTTAGATTATCTAATTGTATCCATAAAGAGATTCTAAACGAGATCATACCGTTTAGGGTGTCATAAAAATATAACGATGTCTTAAGGACTTAGAAAAGGAAATCTAATTCATGGACTCAATATACTCAATCACCTGGTCCTATACATATGTAGAGCATGTCTAATCGACATTGAAAATAAAGCAAAACATACTAATACATGAAACTATGTCTGAGGGACATAGATAGCAACGTCAGAATTTCTGACATGATACTCTTAGTCTCAGAAGAGGCGCCCTCTGCGACGCGGTGGTGAGACCGACGCTTGATACATCGTGGCCACCAGTAGTCCTCGGTGCTGAAGTTTTATGGAGTAGTTCTTATTCCGGTGAATAAATACAATGGAATAAAAAAAAGTGAGACACGGGGATTCCGTTATATGTCAACAGAACTGCCTCGGGAAATAAAGTACATCAGGAGATCTATGGGGTGAAGGGGGAGAGGGGAAGAGTTGCGAAATAGCTCCACTTTCTCAATAGCGTTGCCAGAAAATGTGGTGAGCAGAGACAATTATCTTTATTTTCTTCAACGTGTGCCCTTCGATCAAGACGTAAAAATGCTTGCGATGCCGAAATGGTTCACTGTGGCAATGTTCCTTGACACTTGGGCGTTTCCTTACAACATCAATTCAGAATGAGTCACCACCTTTCTCTTCTTATTGGAATAGATTTAGTATTTGCTATCTTGTTTTAATAGTCTTTATGGAATTTTGATTGTCTTTATGGAATTTTGATTGTCTTTATGGAATTTAGTGTCTTTATGGGATTTTAATTGCAGATGTCATATTATATAAATGACATGCTACACATTTTGTAGTAGGTATCTATGTCAGAAGCGCACAAGGTAGAGGGATCAAAAGCCCGCCATTGTTTGTAGTCTCTGAGCTCCCATATAGCAACATCGCTTGTTGGTTCTTTCACAAAAGACACATCTCTATTTCAATTTGAGTTTTATTGTGTTCACATCCTTACCAACCTAACCTAACCTAGCCCTGTAATTGTATTATTTTATTGTAATTATTGTAAGGATTAAGAGGGCTGTTTGCAGTACATGTTTGCCATGTTGCCGCGATATGCAGCTATTGTTTCCCTGTTAGTTTTTGATTGGCTACCTCTCACTCTAGTGCTATAATGGACGGTTTGTGACGGGGAGATTGGGGCTCGATTCTATGTCGGGTCTACTGAAGATGGTTTTACAAAATGCGTTCCCACTCTAGATTCAACCTTCCCAATTTCTATCCCATTAGCGTAATTAATACTTAAGCGTATAACGCGAGCGGGTATTAAGACGTGGTGCTTAAAAAAAAGCTACATGACGTGCTTTTCCAAAGCGCTACACAAGATCTCGTTGAAATTATTGTGTGTACTTCTGTAGCTGACAGAACTGTGACCACCTTGTGCTGTCGTGCGCCATCAGCCGTAAACGGCAGAGCAAAATACTGCCGGGTGTGGATCCAGTGTGACCTTAGGGTTTGATTCAGGCGTTCTGAGACTGACTTTTCCTAAATGCACGCAAATACTTGTACAGATCCTTTAAATTTCACATTCCTAATACATAACACCCAGATGGGTTGTAAGACACGGTGCTAAAATGAATAAAAATAATAATTCAGAGCTGCTTATTGGTTTTATAATTTTGAAGGGACAAAAAATAAAATTATTTTACATTTAAATTTTTTATTTATTCCTGGAAAATATGGCATTATGGTAAGAAAGTAGCCTATCAAGTATCAAGGTATTTTTATAAAAGTAACCTGTTAAGTGCTAGTAATAAAATGAACAAATTTGATCATCCATACATTTCTCAATCTTTGCTTACCTTAAAGAATTTCAAGAATACCTTTACGTTTTATGTGACCCAAAACTTTAAAAAAAATATTTGATTTGGTCTGTTCTCATGTCGGTCTGCAGGCTACCTGCCCAAACGGTTTAATGGATTTTGTTCAACCGTGATATTTATATGTTTAACTGTTTCACCTAGATTATTTAAATTTTATCCCTAAAATTTCTGGTGGTTTATCAAAGACTGATTTTACAAATATATTTTCCGAAAATATCCATTGCTATTTTATTAAAAATGGAAATCTGTAGGGTACTTAATATGAGGAGTTTTATGAATAAAACTTATTTATGTGTTTATTAAAACTGATTGTCGAAAATGTTGTGTCAAACTAAAATATGAAAAGTATTTACGATTATATAGTTCTATCTATTTACAAATATAGCTGGAGCATCATCAGTACAAATTGCAAAAAGCCTCAAATTGTTAAAGTTAAATTTTACAATCACATTTTATTTTTGCTCATGACAACCGTATTGTATGAAGGCAAGCACAGAGTACTAGCCCTCTTACCGTGGGCTATTTGCTGCGCATCTTTGCTCTAGCTCTATAATTATAATATTATGGCAGTGCCAGTAAAGGAAATAAACCACGTAACAATCATCACATTAATTAAGTGCAAGTCTGTCACATTAGCTAAGTCAGAACCGTGTCTCTCTACTAAACTAAAGGTCCCAGGTTCAATTCCTGGCAAGGTTGAAAAATTTATCAAAGGGAAATGCGAGTTTCCCCCTTTCACAGTGATGAATTAACGACCGGGGGGCTGGATGTTGTGTTTGTTCTTAATTTAAGTTAGTTTATAAGTCGTGTTACTGATTTGATCAGTATGTTCAGGAGGTGCACCTTAAATACCTCAAATAAATGAAAATTAAATATTAAGTTTATAAAAAGTTTAACTTGTGTGATTATTACGTCAACTAACGATTCTCTAGGTCTTAGGGTGCAGATATTTCAAAAATTGGTTAATTTATCAATTCTCACATCCAAAAACTCAAAAGCTTGAGGTAACTCCAAATTGGGTAATAAACCTTAAAAATTCAGGGGATGAAGCATAAATACATTTAATCATATATCTCGGGTTTAAATATCACATACACACCTTTCAATAGATATATTTATAGTAATGAATTAGTTAGCACTTTTTGAGCCTAATGATAGTATCTAGCGCAGAACTTAATCAAGAATATACACCCCTTGAAATTAGATATCTAAGTCAGTAGCAAACACGTTGGCACTAAGCTATATTTTCAACAGACTATTTTTTTCTTTGTTCTATGTGTAAATTTTTAACAAATTTGTTAGAGATAAAAAGTAAAATTTCAACCTTCTTTTAAACATAATATCAAAGTAAAGTAAAATTATGATCTATACAAATGTTGTAAAATATATATATATAAATAAACAGGGATGAAATTGTTTCAATATCTCTAAAGATCCTGAAAGCTAATAGCATTAGCATGACTACACAAATCTGCCTCAAATTATATTCAAACATAGGTATTAAAAGAGATTCCCATCGGTAGGAAAAAATCGGATCAGAGAATTGACCAATCACGTTCATGGGGACTGTAAACTAAAACGCATAAGCCGTGCTACACGTTTTCATCGTGAATAATAATTACGAGGGGCAGTTAGGATTTTCGGAATCGATTAATGTGTATCGGAAAACCATAATATGACCAAAGGTTAGCTGAAATACTGACAAATAGATGCCAGTATTAGTATGAGGGCTAGTTACGTGTAAGAGAAGGTAGGTTGGTGCATTAAATTCATAAAGTTTCCATGATAGAGCAGATAAAAAGTGTTTTTTCACCAAACCCTAGTACCGGTTTGTTTCATACACAAACATTTTTAATACTCTAGGAGTAAACAGATGAAAAAAGTCTAATATATAGTAAATTTAGCCACATTTGTTCAGAGGGAGGCTGGGGAAAAATTAGGAAAAAACCACTTGACCAGGACTTGAACCCTGATCTTCCCGTCACTTGCATTCTAGTCCAACACGAGAGTGGAGTAATAGATCATGTAACGACCGATACAGGTAGAACAAGACACCTTTTTTGTTAATTTTTATTTATTGTTTTGTAATCTTAAGTAAAAATTGGTAATACTTACTCTGACATATTTTATTTTAGAAAAAATGTGTTACAACCCCCCCTTTTTTACATAATGAGGGTGGGTAACGGTAACAGCACATTTAGTTTATTAATGATCAACGTTTCAATAAGTAGTATAAAAAGATTCGTTGTAATACCCTAAGCAGTTTTCATAATATTTCACACAACAGTCGTTTTTAGCTCTGTCTTTAGGGGTGTATACCGCCCCTTAATATTGAAGATGGACCCTAGGTTGCTTATGAGAATTAGGGCCAGTTTCATAGTCAGATTTAGTACGCCTCAAGTGCGGCGCTATACTAAATACAAGACGTCACCTACCTGAAATTGAATGGAATGGGCCAGTTTCATATGCGAAATTGGCCCATTCCATTTTTGTCTAGGTAGGTATCATCCTGTATTTAGTATCGACTCGCACTTTAGGCTCACTAAGTCTGACTATGAAACTGGCCCTTATTCTAATTTCACCCAAGGAGTATCCTGCCAAAGTTTGATGCAATGTTTTAGAAACACGTTGTATTGCTGACGATTTCCTTAAATCCATTGAAGGCTCTGCCTTAAAATATGAGTGAAGAATGATCCTGGCTACGGGAAGACTCATAGATAGATAGCTCAGTGGTATGAGGAACGGCTTACCAAGCAAAAAATTTCAGGTTCTATTCACATGTCTAGCTGTCATTTTTCAATTTAAAAGAATTTAATCAATGATCGCTTGGAAATGTGTCATTAAAGTGCTCTATGATATCTTTAACATATTATCAAATCAACTAATAGTGCTCTAAATAAGTTAAAATTCCATTACTCTATTACAACCTAATTTTTAAAATACTATTCAATCTCTTGAATTATTATTATTATATTATTATTATTATTATTATTATTATTAGCACCGCATCTTACTACCCATTCGGTTTATACTCACGTACGCTAAAGTGCAATGGTAGGGTGATTGTGAGATGAAATCGAGGACCTACAGCTTAGCGTGAAATCCGAACCATGGTGGAGACCTGGCATTCCACACATTCACAAGTTGTGATTAATATACGTATTTTCAGAGGTGAAGGAAGGGTTTGGCTATCAGATAAATCTGTGCCAGGACCGAGGATTGAACCCCGGACCCCAAGCACAGAAGTCCGACACCTTGCCCCTAGACCACTAGGTCACCAATCATTTAAAAAATATTATTTAATCTATATATGATACCTTAAAATAATATTATTTAATCAATCTATAATCATTTAGCAATACTATTTATGTAACTTTCTCTATGATCGATAATATAGAGCTTAAATGTAAGTGTTAATGACATCTCAAATTTAATCAAGTTCTTTTTTGTAGAACACATAGTTTGTATGTTCATCCTTTTGAAACTTATAATTGTATTTATTATTATTTTTGAAAAAAACTTTAGTGTTTATTTTTTATAATGGCATCTGAAGAGTTCAAAGCACCAAAACCCGGTTTTCGTTGCTTACCCAGCTATCTCTTACACCCAACTTAATGTCCCACCAAGGAGTACCTACGAAACCCCTCTCTCCTCTCCTACAGACCGGATGTTACATCAACTCTTAATGAACTGGGTGTAAAAGCCCATCGTTAAGGTCTTCTGTTGATGGGGCCATTGCCGCCGAACATAGAAAGAGCAAAACAACACAATAGAAGCAGTGGCGGGATTTACAGGGGCTGACAGGACGTCGGCACTCTCAGACGGAAGTTCCATATCACACTCACACAGACGCAAACTAGAATCGCTGATAGAATACAAAGAGATTTTGATTTAATGTCCGGTTTTGATGCCCATGATTCATAGCTCAAATTATAAACTCCCATAGCCCCTCTCGTTGTTTTAGCTCAACATATTATCTTATATTTGTGTTGAAGGTGTTTATTTTTTGGTCCGATGTTGGACCGGGGTATTTAAAGCATTTTTAATGAGAAAGGGAATGAATGGCCATGTCTGATATCTAGAAAATCTACCAGATATATTTTTGACGTATTCATAAATCAATTCATGTGATATGCAGTTTTTTCGTTTAGTAAATATTATAAATGCCTATAGATTTAAACCAATAATAATAATAAGCCTATATCTTCTTGGTTTTGTATTCCATTCTCCTTATTTTATATAAGCTTTAGTCTTCTATGACGACGACATGTTTCGGTGATGTTACACCCTCTTCGAGGCTTATTTGTATAAAGGTGATTTATTTAATCCATACTATCGGAAAGATTATTCCAGATAGCACTTCAAATATTCACAAAATTTTCGATAGTATGGATTAAATAAACCATCTTTATTACAAATAAAACCTTAAGATGGTGTAACTTAAAAGAAACATGTCGTCGTCATAGAATACAACAGAGCATATAAAATAAGTAGGGAATAAAAAATTACAATCAAGAAGATGTATATCAATGGTGAAATGTGGGTTTAACCTTTCACATTGATTGATTAACCGCTGGGATCTAGATGATATGTCTGTTCTAGATTTAAGTTAATCTACAATTCGTGTGCTGATATAATCAGTCGGTTCAGAAAGTGCGCGTTAAACACCTCAAAAAAATGGGAAAAATTGTATACCTCTAGTTACAATTATATTTTTTGTGGAAAATCATATTTTTTTTTCTTTAGTATGATATAAAGGAAAATAAACTGTACGGAACTCCGCACGAAGGTTCTCGCTCTATCGTTTAAAAATGGCGATATTTATTCAAAATTTGTAATATAATATACAATAGCAAACCCGAGAACAAATCGTGCTATACATACGTAAAACACTTTGAAAAAATAAAAAATAGGTTGTCTTGAATTATATGATGTACAATAGCCTAGCCCTTTTTAATCGATTGTTTATTGTATCATAGGGGTGTTATATTGCCCATTTGGATACATACATAGATAATTGAGTTCATGAATACCAACAAAGGATCTAGCTTCAAGATAGGAATATACCGGTCGTGTTCGCTCAGCTATTAGACTGGTTGAAGACAAATTTAGTGAAGCCCTAGTGTAATTACTGGTAGAGCAGAAAAAGATATTTACTTTACAAACAGAGACTTCTCTTTCTATCAAATTAATATATATATATTATAGAAGCGAGCACTGAGCGTGTAGTATCTAGACGTATTATCCTAGGTTGTTTGTTTGTAAATTGGTATACATGAAAGTTCACGTCAAATACGGATTAAAAAATATACATACAGTTAAAATAGCTTATTTTTATTTTTTCCTTAAACATTCTAAAACTCATTTTCTTACGAATGGACATTTGAAGCAACTTTTAAAAAGTAAAAAAAATATATATATGTTGACCCTCATCACCACCTACAAAAAAGAACAAGAATCCTGAATCCATGCTTGTATTGCTCACACATTTTTTGGAACTTTATTAAATTTCAATTTTTATAGGAAGAAACCTTTATCAAATAAAAACATTTGTATGTCAAAAATTGATATCAGCTTATTAAATTATTATATACGTATTGATTATGTTTATTAAAAGTGACAATTGAAGATCACATGACATGATATATAAATGTGTGAAAGAAGATATAGTAACGAATAACACGAACGAATAGCAAGATGCGGTGCTTAAAAAAAATAGATATAATATAGTAACTTTCTAAATGTCATATTAGGCCCTTCTTACGAAAATTATACTGTACGTAAAATCTGTATAGGAACGGATAGATTATAATGAGTATTCTAAAGCATCTGAGACTGGGCTAGTATTTTTGTTGGAAATTGCGAGGTACGTTCTTCTTTTTATTTAAGGCGTCTGTGCTGAACAACTGAATGCAAATTCAGCGAGCGCGTTCTATGAGCAGACTGTAGAACTCGTGGGAAACATCAGAAAGCTGTTGGCGTGCACAGGGGCGTGAATAATGAATGGAAAAGACGCGATGCATGTCAACCAACAAGGGAAAGCTTTTGCTGCTGCTCGGGATATTTTAGGAAAATAGTGCATTCCGGTTTTCTACCTTTCATTAGTCAATGCCTTCTTTTTTTGTGTTATATATAAATAAAAGTGATTTATTGAGTAGAGGGTTAAATATAAGGCTATAAATAAAGTGCGCATCCCTATGCTAATATCTTGAACTTATTTATTTTTACATTGAACTATTTGGCTGAAGATCTAGTCTTTAGAACTTTAGGACAATTCAAGGTTCGTGTATCAAGGTTGATATACGTTTCATGTTTTGAAATTCCCTGGCACTTCAAGATTTTCAATAAATAGATACAATAATTACATTCACCTATTTTCTATTAAAATCTTGACATATAAATAATTATAAAATAAGAATAGGTCAGTGCTCTCGATAAAATATTATGAATTGTTAAAAATAATAATAGTGATCACAGAGTTACGCTCTTCTACATTAAATTATCAAAATAATTTTTAAAATATCTTAAAATTCAATTTGATTTTTAAAATTTCTTTGACTTCTCTCGGGCATATCAAACTCCTTGTTCTTTCCAAGACGTTCCTGTTTTATTTGTTTATAGCATAAAGGTATTTAAAAATAATAATATACGGTTTACCGTGTTGATGTAAGGATCTACTGGTTTAGTTTGTTAGGAACGAAGAGGTGAGGATTATAATCCCGGTGATTAGTACTGGGAGTAAATTTCCTTAATAGTTTACCAGTATCCCTCACCCGTAAATTTAGGTATATTATCTCTATATTCAAATTTCCTCACCCCTAACTCTTCATAGTAAATAATAATAATAATAATAATAATAATAATAATAATAATAATAATAATAATACTTACCACCACGTCTTACTATCTGTTTGGGTTATACGCTTAAGTACTAATTACGCTAATGGGTTAGGAATTTGGAAGGTTGAATTTAGATGAAGTGAACCCTCATTTGCGGGTAGGGAGAGTGGAAAACAATTTAGGGTAAAACCACCCCAGCTCACCCGAGCGATATTCTAACATCGATCTCCCCATCCTCGATAGTCTAACTCAACACGAAACTAGCGCGTTAGCTAACTACCAAGTGTAAGATATTATGCTAATGATAAAAGTAGATTAGAGGAAATATACCTCCATTTTCGTGGAGGGAGGATAGGAAACAATCATGGGAAACCTCTTAAATACATCTGGCTTGGATTCAAACCCTTATCTGGTCATCACCAGCAAACTACACTGAGGGCCCAGTCCGTAAGCCCAGTGATGTCGGTCAAATATTATACCAAGTCTACTTCATTTAACACTATCCATATCTTGAGATAGTTCTATCCAGTCCACCTCATTAAACACTATCTTTATCTTCGACGAGATTTGACTACCCCAAAAAGTCTGATGATTAGTACAAATTACTTAATTTATCATTATGTAACATAATCCACTCTACATTATCTTCACTTCTTTTTCTGTCAAATATTTTCTTAAACACTTTATTTTTGAACACCTTAAATCTCTTCGAATCATGTAAAGTACCTAGTTTTCGAATGCCAAATTTAAATTCTGCTACATCTTTTCGTGATATTAATAAAAGTAAACAACCATCGTGTACGCCTTGTAATAAGATATGCATTTTATATTATGGTTTACTTGTTTTGGTAGGCCCATTATTTATTTTCAGGCGTTCTCCGATTCTAACTGAGGTACCAGGGCTATGTGTTTCTTGTGTTAGTTATGAGCATATGGGCCAGTTTCATAGTCAGATTTAGTACGCCTAAAGACGACACCTACCTAGACAAAAATTGAATGGGCCAGTTTCATATGCAAAACTGGCCCATTCCATTCTGGTCTAGGTAGGTGTCGTCTTATATTTAGTATAGTGCCACTCTTGAGGCTGACTATAAAACTGATCCATTCCATTCTGGTTTAGGTAGGTGTCGTCTTGAATTTATTATAGTTTTTAGTATAGCGTCGTACTTAGGCCGTACTAAGTCTGACCATGAAAATGGGGCTTGTTCTAGGGCCTCTACAATATGGAGTCTGACCGGAGTCAGCAAATCAGTTCACAGCCATGGTTTGTGTTAGAACAGAGTGGAAGAAGACGTAGCTATGAACCCTATTTTCAGGTTTTTATAAAAATAATTGTTCACTAAAATAAATAAAATATTGATTTGGTTTAATCCTATGCAAGTCTTCGAAATTTCTAATCCGAATCTTGCCAAGATTCGGAATTGATTCGAAATTTTGAATCTTAATATTGGAAGACTAGGAATTGATACGAAATTTCTAATCTCAATTAATTCTAGATTAGGATTCTATGAGCTAAGCTCAAAATTCGAATCTATAATATTCATACTTTTTAACAAATTAACATAATAATACCGGAAACTATTTACGTGGTAGAGTGAAGAGAGAAATAAACTTGAGCGTCAGCTCGTAAAGGAATGATGTGGGAGACAATTATTGTTTGTGACAGTCAATATCTGAATTATGATTGAAAAACTGGTGTAATCTTTATTTGATTTTTCGCTTTTTGAGATTATTGCTATTCACTACATTATTTCTTAATCAACATAAATTGTGTCTACAATACATTGTTTTAAATATTTTATTAATGAATTGTATTCGTAAACTTAGCATAGTAAAATACTCAACACAGAATAGATTTGAAACATTATCAAAGTAAGCATAAAACAAATTAATAGATTCATATATAAACCTATTTTTAACGTAACATAATTGATATTTTTTATTTATTTTTTAAATATGGGATTCGACTAGGCTTTGATTCTGTGGAATAAATTTAGCAAGAGATTCGATTCGATTTCTACTCAACAATTGGTTTATGAGTGAAATTCAATTCGTAATTGACTTACATTCTTTTGTTGGCATGAGATTTGATTCGGCTTCGATTCGAGCAAATTAGCCAAGATTCAGATTCGATTCGAAATTGAAAATGATGGATTAGCATAGGCTTACTCTAGTTGATGCATTTAGTGTAATTTTATATATATATTTAACTATCCAAACAGCTATTTATGTTACCATAGATATCGTGGAATTGGAATAAAACTTGAATAACTTAATTGATTAAAATCTTCTAATTAAATGTCAATACACTCATAAGTAGAGCCCCGTAAAAATGGTGAGATGCGATAAAGAAAAAAGTGCCATACAAAGATGGAATAAAGTACCTTTGCCTTTGATAGTTTTTTGATATGATTTAAAATGTTTTTGAAAAGCAAAATAAAACGAAATCGTCTTGTTACACGAAATCCTCCTATAAAACGAAATAACACCGCTTTTACAATTTTTTTTTTAATAAACACGAAATTAAGAAGAAATTAAGCAGAACTTTTGACCATGCTGTAATTTGATTAGTATTTTGTTGTAGTGTAAGTTAACTTTAGGCTACAAAATTGTGAAATATGCAAACTAGCTCGACAAAAAAATTTAAATCAAATATATAAGGTTTCGATAGTAAATTTTAATTTTGTATACATTGTTTCAATATACTTAAAAACCTCAGATAGCATGTAGTTTTGAATAAACATGAAATAACATCGAAAGGTGAGATTTGGAAAATAAAATTTAACTAAAAATAAAAACATTTTTACAGCTCTCTACTCATAAGGGATATTCATGAAGGGTCCAGATAACTATGTATATAAAATTAAACTATACGTAGCTCCTGGAGAAATATATTTAATTCACTTTGGCCCAAATTTGCCGTAATACGTGCTGATCAACATTTTGTTACGGTTGTATTTGGGGTTGTAATAGCTTAACAACACTCTACCATCTTTGTGCGTCTCTTGGGTGTTCAGATCAAGCATCCTGTCGAGGTTATGTTAAGTTAGGTCTAGCCTATAACACGTGTGTGGGATAAATTAACATTCTGCAGCTGTTGTTTTAATTAAGATACACCTTAATTCTTATTATTCCTTGGGGAGAAAGATTCATGGTTGGAGATATACACGAATAGAGTTTTTACCTTCACAGTTACCTTATTCAGTGGCTGCATGCACTAAGGCGTCACTCTCATATTATACTAGTTTGCCAATGGCAGGGAGATTGGGATTAGAATCCCAGCTGAGTGTACGGAATATAGTTTTTCAGAAATGGTTTTTCACTCTGCCTCCACTCAAATGGGGATAAATTTCTACTATATTAAACCACCATATCCATAACTAATTATCGTAATTAGTACGTATATAGGTATAGCCTGTGTAGGTGGTAAGACGTGGTGCAAAAAAAAATACATTTATTAAATAATAGCTTAAGTACCCGGCGTAGTTCAAAAGAAAAGTATTTAGTTTAATGATTGGAATTAATTAAAAATATATAACCCAAATTTTAAAATTATGGCTTCAAGGTACACATGTTTATGAACAGGAGCAAATGTTTTTAAATTTAAAATCTCTGCATGCTGTCAATAGAAAATGTTCATGACAGACATGATATAACAGTGGAGATGAAAATTTTCTAGAAATGTTTCAGCACTGTAGGCTTTCGATGGAGGGGTTGAATAGTAGAGGTGGGACCTAGAGCCTATTATACTTAAAAATATAGTGTTTTAAAAGACAAGGAGGTTAGGGGGGAAACAAATGTCATACCAACCTTAAAATTATTTTAATTAACTTAATTATGATAACAATATTGAAGTATAATTTATGAATATAAAGGCCCTACAGTGGTTTGCATTCATTTGTTTCTTTATTACTTTTCTTAGCACAGCATCTTACTACCCGTTTGGGTTATACGCCTATGTAATAATTACGCTAGTGGGTTAGAGATAAGGTAGGTTAATTCAGAGGAGGTGTACCAGCATTTGCATGGAGAGAGAGAGAGAGTGGAAAATTATTTAGGAAAAACCCCCCTCAGTACACCCGATCGCGATCTAACTACGATCACCTCGTCATCGGCAGTTTAGTATATTGCGAGAGTAGTGCCTTAAATCACGTCGCTACCGAAACATTTCGGGGGAATTTACAGTATGTACTAAATATACACATTTCCCTAGATTAATCACCCCTTAAATGTTCTTGAGGTTTGACACCCCTCCTATCGCCACTTCCTTGTCTAGACCACTAAAAGACAAAAGCTGCTTATAAATAGTTGATCTCGGCATGTTACTCCTTCCCTCCATTCAACTCTGCCTGTTGACTCCCTAAGCGCGATAGAGTAGCCCATGTGAAAGGTTTCTTTATCTTTCTTTGATGTGAGGTTGCCGCCACCGTCATCAGTCGAGAAAATGAAGGGTAAGAACGTACGAATCAGCCCAACACGCGATAAGAACTTAAGACAGTTCACAGTGTTAGAGGATTCTTCTGGACCAAACGTTCGATAGACCTCTGCGCTGTAGGTATCCCAATATTCCGCGAGAAATGCATATCGGTTTATTACGACACAATACGAGTGATCTTTGGGGAATTCACAGTCAGTTTAAATTCGTCATCAGTGTATATTAAATAATTATTATAAGTTTATTTTAATTAAACTCTTATGTTTATCAACATTAAACATGGATAAAAAATCAAACAAAAAGGAAAATTGATGCAGAATGTCGTATATTTAAATATCAGTGGACTGTTGACTTTTTTTGTAGATTTAAAAAAAAATCAATTTGTTTGAGTTGTAGGGAAGTTGTGTTTTTTAAAGAACTTAATTTTCGACATCATTACGAATCAAGGCACAAAATGGAATACGACAAAGTATAAGGTGAACTAGGAAAATAAACAAAACAAGATTCCTTGAAAAATCAATTAATTAATCAAAAAAGTGTTTACAAAAAGTTATAGAATAGAATATAGCTGTGGTTAGAGCTAGTTTATTAGTTTATAAATTAATTTCTGAACATTATTAACCATTTACCGATGGAGAATGTATATAAAAAAAATTACTTGATGTATGTTCTTTAATATTTGATTTTTTTATTAGGTTTGGGTTAAAGTAATGATGCATGTGATACTGCACAGTTATTGATTTTTATAAGGGTAATTAGTACATAATTTCAAATAACAGACGAACTTGCAACTTTTAAGTGTTTCCACGGGACAACAAAAGGCTAAGATATATTTTTACTATAAATTGACACCATTAATATTTACAGTTTAAAAATGGAATAACCTTATAAGCATTATAACAGATGGTGCGAAAAGTATGATTGGATGTACTGTAGGACTAATAGGATTTGTTAATAAAACAATGGAAGCATTACAATATGTTGAACTGCCGATACAATTCCGTTGCATTTTACACCAACTATAATTGTGCAGTAAAATTATGAGTGGGAAAAATGTAATGATTCGCGTTCTAACTGTTGTGAAGTCTATCCGAAAAAATGGTATGAACCACTGCCAATTTAGAGCATTTTTAGATTAGAATTATTCGGAATATGGAGACATATTGTACCATTCCAAAGCACGATGGTTCAGCGGGGGAAAATTAAAAAAAAATTTTTTTACTTAATGAAATGAAATATATTTTTGATCGAAAAAGTAAAAAAAATATCTGAATTACCATATTTTAAATGGTTTTGTGAGCTTGCTTTCATAGTTTATATAATTGAAAATTTGAACAAAATAAATATTAATATCCAAGGGAAAGGAAAATTGATTAATGCTACTAATTAATATTAAACGTTACCTGCTCAAATTAGAATTGATTGTTTTGCAAGTTGAAAAAAAATTGTTCTTTTCTCCCCATTACAAGAATTAATAAGAAGTTTTAAGAGAAAAATATGTTCAATATTCAGTTATTGATTCTTTGAGGTAACTACAGCAACATTTTAACTAACGGTTTCAAGATTTCTCTGACAAAGAAAATTATATTAAATGATAAGAAACCCCTTTCATAATCGAAGTGTCAGAAATAACAGAATATTTACTTTTATAAGTTGCAGATTTACAGTCCAATAATATTATCAAAAAAATTTTACTCTACATAATTTGATTTCATTTTATTCAAGTCTGTCTGAAAGCATATTCCCGAATTTGAAAACTTTTGCAAGAAAAGTGATTACAATATTTGATAGTACATATGTATGCGAACAAATATTTTCCAGAATGAAATATTTAAAATCAAAGCTAAGATCGCGCATGACATATGAAAGTTATTATAGTAATTTGTGAATTAGTGTAAAAATATTGACGATGATATCACGTAACTATAAAAAAAACTTCACTGGAGGTTATTACCGAACTATCAAAACAATGCCAACAACAATGTTCTCAGGTTTTTTTTACTTCACTGGAGGAGGTTTTTCTTTTGGTTGCTGCAGCTGCAGCTGAGAGATGGAGGCAACATAGGCGGTAAGTTCAGGCTAATATACGATTATAAAGTTTGAAAAAAAAAGTTTTGCTGCAATAAATAAAGACTGAAAAATGCTCTCGTGTAAATGCATAATGTTAAAATAGCATTGATTATCTTTGATACGAGATAACATGGAATCTATAAACTGACAGTTTTTATTATGGTAACGTAAAAATTAATAAACCTGTAACAGGATTGTGATGTGCCAGTGTGGGGGCATCCCGAGGGTATTGCAATATCCCGAAACACGTCCCATGTCACGCCTGTTCGGGGGAGCCTTTATTTAAGACAAATTAATAAAGGCTCATAGTGAACTGGGGGTGATTTCCATAAATGGTTTTCCACCCTCCCTCCACGCAAATGTGGGTTCACTTCTTTTAAATTCAACCTTCCCAGTTTTTAAGCCACTAGCGTAGTTACTACATAAGCGTATAACCCGAACGGGTAGTAAGATGCTTTAATGTAAAAAAATAAAGGCCCATTTTTATGAACACATTTGTTTGCTTGAATTTTATAATACAGTTATAGAAAAACTAAACAAATAAACCATTGCTTTAATAAAACTATATCTAATTACTATATGAGAAATATAAAGTTGAAATTTTTTTTCTCGATTATTTTTTAAACTCTACGCCCCGCCAAAATATTTTTAAAACGATAAGGGCCGCGATACCAAAAAGGTTGTCGACCCATGGTCTAAGGCATTGAGCACGACATATTTGATTTTAAAGAATACACCTGAGGTGCACACCTTGGGGTTTCACCAAGTAAAACTGAAAAGAACCACCTTTTTAATTTTCTTGGGTCACTGTCTCTATAATATACACAAGTATGACCTGGCGGTCTAGGGGGTAAGGTGTCATAATTCTGTGCTGGGGGTCCGGGGTTTAAACCACGGTCCCATCACGGATTTATGGGATTTCCAAACCCTTCCTTCATCTCTGACAAGACGTGTATTAATCACAACTTGTGAATGTGTGGAATGCCAGGCCTCCACCGTGGTTCTGATTCCACGTTAAACTGTAGGTCCTCCATTTAATCTCACAATCACCCTACCATTGCACATTAGCGTAAGTTCCTACAATCCGAACGGGTAGTAAGACGCGGTGTTAATAATAATAATAATAATAATAATAATAATAACAACAATAATAATAATATCAATGTCACAACCCTAGGTTTTCTGTGGTGAGAATGCAAAGAATCAGATATCTGGATTTTGGAGTAACCCGCACCAGCATCTAAGCGACCCAAGACGTTAGGGTCTTACTATAGGTAAACATATAGAAAAAGATACGCTATAAATGAACATCTTCAGGACATTCAGGCATTTTTAAGTTTCTTTGCAGAATTACATGGACTTTAGGTGACATTTTTATCACACAAATGTACACAAGACTTTATTTGATTATTTCCTTGTCCTCTCTGGTGTTAAAGCTGAATTTTATTGGGACACTATTGAATAAACTCTTCAACTAGAAGCATAAATGTAATACTATATAATGCTACAAGAACATTGAGAAAAGAGCATATCTGTCCACCAAAACGCGTAACAATCAATTTCATATTTCAAACTACTCCTTAATATATACATGTATGCTTATAGCTAATAAATTATTGAGAATCAAATAGCCGAAGCTGGTATTAATTTTAGAGAGGAATTCACCATCTAGATATCATATTCTGAAAATTGAAAAATGACACCTGGACACTGGAATCGAACCCAGGACCTTTGGCTTAGTACGCCAATGCTCTACCACTGAGATATCCAGGAGTCATTCAGTGCCCAGGGTCATTCTTCACTCATATTTTAAGGCAGAGTCTATGATGGGTGTGGGGAAAACGTCAGCGTTATCTGAAGGCTCGTGAATAAAGCTGACGATTTCCGCAAGCTCATCATAGACTTTGCATTAAAATATGAGTGAAGAATGACCCTAGTGACGGGATGAATCCTGGATATCTCAGTGGTAGAGCCTTGGCGTACTAAGCCAAAGGTCCCGGGTTCAAGTCCCGTGTCCAGGTGTCATTTTTCAATTTTCAGGATATAATAAATTATTGGTTTGGTAAAAATATATTTAAACTAAAATATTTTTATCTTTAACTGTACTACAACCTTACAAGTATATTTTATTTTGTATCTCAAATAGTCAAAAATTATGATCAAAATTGGAAATTTATACTTCTTTAGAGTGCTTTTAAAGTCATTTTCATAGGAAAACGAGAATAGAGATTTTGTTTGTAGTGTTAAATGCCTGGTTACAAAATTTAATAAAAATCTTTAAAACCGATTTTGTTGAAAAAATTTTTTTTTTGCCCTTCACTAAACTACCCTTAATTTTAGGCTTGGATATATAATTCCAAAAACACCGGGGGACCTTATAGAATACTTAGATACCAAGTTTAGCCTGAGTAGTAAAATGGTTTTGGCTCTACAATCTCAATTATGTTTTTAAAAACTTGAAATTAGTTTAATGAGGAAATTAATTTTTTTTAAATCTTTAACATCTACCGTTGGAGGACTTTTTCTACAAGTCGACTTAGATATAACCTTCATTACTTCAACCCCGTTCCCTCTTAAATACATTTCTGGGCACAGCGCTGAGGATAATTTTATGATTTTCAACCATAACAATACAACTGCTGAA
The DNA here is from genome assembly GCA_902155825.1 of Timema genevievae. Lineage (NCBI taxonomy): Eukaryota > Metazoa > Arthropoda > Insecta > Phasmatodea > Timematidae > Timema > Timema genevievae. The sequence continues at coordinate 255,467 of CABFWO010000242.1, read as the reverse complement.
GATTTGTGTAAGCTGTTTGTTCTGAAAACCAACGCTCGAAAAAAAAAGAGACACTTGGGTATTGTTATAATGACCATTTTGGAGGGAAAGTGTGTGTACAAAATCTGTAGCGTGAGCCCGGAAGCGAGCTATACCGACCGAGCGGCCGCTGCTGATTTGCGGATATAGGGTGTCATATGGTCAACACAACCAGCCCTTTGGTCATTCATCTCAGTTTTCTAGACCAGAATCATCACTTCTTTATTCAAGTAGCTCCTCATTTGTCCTCACGAGGCAGAGTTTTACTCCCTTCCAGCTCACTGCTTCACAGATAAATTATGGAAGCACCGGGTATCAAACCCGGGACCTCTGTATCTACAGCCAAGCAAGACGATAGAGGTGGTAGTTTTAAATATATAAAATTATTTTTAAATTAGGTTATCTTTATAACAAACATATTATTTTGGTGACAACCTCAAATCAAAGAACCATCGTATAAACTTAATACGTAGTAAGACGGGGAGCTAAAAATTAAATTAAAGAACCATTGCTAAACAGGTATAAAAGTATAACTAATTGTCTTATTTTGAATTTAATATAAAAAAATACCTATATTTTTAATTTTTTGAAATCAACTCTCAAAAATCGGGGCTAATCTATATCTTTCAGACATACAATTATTTAATGATATATTGAAATACCCAATGACTTTGATGTTGATAAATATCAAAATAAAAGCCGAGACCAGTTTTTAAAAATTCAACGTTCAAAACACCTTAAAAATTATAATAAATACCTTTACTAATTATATTTTTATGATAAATAAATAGAGTTTAGGATACTTCATTCCCCCCAAAACGCTTATCAACTAGACTGTAAAATAATAGTACAAACAAGGCGTAACTATCCTAGGTACTTTTATAATTCATGAATCCCTGAAGTTACCTTAACCTCTCGTTTATTTTAATAATAACATATTTTCTAAACAAAAAATACAATCAGTGAAAGATATCTATTCTTGTCTTAAGCCTAGCTTGTTAAAACCAAATATTGTTTCAATTGAATCCCAAAACAATCTTTTATTGCTTATTTAAAATTACGATAGCGAACCCAACATAACGGTATTCGTTGTAAAAATTAAATGTGGAGTAAATAATTTCTCAATTAACTAATAAATAGGTATATTTCCTTTAGTAAGAGCGCAGGTAAAGCTGATTTTGTTTAAAAAAAAAGTTTGTTTAAAACATACACTATTGAATACGTGAATATAAATCATGAGCTTACTCCAATAATATGGGGCTACTTCCTTATTTTACGTTTCAAAACACTGCATGAAACGATGACTAGCAGGTAAAAATATATTTTTCTGAATAGTGGTACAACTGAGTTGGTAGAAGATACATGCATCGCGTCATAGTCTAATAACACTACTTGCTAGGTTGTTATAGATACCTGTCGGCAGACAAGGAACGTGTCTAAGTGATATTGAGTATTTTGGGCGATAATTTTATGGCGGACTCTTCAATAGTGAGTAGGCCTTTGGCTGACCTAACATATAAAGAACTTCAAAACATAGCCATGCTTTTGAGCTTACCTGCAAACTTGAAGGTAGGTAGCTGGGATACTGTTTGAAAAAAGTATATCTTAGGATGTGTTTTTGAATGAGGTGTCTCATATTATTATTAAAAAAGAGATTATTCATACAATCCCTTTATTGTAGGTATTGTAATAATAGCAGGCTTTGTTATTTATATCTAGTAAATATATTAGTATTGTTGTCTAATAGAATGATTACGTTGTTGGTTTTGGATAATAGTGAAATTCAGTCAAATATAACCAAGTTTATTTTGGCATAAATTTATATTTGTTTAGGTTCAAGTTGTAAGTATTTAATATTTGTAAATTATTCTCAGTAAAGTTTGGTAGATTGGTTGAATTACTTTCGTCAAAACCGGCTTCAAAAAATGAAAGATTCTCCCACATTTAAAATTACTGAGATAGCTTTGTCTGACAAGAAGGAAACAAAACATAACATTCTATATACTCAATATGCTAATAAACTGTTATATTTACTCACAAAGTACAATATAATATAAAACTAAGGTTACATTCCAATCTTTTGAGGTAACGAATTTCTTGTTATGGTACGAGGCTTATTCAAAATAGTTTAAATTTATGTAAAATCAAAATTCAAACATTTGCTGAAAATTATGATTTAAAAATATATTTTACAAGAACAATACGCTTCTATTAGAGCATTCAAAAGTGTGAGTTTTTTTTTGCTTTGATTTACTAAAATATCTGACTGGATATAGTCCTAAATCTCATTTGGTTGGATACTTTTGTTTATGAATAGAAGGTTTCTGGTAAGAAGAAACTTTTAGAAAATAAACAACTTTTTTTGCTGTCAACATTGAGAGCATTTTATTATATTATTGTTGTTTTAGATCTACAGTATCTGTAGTGCCCAACTAAAACCAGCTTCGGTGGCCGAATATTCTAAGGTGTCACTATTGAAATCGACTGAACTGTCGATAACGGTGAGATCGGGGTTCAATTCCCGGTCGTGTATAGTGAGGTTAAGATATACTTAACGGTTCTCCACACTAATGGGTGGAACACTTCCTCCTAATTTAGCCTTCATCATCCGTATCACATTAGTTGTATTAGTACATGTGTGTATTAGCCAAATAGTCAGTAAGACGTGGTGGTATTATAAGAGACCGATTTAGAATACATGACTTGACGTAAGAACAATTGAAGGTAGATCTAGTTGGTAACTTTACAATTATCAAAACAGATGCTTCCTATTGCAAGTGTCCCGTAATTACACGTGTGTCTGTGTCGACAGCGGTCGGTGATGAGGACTCTGATCCAGGCCCGTAATGAGGAGTTGGTGCAGCGACTCCTGATGACTCACCGCGAGCAAAGGTGCCGTAACCGCCCCTCAGGCTCGGACAACAGGAACCACCGCCTCACCCCCAAGGTAAACTACAAGGTGGGAAGGCCTTCATTCGAAAATACACATTTTTAGGATTATTTTATTTGGGATTTTTAAGGTGCATTTAACGACTTTTATAATTCAAGAGCGCACACAGCAGACAGCTCCCCGAACGTTATTTGTTTAATTTCAGTGAAAGGGGAACGCCCAATTCTACCAATAATGTATTTTTCGGCCAAGCCAGGAATTGAATTCGGGTTTTCTAATTAATAAGACAAAGGTGTCTCTACGTGCCAGGCCAACCAGCCTTTATTTTAACAAGACCACTCTTAAGGTAGGATGAATGGGAGCGAGAGTAAAGTTCAGTATTGTTGAACAAATTAAACAAAACTATCACTTCAGCAGATAAGTTTAGAAATTTTCTATACACATTAATATCATCTGTATTTGACTATAGAAAAGGGTATCATGGAATTAGACTAGGATTTTTTCATCTCATATTAATTGTTTCTCATTAGTCAGCACCCCTTGCTACTGCTCTGGATATAGTGGTTTGAATCACAGTGGTGCCATCGATAGTCTTGACAACGTTCTGTTCCTGACTAGTATTATAACACATTTGAGATTATCATTGTTAGTAAATTAATTTTAACTTATCAAATAGAGAAATATTTTATATTATTTGGTCAAAATATCCTTATTGATATGAAAACTAAAACTCTGACTTTAACTTGCACTCCCTTCCAGTTTACATCTCACTTGAACGTCGTAATTCAAAAGGGTATAAATATAGTTTGTACATAAAATACACCAGCATTAGCGTAGTGTGGGGATAGCATAGGAGAACTTCAGTGATAAACTACATTTTGAAAACCAACCCAAATGCACGTGAACTAAAATTGAGCCTCAACCACCCCAACACAGGCAACTCGGTTTGTAGCGAATCTGATGTCTTAGACCATGTGACCACTTGTGTTTTCTGATGTTAAGTGTGAGTATAGTCTTAGGTGTGAACCACACTGGTGGTCAAACAGCCTGGACGTTAAACTACCATTGAAGTTGATCACTGTCAACAGGCAGTTCAGGGTTTGAACTCTGGTTTCTTTGTTGCCTGGGAGAGAGAAGAGGGGGAGGGGTTTCTATTCAGGTGCACCCAACATATCTCTCTATACTTACCCACTGATAGCCACCATGTTTAGTGCTCCTGGGTTTAATACCCGTCCGGGTTAGCCACGTACTAGATTTCAGAGAAAGGGACTTACCACAGGTGTGTGAAGGGATAGTATATAGCCCTTGTGGAAAGATACCTCAGTGCAATGGGCCGGGGTTTGAACCCTGATGTTTGCCTTGACCAAGCATATTATGTATGTTCTCTTCCTTTATCTATGTTCTCATTCTGTATCTTCTCTTGCTGGTATCTCTCTCCCATTTTATTATTCACTTTCTTTCTTCATTTTCTTCTTATGTTCTCTTTCACTCTTTCTTTTCTCTATTTATTTTTCTATATCCGTTTTTTCTCTTAAGTTTTTTCTTTAATTTTCTCTCTTTTGGTTTTCAATCTCTTTAATATTTTGTTGTTGTTTTTATCTATTTTTGTTTTATTTAATTTTATCTTTTTGTTATTTTCCTCTAATTCTTTATTCTATTTTTGTTTCTCAATTTTTCTTTTTGCTCTTTTATTTCATCTTGTGGTTGATATTCTCTTTCTTATCTATTCCTCTTTTATCTTTTCTATTACTCTTTCTTTTTCTTTCCTGTCAGACAGCTTAGTTCAGTCTGTAGCGTGTCGATCTACTGAGTTAAGGGTACCAGATTCGATTCTCGGTATGGCCAAAAAAATTGTTATTTGTGAAATGTGGGTTCACCCTTTTACAGTGATTAATTAACGGCCAGGGACTGGATGTTGTCTGTTATAGATTAGTTAGTATATAAATCTTGTTCTGATATAATCAGTAGGGTTAAAAAGTTCACGTTAAATATCTAAAATAAATGATAAAAGTTAAAATTAAAACTTTCTTTCCTATTTCTATCTTTTTTCCCTTTTCCTTCTTACTCCCCACTTTATTTATTGTTCTATTCCTCTCCTTTACCTTTTTCTCTCGTTTTGATCTCTTCTTTTAAGTTGTTGATTTTCTTTTTCTCATTTTGCTTTCTATTTTTTTTATTTGGTTCTTGTTCTCTCTTTTTTCAGATCTTATTATTCCTTGTATTCTTGTGCTTTCTGATTACCTTTCTTTTCTCTTTTTGTTATCTTCTTGTTTTCTACCATTTCTAATTTTTCTCTTGTCTTCCTTTTCTCTTTTTGTTTTCTACCATTTCTAATTTTTCTCTTGTCTTCCTTTTCTCTTTTTGTTTTGTTCTTGTCATCTTCCTTTTCTCTTTTTGATTTGTTCTTGTCATCTTCCTTTTCTCTTTTTGATTTGTTCTTGTCGTCTTCCTTTTCTATTTTTGTTTTGTTCTTGTCTTCTTCCTTTGCTCTTTTTGTTTTGTTCTTGTCTTCCTTCTTTTCTCTTTTTGTTTTGTTCTTGTCTTCCTTCTTTTCTCTTTTTGTTTTATTCTTGTATTCCTTATTTTCTCTTTTTGTATTGTTCTTGTCTTCCTTCTTTTCCCTTTTTGTTTTGTTCTCTTAATGTTCGCTTTTATCTTTGTGATCTTTATCTTCTTCTTCTATCTTTGTTATTTTCTTTTCTCAACTCATTTCGTTATCTTCCTTTTCTCTTCTTTTTTATTTTCCCTATCTTTTCTTATTTTCCAACCTCTTCTCTTTTTTCTTTCTTTCTCTCTTATATTTATTTCTGTCACTCTTCTTGTCCTTTTTTATTTCAATTCACTTTCTTTTCTGCCTTTATCTTTTTTTTTTTCAAATTTTTTTTTCTTTTTTCTTATTTTCTTTCTTTCCTTTTATTTCTCACTCTCTGTTATCTTCCTTTTCTTTCTCTCTGTTACCTTCCTTTTCTTTCTCTCTCTCTGTTATCTCCCTTTTCTTTCTCTCTCTCTGTTATCTTCCTTTACTTTCTCTCTCTCTGTTATCTTCCTTTTCTTTCTCTCTCTCTGTTATCTTCCTTTTCTTTTTCTCTCTCTGTTATCTTCCTTTTCTTTTTCTCTCTCTCTGTTATCTTCCTTTTCTTTTTCTCTCTCTGTTATCTTCCTTTTCTTTTTCTCTTTCTCTGTTATCTTCCTTTTCTTTTTTTCTCTCTCTGTTATCTTCCTTTTTTTCTCTCTCTCTCTCTGTTATCTTCCTTTTTTCTCTCTCTCTCTGTTATCTTCCTTTTCTTTTTCTCTCTTTCTGTTATCTTCCTTTTCTTTTTCTCTCTCTCTGTTATCTTCCTTTTCTCTAGAACTGTCTGTTATCTTCCTTTTCTCTAGAACTGTCTGTTATCTTCCTTTTCTCTAGAACTGTTGTTTTCTTTATATTTTCTTTATTTTCCTATTCTCTCCTTGTTCACGTCTGAAGTTGACTTATTCTAGGAGGGAGATTCAGGGACAAGTCAACTCAAGATGGAGGCTCGTCGTTGGAGACAGAAGAAGATCACGCAGCACGCTCACAGCTCTGAGGACTTCATTTCTCCGTTGAGACCCCTACTGCCACGAGGGGAGCTACCACCAGTTAAGGTGAATATACACTTTCTCATTTAATCTATTGGTACACGAAGCAGGAATGTTTCATTATTTTAAAGGGGATGCATCTGAAAGGTCTCTATATATATGTACTAAACTAGTGTTAACAATCGGTCAGTTTTATATACTTAGTATTTTGCTTGTAACACACATACATACATTTACATAATACTCTTACAACTTCAGGACTACAATGGCCCTCTAGCCCTGTCTTCTCTAATCCCCCTCTTTCCTTCCCCCTATCTCTCCTATACTCCCCTTCTTAGTCCTCAATTTTCTTTCTCTACGTCACTCCACCTCTCCCTCCTCTATTTCCCTTCCCTCCTATACCCTTCATTTCCCCTATGTTATCTCTAGTCCTCATCGCTCCTCCATATCTCCTTCATTCTACCTCTCCATCCTCTATTCCCCTTCCATTCTTTATTTCCTATATTTCCTTCATTCCTCTTTCCTTTCTTTAGTCCCTTCTATCATCTTACTTCCTATCTTTCCTTCAGTCCCCCTCCCACTCTTCCAATCCCTCTCTCTCCTTTATTCACGCTCTAAACCCTTTATTTCTCTCCTAGATTCTGCTTCTCAACCCTTTATTTATTCTTTCTCCTTTATTTACACTCTAAATACTCTAGTATCCCCTTATATATCCTATATTTAATTTATTTCTCTGTTTAATACCACTATCTAATTTATTCCTAATCACACTTCTTTAGTCCCACTGACACTTCTTTAGTCCCACTGACACTTCTTTAGTCCCACTGACACTTCTTTAGTCCCACTGACACTTCTTTATTCCCACTGACACTTCTTTATTCCCACTCACACTCCTTCAATTCCTAATTTCACTCCCCTCAATCCCTTATTACTCCTCTCAATCTGCTCTATTCCTCTATAGCTATGCTCCAATCATATTCTTTCTTCTCTCTTTTCACTTTATTCTCCCTCTCTACACTTTAATACCCCCTCTACACTTTAATCATCTCTTGCTCTCATTTATTCCTCTCTGTCCCTCACTTATTCCCCTTTCTTTCCTCTAATCCCCTTTATCTTCTTTATTCCCCTCTATCTTCTTTATTCACCTCTATCTCCTTTATTCCCCTCTCTATTTTCTATTACCCGCTATCTCCTTTGTTCCCTTCTTTATAGGCTATTCTCCTCTATTTCCTCTCCATAATCTATTCTCTACTTATCTCCTCTATTTCGTTCTATATCTTTTATAATCTCTTCCCCTATATGTTCCTCCCATATCCTCTGCTTTCATCTTTCTATTTCCTCTTACTCTTCTTTATTTCATCCATATTCTCCTGTTTTCTTACTCTTTGCTCCAATTATATTTCTCTCTCCTTCCTACCCTAGCCTGTATCTTGCCCTACTTTTATTCTTCCTCTCACCCACATTTTACCATTCCTAGTTCCCACACACTCTCTTTCCCTTTAATCCTTCCTTTCTTTTCCTCAATATTTAGCCCATCACTATTCCTGCCCGCACCCCCAATTTACTTACCCTATTATTAAGGTTACTACCCCCCACTCTCCTTCCCCTATCATTTTTATCTTATTCCCTTTACCAACAATTTCCCTCCATCTATCAGTCTATTTCCCAACTTTCTTCCCCTTCCATTTTCGCTTACTCTGTTTGCCCTCTTCATCCTCATAAACTTCGGTTCCATTTCTCTCCCTTTTCTCTTCTCCTTATCTCTCACTACTTACTTGTGTATATCAAGCACTTGCTAAAATCATAAATGAAACATTTAAAAATTACTATCCATTCATGCAAAATATTATCAGCTTCTGATCCCTGTTTGATCTCTTAATATCTGACAGTTGGTAACCTAGTTTTTTTTGTGGTAACAAGGCCGGATGCAGAGTAGAAGTTCATTGGCTGCTTTCCCGATCATTTAATATGTAACAAATAGAACAAACATTGACCAACCATATTAGAGGAAATGTAGTCAGTGCGACCACCCACCTTACCACATTTAACAAGACAGTCTGGTGAGGCGGTACTACCAAAATTGGTGAGATAGTATTGAGATGGGTCAACAAGCAGTTTTTTTCAGGTGCAGCTTCATCCAGGGTTGCCGTAATAAAAAGATTATCGCTTCTTCGAATAGCGTTTCATGTGCTACTATGACATAACTGTTGTTCTAGTGACCAGCTTTAGATCTTTATTTGGAACAGGAATGAAATAATAGTGACTAGAAGGTTATTTTTATCACCGAGTCTTACTTCCTCTTCAAGCTATGTATGAATCTACCCCAAAGTTAACCCCACCGGTATTTGAACCCTTACCTCCCCGTCATCAGCAAGCCGGTTTAACACTAAAGTAACACTTTAGAGTCATAGCCCATTCGGTCACTGAAGCGGGTAGCTGGCAGTTACACAATCTATTAAAACAATGATCATATATTTTTATAAAGTCAGGTCATGTGCTCATCAGATTTCATTTTTGATTGATGTTATTTGGCATCAATACCTATAAAGCCATATTAATAATATATTTAAAATGTGGAGTGATTCCTTTCTAAAATAACATTCCGGAACTTTACAAAACCAATTTTCATCACGTGCCCAAAAATTTAAAGTAAAAAAAAAAATGTTCTAAAGGAAGTTGCAATTTCAGAAAACATTCATTTATTTTGGCCTTAATTTATCGAATTCTATGAACCCCATTTTAATTTATCTTTTTTAGGTAAATACATTTACAGAAATATAAATTAAAATTAAAATTAGAAAGGCTACAATTTATGTAAAATTTTGGTCGGTGAATGTTAAGATATGGTTCTCGATAAAATAGTAGTTGAGCTCTAAATAATTAGGTCTTAAGCTGTAAACTTTCACACCATTTCTGAGTTTTTACTTGGATTTACTGCAAACCCTGCGAGTTGGTCAAGCAAGTAAGTAGACTCTTCAACAAATTGTGATTACAAATATTTATGGTAAAATGAAACCAAGGTTGACTCCAAAACAAAGGGTACGTTGCACTCAACATAATTGACTTTTTAACTTAAAATAGAGGATTTTTTAATAAAGTAAGTGAAACTCAATAAAATACATAGTTGCAGAAACACTTCATCAAACACCATAATGGAATAATATACACTGTTATAGAAACACTGAGAAAAGAGGATTATCTCTGTCCACCAAAGAGAATGACAATCAATTTCACATTTCATAGACCTGAATAAATAATGTATTTGATTAAAGATCCGTAACTATTAGTTTTATAAAAATATATTTAATGGTAATGGTTTTTATATTTAGTAGTACTACATCTTTACATTGATAAGTTATTTAGTATTTTAAATAGTTGCGGAGATATGATAAAAATGGAAAATTTCCTCTTATATAAAGTACAATTAAAGTCATTGTCATGGAAATATGAGAGTTGACATTTTTTTTAATGTTAAACAGAGCCTAAAACCATTAATAAAAATAGTTTAATGGAATTTTGATAACATCGATTCTATCTCTTTTTGCCCTTATGTAAACTGCCTTCAATTATATGGTTATATGTATAGTTAAAAAATGTATTCGGGGAAACAGACACACAGGCAGGAAGACACGATATCAAGAAAATCTCTTTATCGGTTTCAGGTGGTCACGAATCGTCGATTTTTATCAAAATTTTGAGCTCAATTTTTTTTTAACGACCATAACACTTCTCTCTTTGAGGGATCAATAAAGTGAAAGATTATCTCTTGAATTTTCTTACTACATTGATAACAAATCGATGACCATTTAGAATTACCAACATTTTAATATTAAAGTGTTTTTCTTAGCAAAGTCTTAAAACTAGGCCGGAAAAACTAATGAAACAATATCAATAGAGTAGTGCCAAGCTTCAAAATGTTGAAGTCAACGTCAAAGGCCAAATTTCCATCTCTTTGAAAACCAAAATAACCTTTTCATATTTAAACATTTTGAAAGAAGAAGAAACTCTCGATATAATTATGAATTGATTTGTAATATTCAGCTAAATCACATATTTCAAAAGAAATCATGTTTTGAACATTAAACATTAAGACTGTTTTAATACTGACAGGTGCTAAATTGACATATAATATTGATAATAATGATAGTTATTATTATACTTATATGACGTAATTAATAATAATAATCATTATTATTATAGTTATATGACGTAATTAATAATAATTATTATTATAGTTATATGACGTAATTAATAATTATTATTATTATAGTTATATAACGTAAATAATAATAATTATTATTATAGTTATATAACGTAAATAATAATAATTATTATTATAGTTATGTAACGTAAATAATAATAATTATTATTATAGTTATATAACGTAAATAACTATAGTAATTATTATTATTATTTACGTTATATAACGTAAATAATAATAATTATTATTATAGTTATATAACGTATATAATAATAATTATTATTATTATAGTTATATAACTTAAATAATAATAATAATAATGATATTAAAAATTATTATTATAGTTATATAAAGTAAATATAAATAAATGTATGTATGTCATCGTAAAATAGTATAGTGTACTTCGATAAAACAAAGTCCTGCTCTTTATCTACACACACATAATGGATTATCTCACTTTAAAAGGGTACCTTGTAACGTCCCTAACTATCAATAATGTATTTATCTTGAAAATTTTGTTTATGAGGATTTTTTTGCAGACTTTAATTCCTGGAGGAAATCTAAAAAAATACATTGGTTTGAATTTATATAATTGGACTGTAGTGGTCAGTATGAATTATTTCATCGTAAGATCGTGGAGAACGTTCCATTCACTTATGGATCAGTTCTTATCCAATTCGACAGAATAGATAAATATCCGTCTGAGTACATTTCCGGTAGGCTATCTGTCCGAATGTCTTTCGCAATAATAAACGAGTAACAGGAACAATGATTGGGAACGCGAACTAAACTTCAAGCTCGTTTAATGTAGTTTACTAGTGACAGAAGGAAATAGGTCTCAATTTCGGTTGGGAGTCATATAAGGTGGTATTGTTATTATTTATACTAATTTAATTCAATATTCTAATGGATGTCAACGTTTCATGACCCCCTGATCATGAAAAAATAGTTTTTGTAAGTTATCCCTCTGTGTGTTAATCAGTCTATGGTGTTACCATTTGATCAATTGGGCTAATACTTGGTGTTAAGGGTTTTCATAAGGTTCTTAACATATAATTAAGGATTGTAGATTTTCTCGAAATTGCCAGAAGGGATTTTGATTAAATTTCGTATCAATCCAAATTCTAGCACTACAAACAAAATAGCTTATTTAATCTGTCCGAGGAAATTATTAACTCTTACAAGGTACTAACTTTACATCAGTATTTATCTCAAATTTTGATTATATCTCTGCAATAATTCGATATACAAAAATACTTATCATTTGTAATTTGTAGGACTATTTTTAGAAATATATTTTTATTAAATTAATAATTTCCAAACAACAAATATGTATATTTTTTTTTGGATGGAAATGTGTAAAATCGGAAGTTGAAAGTTCACAAAGACCACTCTAGATAATCATAATAGTATTTAAATTAAAACTCCAGAATGGCAGCATACTTACACAATTAGTGAAACTACTGAAAAGAATAAATACTTCTTGAATTAAATCAGAAAATCTCAATTTTTTATCGGAGAATTAAAAAACTTTGAAATGAATTGACACCAAAACCAAATGTTATCAAAAAATGGGTTAACTAATTTATCAATATAACTGTATTAAAAATTGAGAGCAATCCAAGTGCCTGACTACTATCGACAAAACAATTAAAATAAACATTTCCTTACATACTGTGCAGGGAAACCAGAGGTTCCTTATTTTACTTCCTTGTTTCAATATGTTTTTGTAAATGTATATTATTTAATTTATGCTCGATATTATGAAGCTCTTGTCTGTCAATAATTTCTGTAACAAAGTATATTACTTAATTTCAAAATCTTATAAGTTTTAAGTAAACGTTTCCTTGATTAGTGAAAGTCTGATCCATACACCGTTACATTTATTTGAAATATTTTAATAATTTCTCTCTACGCAAATGTAAGTACTTTTTCCATATATTATACCATCCTTATCTCTACTTATTTAGCAATAAATGTTCCACATTAGTGGACATGCAGACTAAATGGCAGGCTCATGTCTGATCTGCCGGTGAAATGGAGGTGGGAACATCACATGTCAGCCGGGTATATTGGTGATGGGTTTTTATTAAGTGCTATTCTAACTCTCTCAAAACACATGCGGGTACATTTTTATCTAAATAGAGCCTTCCTCATCCCTATTCTATTAGTATATTTAAATGCGAATGCCCCATATTAGTAGCCGCATGGTTTAAGTTGCAACTCTACCACTACACTAGGTTGACTACCAATGATTGGGAGATGAAGGTTCGAGTCCCGGTTGGATGTACTGATGGTAGTTTTTCCCAAGTGGTTTTACAATCGACTTCCGCGCAAATGCGGGTACACCTCTAAATAAAACCTTCCTAGTAACTAAACCTAAACGTAATTATTACATAAGCATATAGCCCGAACGATTAATAAGACGCGTTGCTAAAAGTAAGAATGTGATTGGCTGGTAAGTCGTATTGGATAAAATAAATAGCACAGTTTAATTATCGACTGGCGACCAACACTCAATTCGAGAAAACATGGAACTAGTCAAAGAGGACTGGCTACAAACAAGGATGAAACGGACAGTTTGATACCGGCAGCTAAAGATGTAACAAGGTTTAGACCTGTTTACTCCTCAGTGATATGTTACACTCCGCATTGCAGTGAGTTCATTCAAAGATGGCGGAGGGCGAGTATGACGCCGAGGACACGATCAGTTCTGTGATTGGACAAGCTTTTAGGACGCTTCTCCACGTGACAGGAAAAGTCACGGTGTCCAAGGCCAGTGAGGTAATCTTGTTTTATATAAATGCATACGTTTCGATCTTGACAGTTCACGACAAATAATAGCCCTAGATAAGAATAAGCAACAGTTCTGCTAGATCTACTTTCACGTATTCATACGTCAAGTCATGTGGTTTGCTGCTTAAAATAAATAGCACAGTTTAATTATCGACTGGCGACCAACACTCAATTCGAGAAAACATGGAACTAGTCAAAGAGGACTGGCTACAAACAAGGATGAAACGGACAGTTTGATACCGGCAGCTAAAGATGTAACAAGGTTTAGACCTGTTTACTCCTCAGTGATATGTTACACTCCGCATTGCAGTGAGTTCATTCAAAGATGGCGGAGGGCGAGTATGACGCCGAGGACACGATCAGTTCTGTGATTGGACAAGCTTTTAGGACGCTTCTCCACGTGACAGGAAAAGTCACGGTGTCCAAGGCCAGTGAGGTAATCTTGTTTTATATAAATGCATACGTTTCGATCTTGACAGTTCACGACAAATAATAGCCCTAGATAAGAATAAGCAACAGTTCTGCTAGATCTACTTTCACGTATTCATACGTCAAGTCATGTGGTTTGCTGCTTTCACATTTGATAGATATTATAAATACCAATAAAATTACACAACTATGGTGAAATGTAGTTTTAAAAAAATATTAAACTGTATTTTCTTAGAACCTATTTTATAAAAATTTAACTGTACCTTTAAATATTATGTTGCACATATTAAAATGATTTCTTTATTGCCGTTTGTTTGCCTGTAAATCATATAACTCAAAGGATTACTAGCGTCATATTTTAGATTAATTCATGACTAAAAAATTATTAAACCCAAAACATTAAACTTCCCTCACAACGAAGTTAAACTAACCCAAGGTTATATTTATTTTTGGCACCGCATCTTATTATCCGTTCGGATTAATCGCTAATGTACTAAGTGCACTAGTGGTTTTAGGGATTAGGAAGGATATATTTAGAGTAAGCGTACCCACATTTGCGTAGAGAGAGAGAGTGGAAAAACATTTTTGGGAAACCACCCTCAGTACACCCGACAAAGATTCGAACCTCGATCTCCCCGTCAATGGCAGTCTAGTCTACTGCGAGAGTAACGCGTTTGATCACTGGGCCATCGGAGCGGGTTACATTTTAGACAACCATAAAGATTATATTTCGGGAACGATATATAAATAGGTAAACATTCTATCGGCAGAGCAACTGTATCGAATTGATTTGAGTTTCTAAACTGCGATTGTTCTACGCGATCTTTTTGGAGGAACCGAACTACAAACTAACTTTAACCAAAGAAACCACACATAGTTTGAGTCAGTGATTGTAGAGTATATTCAACCTTTTCAAAGATAATGTAGTACAATTTTGGTGTCTATAGTCTATACTTAACTTACTGCTTTTTTTTATTGTGATGCAGAACAGGAGGAATCACACTGATGCGTACTGTTATTTAACCACGTACGTCCAAAAGTACTTGTTCTTAAACTAGATAAAATATGTCAAATTGAACAAAGCTAGCCCAAGGAACTTCCTTCTTGAATTTTATTTTTTCCAGGCGTGTTATTTACAAGTTATATTTATCAAAAACATAATTTTAGTAGAAAAAAGACCTTTTTATAAAGGACCTCCTACAAATATCAGTGTAAATATGTTTTTCTGTTTTATAACATACGTCTATCAAAGTTGTTTCTCAATATTACTTTTAATTGTTCCTAGATGTTTTATATTAAGGTTACGCATTATTAGAACTTTTGTACGAACGTAAAATTTGAAAATATTTGCAAACAACCATCTAGATCTATCTATAATCAATGATGAAAGAAAAAATGAAGAGAAAAAAATTTTCTCTTGACATTAATATGTTTCTTAAAATTGGCAATTCAACTAATTTTAATTTAGGTATTTGACTTGATTTAAATAATGATCCCTTGAATTACCAATTTAAGGGGGATACAAAAATAGTGTTTCAAATGTTTTTTCTCGCTATATTCAATATTTTTCTTCAATTTACTCTATTTCTTCTTATTTTGTGTGTAATAAATGCATGGCATGTTTGATAAATTTCTTGTCCTGCTTTTTCTAAAAGAAAATACGGTCACCATATGTATAGTGTAATTGACGTCAAAGATACTTTGTGTTTTCACTGCACCGCGTCTTATTAACGTTCTTACTATCTAGATACTAGGGAAGTGTAAGGTACAATTTAATTCAAGTGACCGCATTTGCAGAGAGAGAGAAGAGAGTAATAGTAGTCTATTTAATAAATAAGGAACATCTCAATACAGCAAACTGAGATTCAAAATCCGACCTCTTTGGTCAACGTAAGACTAGATAAGACGAGATTGATGCCTTTGACTACATATATTTGTGTTCAGAGAACAGCTTGTCATTATAAAAATATTATTTCTTTGTGAACAGTAAGTTGTTAAATAAATCTTGAAGCTCTTAAATGTGGAATTTATTTTTTTTGTCAGTAAAGGGATGACCTTCAAAGGTGAGAATGTCAAGCTCCTTTTAACCTGGTTTGAAAGGACGTGGATCAAATACCGGCTGTATGTACGTTTTTTAAATGGTTTATCACCCTCTTTAATCAAATGCTGGTACATTTAATCTAGATTCTAGCTTTATCATTCCTTTAATAATCGAGTAGTATATTATATGTAATATATATGTGTATTGGCCGAGTGGTTAGTGAAATGCGAGGTCAAATTACAGGGATGAACTTATTTACATTGTAAATAGGTGTCATATCAACTAACGTCGCTGGACTTGGAACAAAATACGACGTATTTCTGGAACATGACTATCAGGGTGTTAAAACATACTACATTTGCAGATACAGGCTAAACGTAAAGTTTTTTCCAGACTTATTTTTAACATTATTTTGGTATATATTCAAAGCATCTACATACTTATTACTAAAAAATACAAGGAAGGTTTGGAATTCTCATATAATAGGGGATGTTTAAGGTTTATTGGTTAGTTTGAGAGCTGATTGAAACAATCGGCTGATCGTGCTTGTGCGTGTGCTTATATTTTTTCAACCTGTACTCATTTGATCATTTTTACCCGCAAGCCGTTCGTGCGCGTAAAAATGGTCAAATGGTAATACAAGAAGATAACGATTTTATGTGTTGAAACTAGTCTTCATAAAATTGTGCAGCGAACTTATCAATTGGACTAAAAAAACAAAAGATATCAAATAAGATAAAATAAATTTTTAACACATCTCTTTCCAACATTTTTATAAACTAAACTGTTTAGCATCTTTTAAAGCCATAAGACTAGGTTACTTTTTTTTTTAATTTTACGCTTATAACTTCAAATTGTGGTTTTATTGTACAACACTAATTTTCCCAGGTTTAATTTTTTCAACTTTTTACTTTCTCTTTATCTTACAGGTAGAAAAAGTATTGTGATCGTCAACAAAATCAAACTCTAGATTTTTTATAAATTTGACGTTTCATGACAACCCCTCCCCCCAGCCGAATCAGAAAAAATAGTTTTTGAATTTCCATCTGTCAGTCTGTACCTCGGACTAGAACTTAACTATTTTACCGATCAGGCTAAAGCTTGGTATCTAGGATTTTCATAGGGTTCACAGGGGGATTTTTGGAATTGGATATCCAACTCTAAACTTAAGGGTAGTTTACTTAGGGGAAAAAAAGAAAAAATCGATTTTCTCAAAATCTGCGCTAATGATTTTGATTAAATTTAATTTCTAAGAATTGATCTTTCCATTTCTAAGAATTGAACTTTCCATTTCTAAGAATTGATCAATATTATAAACCAGATAGCTACTCTCATTTTCTTATATCTCCGAAACTATTTGAGATATAGAGTACTTATCATTGCAAATATGTAGGTTATTTATAATATAAATATTTTATTTGAAGTATATTTTTATAATACCAATATTTTTTAATCCAAACGTGTGTGTGTATATATATACATGTATATACATACATACATATACATATATATACATACATACATATACATATATACACATACATATATATACATACATATATATACATACATATATATACATACATATATATACATACATATATATACATACATATATATACATATATATACATATATATATATATACATATATATATATACATATATATATATACATATATACACACATACATATATATACATTTATATACATACATATATATACATATACATATATACACTACACTAAAGGTCAAGTATTGCGACAGTAAAAAAATCTAACCCGAGATGTTGATGGATGTTGACGTTTCATGATCCCACGGATATTAAGTGTTTTTTGCAATGCTATCTGTCTGTGTTTCTGTTTAACCCTAAAATAAAGAGTAATTTAATAAATGGCGAAGAGAGAACAAATTGATTTTCTGAAAATCTGCTCTAATAATTTTGATTAAAATTCCTCTCTAGGCGTTGATTAAGATTAAACAGAATGGCTATTCTCATTTTCCTATGAATATTGCTTTTAAGGTACTTTACAGAAGTGTAAATTTCTTTTTCTCCGTAAATATTTAAGATAACAAATAATTAATTATGGCAAAATTGTTGTACTGTACTAGTAAAAATAAAAAACTTTTATTTGGAATATATCTTAATTAAACCAATAGTTTCCGAGATTTTGGAAAATATATTAATACAATTTGGTCAGCTTTACTTGTACAGAGATAGGTACTAAAGTTTTAAAACACTAGTGCTTTAATTCCATAAAGTAAGTTGATAAGTCTCTCAAAAATATGTTATTTTTATTTCAACCTCTTAGGGGAAATGTTTATACAGCAATGATCTCTCTCTAATATTTTAGACTAAATAGTCAATATATACCTTTTTTATTGGTCTAAGTTTATAAATGAGGAATTTAATAAAAATGCGATAGCCATAAGATGTGCAATCCCTTATAAAATGTTGAGAATTTAACCAGAAGTCGAAATTTTAAAATTAAGTATTGACCCTTGTGGACCCAATATCAATAAATTTTTTTTGGTCCAACAAACTAGTGAGAACTTTAATTCTTAAAAAAGAAAATCATAAAATTTAAATTCTTGAGTCAAAAAATGGTTAACATATATATAACACAATTTTCCCTCGAGTTTGCTAGTGTATATTATTTAGTTTCACATATATTACGAGCTTTGAATAAACATATCAAATTTTAAACAATAGAATGAGAAAGTCTGTGTGGAATTCCGTACCATCTATTTATAATATAGGCCTACTTACTTTATAAAAAACTTCTGTTGAATATATGTATTTTTTGAAGGTCTAATACTCATATATACTCGTACATTTGTTAAAATCTCTTATAACAACATTGTAAATAACTCACTTGACTTACTTTTATTTAATGAGTGCTTATTGACCATAAATCATCTTATAATAAGCTTTTTTCATTCTGTTTCTCTCTTTATTTGTGTGTACTAATGATTTTTATCATTTTATTACTATCAAGTGACTTATTTTTATAGGTTTGTACAGGGATGAAATCAAATACAAATCTAAATTTTTATTTATCCAATCACAAATTTAATCTTATGTTCCCTCCCTCAACATCTTAATGCCCCTCCGGGCTATACAAATTTTGATTACGCCAATGAGTAATGTATAACTTATATGAAATGTACCTCTATTTTGGTGGAAGGCGAACAAAACTTGAACCACAAAATTCTCGTCATCAGCAAGCGAGATTAGATAAACTAAACATATGGAGATTTGAAATAATAGATTAATACCTTCTTCGGTGGCCACGTGGTCTCTCTATTCTCACAGTAGACTAGACTGCCGATGAGAGGGAATTTAGGTTCGAGTCTCGGTAGGGTGTACCGAAGGTGGTTTTTCCAAAATAGTTTTCCACTCTCCCTCCACTATAATGTGAACACACTTGCTCATATATATATATATATATATGAACACACTTGCTCATATATATATATATATATATATGAACACACTTGCTCATATATATATATATATGAACACACTTGCTCATATATATATATATATATTGCTACGCGCATAAACGGACCTCAGCTAACACACTTCGTGGCCAGCCTGCACCTCATCGTAATGGCGTCGCAAATAAAATGAGGTCAACACGGGATGAATGTTTATTTTTTCAATCTATTTTTGTTGTGGTGATCGTATAGTGGCTGCGTTGTTGATTAAAAATATTACAATAATAAAACATTAGGTATTTAAGTTTTTTATTTATTACTCAGTTGGCTTCTATTGTTCTTTTATAATACCCGTTACGCGTCGTGGTTAGCGTGAGAGTGGCCATAAACAGATTTAAAATATCAACGGCTTTGCCCGCGATGTACTATAACTACTGATTATTGTTATTATAATAATTAGATCCGCTGTTACTAACCGAGCGGCTAACGCAAGGTATCGTTAAATGATTACAAAATATGATACCCCAGAGTCGATCCGGGAGCGTCCTTGGCCTAAGCCCGGCGAGACAAGACTAAAAAATCTCCCACTCGACTCAACTGATAATTTTTCAAACATCTCACAAAAACACTCCCATTGGTTCCCAAGACTCAAACATGGACCAACCCAACTGTTCCCCGGACCGTTAGCGCGGTCCAAGACAAGGGAAGGAACCCACCCCCCTTACTAGCTTTTAGGACGCTATTGTTGTTGGCGGCGACTCTCACAATGCTTCTTAATACGGGCTAGCAGGTTATTAACCTTGCCATCCCCATTACTGCCTACAAAGTTGCAACCCATCTTATTTTCTACTGTGTTCAGTAAGGAACCACAGCAATATATATATAGCTTCTTAATACGGGCTAGCAGGTTATTAACCTTGCCATCCCCATTACTGCCTACAAGGTTGCAACCCATCTTATTTTCTACTGTGTTCAGTAAGGAACCACAGCAATATATATATAGCTTCTTAATACGGGCTAGCAGGTTATTAACCTTGCCATCCCTATTACTGCCTACAAGGTTGCAACCCATCTTATTTTCTACTGTGTTCAGTAAGGAACCACAGCAATATATATATAGCTTCTTAATACGGGCTAGCAGGTTATTAACCTTGCCATCCCTATTACTGCCTACAAGGTTGCAACCCATCTTATTTTCTACTGTGTTCAGTAAGGAACCACAGCAATATATATATAGCTTCTTAATACGGGCTAGCAGGTTATTAACCTTGCCATCCCTATTACTGCCTACAAGGTTGCAACCCATCTTATTTTCTACTGTGTTCAGTAAGGAACCACAGCAATATATATATAGCTTCCTAATTCATAAAACCATTAACGTAATTATTACACAAGATTGTAACCCAAATGAATAGTTAGACCCGTTGTTAAAAAGAAGCATCTTATTCTTTAAATTTTAAACATAAATAAAGATTACACCTAAACATATTATGCATGTAATGAACAATATAAAAGTTTTAATAATAAAGCTACAGTTTGTCTGATGACTTATTAAATGTGTTGAACGTTTCAGAAGATGTGATCACAAATATTTTCACCTTGTTAATAAATCCTTGACCCTCTTCCAGAAGATCGGAATTCTATTCCCGCATACAAATTGTTATTTTTCACTTGATAGAAATGTATTCAGCCATCGGACTTGCCTTGTATTGTGATACATGTATAAATTTGCTATACAGTTTAATAAAAATTTGCATAACCTCACTCTAACAGAAACCTTTCAAATGAAAAGAAGATGCCCTTTACAAATGCCCTTAAGTCCAATATTTAGGAAATGTCTAGATGAAACTGAAATTATATTTAATTTACCACCGCCTACATGATAAAGCTCTTTATGTAGCCTAGAGACGGTTAGTCCAAATTCTCAACAATCTTTAGCATTTTCTCTTGTGACCCTATTAAAACTGAGTCTGTTTCATCTTTAGTCCTCACAACTTAACTCATCAAAATTGTGACATTTGAGAAAAGTGTGGGTGAAATTAAATTTATATTACCATTTTATTTTATTTTAAAATAATTCTAATAATTTTATTATAAAATTTTAATGTTTCTAGACATGTTATTGGTTTAATTTTCCTTTTTTGAATGATCCTTCGTTTAAAAAACCAAGAACTTCTTAACTAACGTGATATTTCCTAACGTAATCAATTCATCTCAACGCTTTGGTAGAAAGTAGTTGTTGAGGCATTTTCTGAATATTCACACCCCTTATATAAATCCATCACATTATACACGGGCCAAAACTTGATTATACTCTCACAGGTAGCCATGCTGCCAGAGGAATAAGACTCACTGTAAACTGTGTGGCCATTGATAGAGAGGTCAAGGTTCAATTTCCTATTGGCTGCTTTGAGAAATAGAGTTTCCACATAGTTTATCATCTAGGCTTTTACAGCCCTTGTTCACTCTAATTTCACTTTATTTTGCACTTTATTTGGCAAGTGATCTTTCTCTTGCACTTACTTTCCCACTCCCTCTTCCATTTCCTTTAAAATGATATTTGTATTTTTATTCTATTTTTGAAACTATCGTGTTTAACATAGATTTTATTACTGATTAATTCTAAGTTTCAAAGATGTAGAATTTCGAGTTCAACATCTCCATTATCGTCAAAGGAACAAATTACAAACCCACTTCAGTGGCTGATAGATCTAAGGTCTCTCTTTCTATCACTCTCTCTCTCTCTCTCTCGTTGGACTGGACTGCTAATGACGAGTAAAATAGGGCTCAAATAAGGGTCGGACCTACTATTGTTGGTTTTTCCAAAATGGGGCCTCACTCTACTTCCATTGAAATGCGGGTAGATTACCTCTAAAATACTTCCTTCCTCATAACCAACCCATTATAGTAATTATCATATATACGTTACCTGAACAAGTATCAATACGCGGTGATAAAATAAAGTACATTTCAAGATTGATCCTAGACCACGCTATCACCAGTGATGGTATACATGGCTTAAGGAGCTTTATTAAACCTGGATTAAAAATGTATAAAGGCCTGTGCAGACCAACGCAGGGACACGGCTGTAGGAACGGGAGCGAGAGTCGTGTGAACTAACAATGCCATGGCGGGGTATAGGAGAGCACTAACAGGAGCGAAATTCACGCAAACTAACATTGACATTGAGGGATATAGGAGAGCACTAACAGGGGCGAATAATTCCCGTGTATTTGTTGGAGAACGCGTGAGTGCAGCGTTGTCCCGCGAGGTTCGCTGCATGCGCTGTTTTCCCGCGTCGCGCTAGTAGTTTTGGTTGCAAACTGTGGTGCTGTGTGTGATCATCCTGTCCATCACAGAGCAGTTGCTAGAAACTGTGTACACTTACCCCATGCTTTACTATTAAAGTCATAAAGACTACAAGAATATCAAGAAGAAGAAGAACCGGATATGGAAAGAGTTCGGGAAGATGTTAAAAGTATCTCATGAATAAATATTATACGTGTAACAGTCTTTATTTATTAATATCATGCACCTATTGCTTGGTTCATTTATCATCTTCAGCTACAGCAAGTAACAGCAATATTTCTTTTTCTGATGGAGTACACGTAGCTACAAACTTAGTCTACACTTAATTAATAATGTAGTGAACATGTAGGCCTACACTAATACCAACTCAAGAAACAGAGACCTCTATACACTGGTAGACTTCTTTCAACTATTGCAATTCACTTCGCATCGGTATGGTCACTCTAAATCCCGCCAAAATTTTCCCCGACACAAATTCCCGCGTTTGTTCCCACATCACATCCTCGATCCCTCGTTGGTGTGCGCAGGCCTTTAGTTAAAGAAGTCACTAATTAACTAAAATTTATTCACAAAGTTTTCATCTTTCCTAGCAGTTGGTAGAAGCATCTTCAACCTCCAAAGAGTCATCTGGCACCCAGTCGGTTGATTTGCACGCCAAACCGTATTTAGAGGAACTTCAGCTTCAGAGCCCATCAAATACTTTGCTGAGGTCCCTCCTGCTTCCTGGTCCACAGCAACTTCAACAGCTCTCTCCCATTACACCTGTCTTGTCCAAGCATGTACCACACACAATCGACAAGTTGCTAGGATCCTCCACCGTCAGCAGCACCAGTTCGCCGGTAGGTCTAATTAGCGCCTCCCAAGAGTATTAGGTAATGTGATCTCTTGTATAGCTCTCTAGTGAGGTATTTTGTGATGTGATATCTTAAAAAGCTAACTAGTGAGGTATTTTGTGATGTGATATCTTAAAAAGCTAACTAGTGAGTTATTCAATAATATGATATCTTATATAGCTTAATAGTGAGGTATTGATTAATGTGATATCTTATATAGCTTACTAGTGAGGTATTTTGTGATGTGCTATCTTATATAGGTTATTAGTAGGTATTCAGTTATGTGATATATTATAGCAATGATTTAAGTATATTACTGTGGTTTTCCATATATATTTTGTCACTACCATTTTATGAAAATGCTAATTCGCTCCAGAATTCATCTTCCCCATCCCTATTCCATTATTACAAATTATTTTTAAGAGATTCTTTCAAAACAGTGGGATAAAATGTTTTTCATTATTATCTTTGAACCAATTCAGGATATAGACCTACTAATTTATATTACACTTTTGTATTATAGAAGAGAAGGTAAACATTTTATAGTAATATTCATCTGCGTTTAAGGGAGGGAAGAGTGTAAAATCATTTAGGAAAGGACAACTGGGTAAACGCATCCTAGATATGTACCCCGAACTCCCCATCACTAGCAAACCAGAGTTAAATGAGCTTAATATGTAGAACGGGTGAGTACCGATGAGTGTCTTTTCATTGGTAATTCGTACTCAATGAATAAATAATGATCTGATTAACGTTAAAAAAAATTAAAGGAAGCAATTCTATTCAAATTAGTATGCATGAAATGCGAAACTTGGGGGAGGAATAATTATAGTTACCGAAATCAGCCGTAATTGAGTCATACTTGAAAAAATAAAACCTAAACACGGGAATCGAACCCGGGTCTTTTGGTTTAATGCTTGATTGAACCACCAATTAGCTTTCTAGGGATCGTTCCATGCTCAGGGAATGGCCAAGCCCATCAATGATCTATAACGGGGCTATCCATTAATCGTCCTGTGCAAAAGGTTACTAACCCTGAGACATTCCCTGAATACCTCACTGGTAGAGCATTCGTGGGCTAAGACAACGATCCTGGGTTTGAGTTTCATGCCCAGGTGTCATGTTTCATTATATTCAAATGTAAAAGAAATGTTTTCTTATTTCTAACAGCCAGATGATCAGCAGCAGCACAAACAACAAGAGGGATTGTACCACCTGCCAGGTGCTGTGGAGCAACACTGCTCGTCGCAGCCTGAACCGAAGGACGAGGATTGTCCGTTGTCTGTGACCAGTGCCAGAATGAAGCTTGCCAAGGAACTCTACGAGATAGCACTTTCACGATCAAAGGTATGATCACTTGAAAAGATTCAGAGGCGTTATTGAAAAAATAATATAAACATATTTAGTTAAAACGATATTCTTACAAATGCATTATTATATTATTGTTATTATTATTATTATTATTATTATTATTATTATTATTATTATTATATGACTTTCATAGGAGAGGGGGGGCAATTGAATATAGTAAAAAGATTCAAGTATCTGGGCAGTATTTTGGAGGAGAGTGTAAAGAATAGGATAGAAAAAATGTGAGAGAGGAAGTCAGTCAGATATTTTTGAGAAGTTTGAGAAGCCTGATGTTGCAGACAAGTGTAAGGGAATAATCTACAATACCTATTACCTAACAATATTTACGTGAGCTGCAGCAACGTGGGTAATGAAGGAACAGGATGAAGAGCAGAATGCAGTAGAGTAAAATAAGGTTTCTGGAAAGCAGGATCGGTGTGGCAAAATTTGACAGGATGAGAAATGAGAGAGAGACACAAATAGTAATGGAAGAGCCAGGAGAGGACCGGATAGAGAAGATGGTGTGGCCATGTGAGAAGAATGGAGAGGGAAAGGATGCCCAGGAGGATGTTGGGTGTGGAAGTGGGGGGGGG